>JAUBNY010000255.1:0-18893 GCA_032275445.1 Crypturellus soui | reverse complement strand
TCAGACTTTTAACCATTGCTTTTCTTTTTCAGGAGAGTATAGATTTGGGTGAGATCATGTTTTCCCTTTGTTATTTGCCTACTGCTGGGAGAATGACATTAACAGTCATCAAATGTAGAAATCTCAAAGCAATGGATATAACGGGTGCATCAGGTGAATCTACTTCCTTTTTTAATAGCAAGGCAGTCTATTCAGAAAGGTGGCAATTAGCAGCTTTCTGTTTCTGTGTTTTTAACATGGCTGCAAAATCGAAATATCAAGAAAGAGAATTGGTGTAGGCCCTATTCAAACCTGCTTGCTTTCTTTGGTTTGGCAGTAGGTATGCCTTTCCTTTGCATGCATATTGAACACAGTGTTGTCTAGTATTACAGAGACCTGTGTGATTTTGTGTCTTATCAACATGACAGTCATGCAAAAACACTGCTTTTTGGATTCACGTTTGAATGACATAAAGTCCGAATGCACACAACTGATTATCTGTTACTCAGATCCATATGTCAAAGTATCACTGATGTGTGAGGGTCGAAGACTGAAAAAGCGGAAGACAACTACAAAGAAGAACACGCTCAATCCAGTTTATAATGAGGCCATCATCTTTGATATCCCTCCAGAGAATGTGGACCAAGTGAGCCTCTCCATTGCAGTGATGGATTACGACCGGTAAGCACAGTTTACTCTCTAAATGTTAATCATCAGTGAAAAGTTTTCTTATGGTAAGCAACGTTTTTTCACCTCTGTGAACTTTACACATCACAGAAAATAGATCATTTGTGCCTTCTCCTAACATCTTTCAATGCTCCATGCCTTTTAGAGCTCAAACAATTCTATCTGTGTCATAAATAACTGTGGTGAGGAAGTAACATGGCTGTGTGGTGTCATGTGCCACTAACATTAGTATACATTTCTGTCTGGTGGCTGGATTTTGTAAGAGCTTCATAAAACATTTATGCCTCCCAGTTTAAAGAGAGAAGAAAAAAAAAAAAAAAAACGCCTAGGAAGTAAGAATTAAATGCTTAATTACCTCACAGAATTTGGTCATAATTAATCCTTTGATTGAAGCAATAAAAATGCTTTGTAACCCTTGAGTTCTGCACTCACTAATAATACATCTGGCCCTCAGTTAATTCATGTCCCCATATAGAACTCACAGGAAGAAAATCTTGCTTGAAGCAGTCCAAGGTCTGCAGGTTAAAAAAGAAATTTATGGACAGAAACCTGCCTAAACCAAGTCTGCTTCACTCAAGTGCCATTGGCAATAAGCACTTAGAGACTACAGGGCAAATAAACAGTAGTTTACTAGACAGTAGTTTAGTTAGATGAAAGTCTAGTTTAGTAAGAAAAACTTCAGATTATTTTTCCTCATCATCAAATTTTGAATCTTCCACCAACTTCTGTCAGGAAGACAGTGTCCCTCATCTGTGAAAAGGGCACAATTCACAATTGTGCCTTAAGGGAGAGAATTGTACAGCAACTTATGTACCATAGTCTTCTTCAACTGCTACTTTCGAGCCATTTGCGAAGAGGAAGGTAGAATACCAATATTCTAATGCGCATACAGCCAAGGTAAAGAGTCCAGTCCCTCCATCAGCCTATGTCATGCCAGATGTATGGAAGTTTTCAGGTATGGCCTATTATGGATATACTCTTGGGTATATCTCCAAGGGAAGTTACTTTTTAAACCTTTCATTGCAGTTCCAATGGCCATCATGGTTAGAGGTGAGAAATGTAGTGTGAAACAATGTCTGAGGCATTTGGATCAGGAAATGTGTTCTTGCCATCCTCTTTCACTTTCCTATCCCACAAAATATAAGCAAATTTTCCTTCTAAATCATTCCCTGTGTTACAGTCCTTCTCTGTCCTTGTGTCCTCTGGGTTATAACCTTTTGATGGTAAGGGTTAAGTTTCATCACTATTTTTGTAACTCCTAGCAGCATGCTGGTAATGACTAGAATTCCTGGATACCACCATTACAGAACTTAATACTACTGTGCTACCTCTAAAAGTAATGCCTGTAATAAATAAAATGAAAATTTGGGCATATTCTATTCCTTGCTGCATTGAATCAGTCAACTGAATTATGTGAGGCAGATATTAAAACATTTTTCGTTAAAAAGGAAATTCTGCTTTCTTGCAATTCTCAGAGTAGGGCACAATGAGGTCATTGGAGTATGCCGGACAGGAATTGATGCTGAAGGGCTTGGAAGAGATCATTGGAACGAAATGTTGGCTTACCCACGTAAACCAATAACACACTGGCATCCACTAGTAGAGGTAAGAAATAGATAAATTCATTCTTTCTCGGTGTATTAATTCTCTCTCTTGCATACTTAAGAAATTCATTGTAGCATGAGTGTCACTGCCTATTGATAGGGCAGGAGTAAGATCCTTAGCACAACCTAAACCTAGCTGCATGGTAGGTCAACCAGGTGAATAGCCAACAGGTTACTGATTTATTTAGGTTTATACTCTAGAACAAGCCTTTCCCTGATCTGTTGAAAGCTTGCCTGAAAATCTGGATAAGGAAGTACAACAGTCATAAATTCACCCAAGTTGGAGAGGAGCATTTCAGCCAACTGCATCCCACTTAAATAGAAGATGCATTCCCTTAAGTCTCCAGCGTGAATTTTCCCATGTAAGGGACTTATACATATATGTACTTTGGTTCAAATGCTCCTGTTGCTATTCAGAAGTAACCTGTACTGCAATTTGAGGATTTAATGTTCCTTTAGATGTGCTATTTCAAAAATTTCCATGAGCCACTGGCAGCATTATAACATTAAAACCTTTAAAACTTGTCCCTGCTTGAGCAGGGGGTTGGACTAGATGATCTCTAGGGGTCCCTTCCAACCCCAACTGTTCTGTGAGTCGGTGTGAAAACTTCCACTTACAAGAGATCATCTGCACGTATTTCAAAAGCAATCATTTTCCATTCAAAAATCTTTAGCGTTAAGAGTTATGTTGCTAAAATACGAATCTGAAACTGATCTGCTAATTAGGCTAAGTTGAGGCAACATACAAGCTGCTTCTAGAATAATTAAGCTTATTCAAATGTATTATTGATTTTACCATCAACTGCTTGAGCATAGAGAGGAGACTGCAGTAGCCACATCTTACTGATTTTCTGTATACAAAATACTCACTGGTTTGAAGGGGTTCATAATGAAGCCTTGAAAGCAGCAGGCCCTACTTTGTAATGCAGAGGACGCACCATTTAGGCTCTTCTGGGCCAATCTCTATAGGAAAACTAGTTGCCATTTGAGGTGGCCCTGGCTATTTGGCTTCCCCACTGTGTAGCACCTAACTTCACAGAATATCCAGGGTCAGGTAGCAAAAGCCCAATATTATAACACCAGTAAATCTCCAGAAGAAGAGTATAAGGGCAGGGAAACTGAGCCAAGAGTTCTCCTTCTGAGAGCAGGAGAAAAGACTCTCCTCGGAGATTCCTGTCTTTCTCTTGATTATGTGGGTCTGTAGACAGAGGTACCACCTCTGAACCGTGGAATGAGTCAAAGAGAGGCTTCAGGAGGTCACTTTAGGAGTTTCCTTTGCATTGTTAGTTCTACTGGAAAGGTGCATTGTGAGAGAGCTGATTAAAAACTTTGTTTGGATTATCAGCCTAAAAAACAACAAACAGGACATAACTGTGATTCACAGTTTTCTGTGGGGGATTCTTTTTATCTTTAGAAACAAATGAAACGCATGGTCAGATATGATGATATTCATAAAGATAACTTTTTTTTTTTTCAGTTACCTGGCCGAGCAACAAGTTTTGATAGCCAGGGATCTTGCTCATCACCAAAACCACCACTTACACCCTAGGCACAAGAATGGGTTCGTCGTGTCCAATGTCTAAAGCTCCCATGTAGCTCACATCTACGTTAATGAAGGTTTGGCTTCCGCAGATGAACTGTATCCATATTTTTGTATTAAAATACATTGTTTTCCTATTCTAAGTCTTATATTACAGTTTATAATAATTTCTTAACTTACAAATGAAGCTTACTTGAGCCAAATATAATCTTTCTTCATGCAAATTCATTCACTTGTTTTCTCTCTGGCATATGTCCAATGTCATATCAAAGAAGTATTTTGATATGAGCTATACCTTTGCATAGACAAAGAAATCAGAAGAAAAATCTCTTAAGCAATTCAGAACAACTGCAGCTTGTAATGTGTACTCCTTTTGAGGTAGACCAAATAGTCATTTTCTGTAAATTGCACTAAATCCGGTATGACTTCTTAAGATAACACTACCAAGTAGACACCTCATGAAAAGACAGCAGTCGTCACATTTTGGAAAATTAGTTTATTCATGAGTAAGGAGGAAGGACTGATCAAAAGCTCGTTGAAGCTGTTGGGGCAGATCCTACTGGCTTCAGTGGGTTTCTGTTCAGCCTTTGCAGACCGTATTTTGCAGTCCAACTCTTCCAGCAGTCAGGAGGCCAGCTGCACACATGGGAACTCGTTTTCCTGCCCAGTATAAGTAAGTGACAGAGCGCCAGGCTTTCGCCTCAGCTCTCCGCCAGCTGATTCAGAGCCAGCAGAGGTGTCTCTGCATTTGCACTGAACAATGCTGGTGTGGATAACATTGGGACAACAAAGGTGTCCCTGACGAGTCCTGCTCAAACTGGTGCAGCACTGCAGAGATACAAGTGTCTCTTGATGAGGTGGATCCAGACCCTTTGAAATAGCCCACTTGCTGTGATCATCATGCAGTCTTTATTCAGTCCTTATTCAGGCCGAACTGTAGCTTAGTGAATACTCCCAAGGAAAAGAATTAATTTAATGAATTTTTGTTGTTCGTAAAATATCCAACATCTGCAGTTACACACAACATACATGTGATTCTTGATTCAGTGTGGCAATACTAGATTTGCTTGAAGCTATTTTGACTTAGTGGACAACTCACATGGGATTGTTTCTAGTCTGGATGTGTTAAGAATTAGGAGTCCAGTATTTATGAATCTGAGATGTGCTTTGTATCAACATATATAGAGAGAAATCAAAATGTAACAATTTTATAAACTAGTAAATTCATTTATTAGAATAAACAGTGAGAGTAAATTAAAAAAAAATGCTAGCTGAAGTGAGCTAGTTTAAATACTGGAAGAGAACTGCAAATTATTTTGTGAACTTGGTTCTTGATAGATAAGATCCTTGATCTCATCAAGGATCCTCATTCAGATAATTGTTTTCTTTATATTTTCCTATAAAGGACCCTGTGAAGGCACAGAAAAGACTGCATGATTTGTCTGTGAGTTTTGAAAGGTGAACTACAACTAGGAAAAAAAAAGTTGGGGTAGATGCTCTTCTTTGTACCATTGTAATGTATAAACAATGCTGTGAAGATAATATTTTTAAAGTAAC
This sequence comes from Crypturellus soui, assembly GCA_032275445.1. NCBI lineage: Eukaryota > Metazoa > Chordata > Aves > Tinamiformes > Tinamidae > Crypturellus > Crypturellus soui. The sequence goes on along the minus strand of JAUBNY010000255.1, from coordinate 13,526 downwards.
ATGTTCACAAAAGAAAAATGTCATACACACAAAATTGCCGATATATAAGTATTCCATAATGAAAGAATTTGCGAGCATTTATCTGGCTATAAAGGGAAAAGGGGTTTAAGCAAATGTCTAAAGAACCATTATTGATGGTTTTGCCTGGTTAACGTAGGATATGTTCATAAAGATGGAGTCCCTACATTCCTTTAACTATTCCCTGAGACAGTCAAATATGCATTCAAGTGTCTTAACTGCTTCAGGAAAGCTACGAAGGTTGGTGTTAATATTCCACATGTTTCTGAGGCAAAAAAAAAAAAAAATCAGGTATAAAATAATTTCACATACATATGGAAAGTGAATAAGCAAATAAAGTTTTCAGTCATTCTTTACATACCCAAAGAAAGAGGCCCCAGCCCATGTTTTTTGAATGGCCATTTCAGGTTGCTTTTCATGGCCTCTGGGTAGAAATAGCTTTTCCCAGAGAGAGAGTTGGTAATGCTGTCCACTGATCCTCTGTGATTGTAGTTAAACACTGTAAATACAGGGCTGCCTTGCAGAATTTCATTCCTTTATTTGCTCTGGGTGAGTAAATTTTTAAATAGGAGAACAATCTCTTCTTTGTGGGGACTTCTTCTCCCATCATTGTCATCACCATGAGATTTTGTGGCCTCGATCATTTTCACAGTGATTTTGCAAGATTGTTAGAGATACATGTGGAGTATGAAAAGCTATTTTGTGTATACATTTATCTTAATATAAACTATATCAGAAGTGGCCTTTATGGCCTAGAAGATACTTTTTGTAATGTGGTACTGTAACAGTAGACTAAATATTCTTTGCACTTTTTTGCACCTAGTATCCAAAAAGCTAACAATTTCATAATCAAATGTAGCATAAGTGTTCAGCAATGAGCAACATTTTTTAACTATTTCATTGTTCTGTTAATATCATGTATGTTTCATTTTAAATAGTGAGATATTTCAATTTTCACGTTCTTAAATTGAAATTATTATCAAACACCAAAGGAATAATAGCTCAGTTTGTTCCCATTGTTGATTTTTTTTGTATTGTTAATAACAATAATGAATGACTTCTGTATCTAAACTTGAATTATGGGTGCTCTGCACTAGGAAAATCATTCTGCAATATTGTCAAGACATCTAACTTCAAAAAATTAATTTCCTTGTTCATTTCCTTTAACCCCTTATCAGTGATTAATGGAATTAATGCAAAAGATGATCATTTTACATTTTTCACTGGCATCTTAGATATCTTACAAGACAGGGAATATATCCTTAATGTAATATATCCATTGACTTTAGAGTCTGGTTCACAAGTTACTTTCTGAGTGTACTCACAAAAATACTTGCTGAGTAAAAACAGCACTTATTTAGTGAACATTTGTTTTAAGTAGGTTCTCATTTAGAGATTTAAAATGATTTACTTTGCAGCCGAGTGTAAACTCCCTGCCCCCATCCTGAATGTTTCTATGTTGCTTATCTGCTGTGTAACAAACATTGGCCTAATTTGAGAAAAACATATAGCAAATGATTGGTGTAAAGTATACTGTAGTAATTTTACAATAATGTGAAAAACTAGCACTTTCAAACACTTGAGTTATTCTTTATTGAAATGATTTACTGGAAACATTAACTGTATTTAATAAGAATTGTATTTTGCACTGCAAAGCTTTTTGTACTTTCAAAACAGTAAGCCACAGAACTGTACAGAGAAAGTACAAAATGGATTAAGTGGTTCCAGGGGAGCTGCTAAATTTTTATATTTATTTTCAATAATGCACTGGAAAGTGAAAAAGCCCACATACAAATGTATCTAATGAGCCATTCTAGTCTTTTGCGTAAATATTATATTCAAACAGTTGTTTCCCCTCCCCACATTAAATAAGTTTTCAGGGACCATTAGATTTGCTCTAAGCAACCATAAAATTGTTATTAGATCTATGCAAAATGTAAAGTAGGACCCTAAACCACAGGTAGATTTAGGATTCCAGTGCAACTGCACACAATAGCTTAGGCTTAATAAGATGCAGGTCACATATTGCACTCCTTTATTTCAGCTTTAAACCTCTATATTGTATACTTCAGCTGATACGGCCATTTCCTTTGATGTCCCAGCAACTAACTGTCTCTTCCCCTGTATCTCTTATCTGTACTGGGCTTCTGCTCAGTTAGCAGCGACTTGACCTTTACTTTTGTCTGTGCTGCTGAAAGACAACTGCTGGCCTTAGCATATGAAATCTGTGGAATTAGGACCAAGTGGTGTAGGGTAGTTGTGTCTTTATTTTCATTCTATAGAAAACCAACAGGGGCTCCAAAGTAAGTCCCTTATGATCATCAGAGTTAGAGGGAGCAGTGACAGTGTCAACTTCTTGGCTTCTAAAAGCACTGAGAAGACAAAATATATATTCTTTAGCTGTTGGTCAGGAAGAGAGAAAGTAGTCAGGACTCGCAAAGATAAAACAAAGCGTACTATAAAGGTCAAAAAGTTCCCCTTCAAAATTGTTTCTTCAATACATGGAAATGTTTTGACATCTTATATTTAAATACCAAATTAGATATTTTTCTTAAACAATCATAAGCATATTCAATATTTTTTGAAGAAAAAATTGAGCCACCATGAAATGTTTTCATTTCGATTAATATTTTCCAAAGGAAAAAGCATTCACTTTCTAACTACTTCTTTGTATGGATGTATTTTTGTAAAAATGTTGAGAAAACAAAGCTTCCAAAAAAAGATTTATTCAATCCATCCATTCTACTACTTCTCATTTTTTATTGACTTTGGTTAAATCCTTTGAAAATGTCGAATATAGTGATGCACAAAGCTTATATGATGATCTATTTCCACATTACTCTGCTATACTTTTTAAATCAACTGATTATATTCCACACACTTATATACCTATTAGCTTTTTATTAAGCTCCTTTAATTTGATTAATGCTCTTACTGAAAAGAACTTTTGACTATATTTTTAGACTGTGCAAAAGGCTGAAAAAGCGGGCAATGAACTATTTTTGAATTCAGTAATAGAATTCTTTTCTTGATAAAAATGCCATTTTTTCAGAAATTCATGAATGTGTCTACAAAATTTCTTTTTTTTTTTTGTATTTGAGCATGCAGAAACATTGATTTGCACACACAAGTATTTGCACTTGCGAAATGTATAATCACTATTAATTAGCACTTCTATTACAACCAAGGCCTAATGAGAAATAGGCTTGAATTTGTGATAAATACTGGACAAATCCATATTGAGAAAGTTTCTTGAGCTGAAAAGCTCATAAGACTTTGTTCCTAGAAATATGGTTGAAAATTCTGTAGGTGTAAAATATGGCCTACATGTGCACTATTAATTAGATCGTGTTAATTAACTTCTTAACACAGACAATCTAAAAGATAGATAAACTATAATATACGATGAGAATATTGGTCATGTTTGATGGAAAATCTTGTGTATCATTCACACTACAGCTGAGATTCAGTTTAATACTTTGAAGATGATTCACTTTTACTTGACTTCTGAAACTTCTCATTTTAAACTCTGTTCTGTTTATTACCAGAAAATAGATAAATTGCACCTCACAAAAGACTACAGAGCTAAGAGGATAAAAGAAAATAGCCAAGAGCATATGGCAGTAAACACACAGCTCCTCAGTGCAACTGCAAAACTCTGAAATTAAAAGCACTTGTCAAAACTGATAATCATTACAATATTCATATCACTCATCCATTCTTCATGTACTGTAAAGCAGGATGAAAGTGGGATTAAGTTCTGGAATTACTGAGATGCTGATCATAGTCATTTTCCATGTCCAGGAAAAATAACACCTCACCTTTTAAACTATGTTTCCATCAGAGTCACCATTCCAAATAAATAGGTATCTTACACAAAATTCCCTTTTCCTTAGCTCTGGCTGGAAATTGGCACTTCTTTAATAGCATGCAGGAAAACCAAGAGCTATAACTCTGAAAGTGAAGCCACATGTGGGATTTAAGTCTCACAGGGGAACCTGGCCAGGAAAACAGAACTAACACCTTCAATCTTGTGCTAAGTGCTAGGGGATGTTTGATAATAGCAAGTGCTCAGGGCTGTGATTTTATATTTTAACTGATAGCACCTCTACAGTGTTGCTGTTGCAGGGAAACCTATACAGACTAAGAAGAGAATGCCACTAGCATTGCTATGGAAGGAAATAAAGCATGTAAAATCTTTAAAACAGAAAAAATCAATTAAAGCACTATCCTGCACCATCACAAGGACTATTCACTTTGTTAGTATTAAGGACAAGCTTTGGTGCCTTACTGACCCCACAGAGCATTTCCTAGAGTGCTCTATAGTGCTAAGCCCAAGTTAGTAAACTGTTTATTAAATATGTTAAGCTTTACTGAAGACCCTCATTGTCAAGGTAGGTGAAATATGACTAATATACATACAGGCTAAGTAAATTCTCAGAGCACAAAACCACTATCCAGTAGGGAAGACAGTAAGACTCTGATATATAATTCATGACAATGTGCTCTGAAAGTTGAATCTGCAGGAAGTCAGATAACTGCCGAGAAGAAAGTGAAGATTCTCTATAATAATTTATGAGTACAGTATGTTGGCTTGGCTTTTGGTCTAAAATTAAAGGAGTTGAATAAGTAAGCTTGAAAAAGGGTGGGAGGGGGGCAGTGGGCAGAGCATGTCTGACATCAAGGTGCTTCTTAGTAAAAACAGAGGTTTTCTAAAAGTCAATTTTCCTTCTGGTGACCCTAGTGATTCTCCACATCAACTGGCAGATCCACAGCCAGGGTCAAAAATTCAGGTAATCCAAAATGGTGAAAACTCAAGCATGGATGGGAAAAAATGGAATAATAAAGATTAAGAGATATTTCAGAGAGGGGAAGATTTGTGTCTGAGCAGATGAGTATGCAAGCAAGTGTGTTCAAGTTCACAGAGAAATTGGACTCCCATTAATAGCTAGAAAACCTTTAGCTAAGATAGATATACATGCAGTCTGTTATTTCGGAGGCATTTTCTTTTAAATATTTAAGCTTACCATTAAGCATTATGTTTTCAAGGGAGCATTCACAGGCCCTCTGAAAAAAAAGTTTCATATCTATTCAGATTTTCTGGGTCTGCACATTTATTACAGCAACAGTGTCCCAGAGCCTAGCCTAAATGTAGGAAAAACATGAAATTCTGTCTCTCCCTGGAAAAGTGAAATTAGGATGCCTGACATGAAAAGAGAAGAAGACAGACTGCAGAAGGAATAGAGGGGTGTAACTATTTAATGAAAGCTCACTAAAATCTTTGCCAGTGGTGTATCATATAGAGCATAGCAAAAGAGTGCTAAGAGAACCTACTGTTGAACTATATTTTCCTGCCTTGTTTAACCCATACATAATTCCTGTTAACAGAGATGATATAGAAAATGGTTGTCAGTGTAAGAGAGGGGCAATTTAGGCGCTGAGTGTTACCATTACCAAAAAGCAATCTGTGTTTTTATTTGTTCATTTTTGTTGGTGTTTTTGTGTGTTTATTTGTTTTTTTGCGAGGGGGTACAGCTTGCAGGTAAGTTTCTGGGGAGGAGGAGTTGCAGGCTGTCACTGTTTTTATAAAAATGGATTATAAAATCCATTAATTTCTATGAATTTCTATGAATACAGTTACAGTTTGCAGTAGGGGAGAGAGAAAGGGAGCGTGCTAATTTGTTTAATAAGCTCTGAGTTGAAATTGATAGTTGCATCAGAAGTGAAGAGGACTGAACAAGCAAGAAAATAGTTTCTGTAGCATCTGGGTCACAAATGCAAGAGTAGATAGGAGGCAAAGAAAGCTCACTGAGCCTAGTAAGAGCTCTCTAGAAAAAACAATATTAAAGGTGAAAGTGAAAAACATAAGGGTTAATTGTGAGTGTTTTCAGTGGTCGGAACATGTGCATGTAGCAAACACTTCCAGATTTTGCAGACAGTTCCCTTATAGAGTGTATTGTAGAGCCATTTGCAAGCTTGCAAGGGTAATGGGGAGGTGTGTTGCAAACCATGGGTCTGGTCTTAAAATAAAACTGGCTCTCAGGTCCAGAGATCCTGATCCAAGAGCAAAGAGCACAGTCAGTTGCTCACAGCATGTCCTACCCTTCTGGTCTGTCTTCTCTAGCATGGTTGAGGTCAAAGACACATAGTCAGACTGTGCTCAGACACATTCCTCCTTATTCGCTCTAGTGGCCTCTTAGTTTATTGGCACCTAATAAAGATTTGAGAGTCTCTGAAAGGTGAAAAATATTTCTTATTTAATGTCACTTCTTGCATTTTCAAAGCTACAGACAATCAGTTTTTGAATCAGAAACCATTAAGAAACCTTTTAAAAATACTATTGTGATTCACAAGGTACCAGTTTTGTTTTCAATTTGTGGCCAGGCTGTCGCACAATGGTCTAAGAGTCACTAGGCTGCTGCAGGTGCCAGTTCTCAGATGACTCACAAAAGTGAGGTCATAATTATAGTGTATCTCTCATTTAATATCCCACAGTTCTTTGTGCATGAGTAGAGCCTGGAACTGATGTTCCAGACCAATCCCGTCTCCTCCTGTTCTTCCTATTCATTCAGGTTCAGCTGCATAGCAAGTTATTCGTCTTTGCCCTAAATGTCACATAGTACTGCGTTTGCTGTGATTGTTTCACCCTAGGAGTGGCTTCATTTTACTAAAATCAGAATAGTTGAATCATAAGCATTACTTCCCTTACCACAGTTTTCTGGGGTTTAACTGCATAATAATAGTTGTGAGGGAAATGACTATGTTGCTGTCTAGGTATATGACTGTATAACAAGTCATATAGAGGTGTCAGATATAATTATTTTTGGCAGATGGATGTCTGTGAGAGGTGTGTGTCTTATGTAAAGAGAGACTTGACTACCCCAGAAAATGGAAAAAAGAGGAGATTCAACAGACTCTCCAGTGAGCTCTTTACACAGTACTACATTTATTCCTTTCACACTTTTTACAGGCTTAGTGTTTAAGGTTCTTAATTATCCTTGTGGTACAAGAACTTGATTCATTTGTTTCAGTTCTTAGTCCACCAAATCATTCCTTATCTATTACTAAATAATAATCTAAAGAGAATCAAAATCAGTAACTGAAAAGTACAGCTTTATCTCAGCCAGCAACTGAATCTACACAGCTAGACATTTTATGCATTATTCTGAAAGGGAGCTTGGCACTACTGCACTTTAGGTACTTGCCAGTAGCAGACAGACAATTGTAGGTCATAGCTGGGGAGCATTGAGAATTAATTTCTTAAATATTGGGTCTGATTTGGTAAGCCCTCAAGAAACAGGGCAACCCATAGCAGTCCTATCTAAAGTAGGCTTGATAATGAGCAATCCATGCTGAGAAGAGAGATTTCATTCAGAATATTTCAAGGCATCTTTCAGATTTTTTTGCCTGATTTTCTGTACTGTTGTTAAAATGTACTTTTTTAAAAGATAAAACTTTATAATTTAATCTCTAAATAGGGCAAAAAGTGGTACTCAAGTACCAATCTATACATGCACTGAAGATAATAATGATGCAAAAAAAATACAAGTTTTTCAGCAAAAATATTTCTGACAGCAAAATATAAGTAGGCTGATAAGAACACATTTAATTTTTCCTGTGTTTTTTTTTCTTTTTAAATTACTATTAAAACACTTCACCCCTTTTTTGTCTCTCTCAAGAAAACCACAAAATCTAAATGTATCTACTGTAGCTTTAATATTTATTAAAATAATAGAGCACAAAAGGTCATTTAATTGAACCTTTTTAAGATGTACTTTTATCTGTAGTGCACATTTTTATATTTTGCATTGAAAAACAAAGCTTACTGAAAACTATTTATTGCCTTTTTCAATATACAAGAAATGTAATATTCTTTCAAAACAACTTTTCCTTTAAGTTTGTTAATTGATGTTAATTGCAATCAAAATATTTTTTAATATCATGGCAATAGACCATTAACCATATCCAGCAAAATAATTCTATTGGTCTTTTTAATGTGTCATTTCATTCTGAAGCACAGCATTATGTACTTGGCCAGCCCATCATTGAAATCAAGCAGAAATACTCTTGATTTCAGTTGGCTTTGCATCAGGTTGCATGTCATGATGTATGCCAGCATCTTATGAAAAACACCCAGTAAGGAGTCTTAAGGCTGACAGAATGAATTCTCTCATATCCACCATGGCTTGCTGACAGCTCAGATTCAGTGTTCAAAGCCTTCAGTGCATCTCTAGAGTATGAACTGTTACTGCATATGTTGATTTTACTAATACTGGTAAGAAATATGAGCCTCAGCTGCCTGATTTGGTCAATAAAAAAGTCTGGTCTCTGTAGTCAGGCATAGAGATCAGATATTTTTTTCTTGAGTTTTCCTACTTAATCGTGGCCTATAGTTTTCCACTTGATGCCATCTTGCTACAGAAGTTCAGAGGGTGTCTGAGCTTCTTTAATCTTTAATATGTAACATTTAGATAATCCTGTTGCACATCAGGTGAGAAGCACTTCTTTTCACTTTATATTTCTACAGAGAAAGAGTACAAAAATTTACTTTTGTTAAATAAACAGAACACAATTTCAGTGTAATGAGAAAGTATAGATATATATTTAATATTGTTTCTTATTTCCTCTTTGAAACCTTTGAAACGTGAGTCTGAACTCTGTCCCCTCTATTTACAGGAGTAGAATATGTTGGACTTAAATGCACTCATCTAATGAGGAGATATGGCTAGTTCTCTACCCTACAAGTGGCCACTGTTGGTGTCCTTATTTGGATGCGCACGTCCCACTCGTGCTTTTTTTCCACTATTATGGGGCTCGCAGTAAGGGCCCTTTTATAGCAAACCATTTGAAATATTTCCAACTAAGAGCTGCGAGTTGAGTCCCCTTGTAGTCACTTTGACTTGGGCATACAGCTGGAATGGAGCACCTGCTCAGGTGCTTTGCTGAATAAGAATGGACTGATGTAGAAGGTCTTAACAGCAAATCTATGCTAAAAGCCCATTCCAGCATCCTCCATGCTAGCTTAGCCATACTAGCTAGAAACGAGCAGGCAAAGCTAATTCCATTTATTCACTGTGCTGCTCAAACCACCCCTCCCAACCTTGGGAAGTGGACTTGGCACTGCCTGCTCCTTGCACACGAGCCAAAAGTCCCTGTAGCCACTGCAAGAGGAATTCCTAAATCTTCTCATTTCTTCTCATGAGCATGTCATTCAATTTACATTCCAGATGATTGACTTGAGGAGGCTCTTCTTGAGATGGAGTAGAATATAGAAATTAGCCACATCTTTTCTTCAGCAGAGAACAATTTGTTTTACTAGTAGATTCTTATTTGTGGGGAAGGCATTTTCTAGAGTGTATGCTTTAAAAGGCAGGAAGTTAAGTTGGAGTTTCTGGCCATATGTTGACGTCTGAAGAAATAATATTTTTAAAATACTAAAGGAAAGCACCTGATACAACGTCCATCAAAACAGACATCTTGGCTGTGACAGTGTGGGGTACTGGATGAGGCCCTAACTGGCTCAACTCCAATCGAACTCCCTACCTTTAAAATAATCTTTATGATTAGATCACAAATGTTGCCAAGTCTATGTAGCTTACAAAGAATTGCAGAGTTCTAAGATTTTTGTCTCTTCTTGCTGTGTGGTGTTGGCTGACGAGGACTAGTCCTAATAATATTAATTATCTGACTGTTTTAGTACCCTTTATGCAGTGTTCATGATGTGACTTTTTAAATGAAGTCTGTGATTTGATACCTAGCCATTGTTAAAGTCAATATCCTTGGCTTCTGCATTATAGAGACAAGAAAACAAAACTTTTTGAACTCGTGTTACTGGCTTTCTGTATGCGCTAAATGGCCATTTGTGAAACTTGAGAGCATCTAATTGTACTACTGATAGTAAATGTTTTTTTTTGCACTAGCCTCTAGGAGCTGTAACACATTTCAGTATTTTTAAAATGCATCCTCTAGAAAGTGTGATCTATTTGTCTGAAAAAATATGTAACAATGAAACCTCAAAAGATATGTTATGAAGTGTACAGTTTGTGATAATTTTATATTAAAAAGCAAAGAAAAAGAACACATTTGAAAAAGTTTTATTCTATTTGTTTCATATGTATTTTGAACAAGAAATAAAGTGAATAAAATTATTGAATTTGTTGACTTTTTAGTAAAGTGTTCAAAAGTAATTGGAGTGGTCTGCAATTATTGGAGCTTGGGATTGCTTTTGCATCCTGTTCTACAAGAAGGAGATACTGGGCAGTACTGAAAAAGACTGCTATCTACATTGCATGCTCTAATTCAATAAATGTCTTGACCGTCTTTTCTCTTCTCTTAACTCTTAACATTCTCACATCGCCTTGAGAAACACCTCATAGAGCCAAGCAAAACTACACAGTGTCTTCTTCTAACAAATGTATAATTTCAAAGAGATACAAAACAAGGAGTATGTTATTCGCATGATCTTGGCAGAATTAGAAAGGGACTTTGTTTCCATGAAGATCCACTAAACCTAGCCGCTCCACTAATAACTAGTATTTTCTGTAATTCTGTCATGGCATTCCCTTCTCCTTCATGCTCTCATATTATTCCTTCTAATGCTCAGAGTCATTGGAGCCTAGTGTAAAGAATGGCTTTGTTATCCACATGGAATACAATTCTTGGAGGTGTGGGAGAACGTCCGCATACCCTCCTCCCCATTCCCCCAAGACCGTGCTTAGGAACAATTTTTACATATCTTACAGCTGATAAGAAACACACATGAGATTGTGACGTAAGAACAATATCAGGCATTTTATTGAGAAAATATGAGAGACTACCTAGAAAGAGAGGGGGAAAAAAAAAAAATCCAAATGAGAGCTTGCTGGAGGTCTGTGAGGCAGCAGTGCTGGGGGAAAGGGAGATGGGAGTGTGGATGTTCAGAGGCAAGAGGGCAAGAGACGGGCAGCTTGCCGCAGCAGAGGGAAAGCCTTGCTTCCCTACTGGAAGCAGGAGCGATAGCGCTTCTTCGGGGGGAGGTGTTTGAGATACTTTTCCTCTGGAGACTGCTCCGCTGGTGTGGGAGGGAAGGAGGGGGAAGTGAGGCTCCTCTTCCGATTCACTTTGTGATTCTTCTGCTTGCAGCCTGATGCTTCTCCAAGCTCAGGCTGAGCTTGCTCGCTGTCTTTTTTGGCCACGCCGCGTAGCCCAGTGTCTGCTTGAGCAAAAGCCATGGGTGCGCTGAAATGTCTCTCGTGTGTGCGGTGTGGGAGAAAATTGCCCGTGAAAGCCCTCTGCCTTAGAGATGCCAGCAGCTTCCATTGCATGCGTGGTCACAACGAGATGGCACTGGGACTCTGTTGGGAGCAAAGTGCTATTTTTGATGACTGTGGCCATTTCTTTGTCGCGACGCACCTCAATATACATTTTCGTGTTGGGAGGTAAGAGCCTTGGTCTCTTCTTGGTGGCCAGAGCAAGCATCAAGTCAGTGATGCAGATTTTCACAAACTCCTCTTTTTCCGAGGGATCTTCAAATTCTTCCTCCGAGATATCTTCAAAATCCCCATTACTACTATAGAAAGGGGTGTGGAGTGTCTTGTTGCCAGCGGGAAAAGGGTTGCTTTCGGAAGGCGACGTGCCATGCGTAGCTTTGGGAGAGGCCTGTCCTGAAAATGATGGGCCTGTCAGATCCGCAGGCACTTCTAATTCTTCTTCGGAGATTTCCTCCAAATCTTCAATGCTGTAGAAGCCGATGTTGCTGGGGTCATTACGGGTCAGATCGGGATATGTCCCATGAGGCAATGCGCCACGTGTTTGCTTGGGAGAGCCTCGCGCTTCCAAAAAAGTTGGAGGTGCCGGATCCCAAGCCTCTTCTAATTCTTCTTCAGAGATTTCCTCTAAATCCTCAATGCAAAAGAAAAGCATGTTCCCGGAAGCCTTGCCTGTCACATTATCATGAGTCTCGTAAGACCATGTGCCACGTGTGTGCTTTGAAGAGCCTGGTGCTTCTGAAAAAATCATGGGCTCTCGTGGAGCTGGCACCTGGAGGCAGTCCTCAGCCCCTTTGGTGGAGCTGCCCCTTGGCTGCTGCCCCTCCTGCCCATCAGAGAGAGCTGCAGGCGCGGGTGCTGGCTGCAGCTCGTGGGTCGAGGTGCCGCTGTCTGTGTGTCTGACTGGCAGCGCGGGAAGAGAGGAGCTCTCGCTTGCCTCCTGCTCGCGCTCTTCAAGGCAGGCACGCGTGCTGTCGCCTGCTGCAGCTAGCTCGCTGCTCTCCATTTGGTGAGCTCTTGCTTTAGCCAAGTCGCTTGTCCCTTGGAAGGATCTTGCTGACTAGAGGTATGAAGGCAAAGGAGTAGCTCTCTTTTCCTGCTGCTCTCATTGCTCCATCACTGTTGGGGAATGTCGGGGTCTGGGGGTCCCCTATAACATCTCTGGCAACTGGGCATGCGCAGTGGGGAAATGTACAGGGGGGTCCAACTGCCCCCTGTATGACCCCACTAGACGCGCATGCCCAGACAGGCCCGCAGGGCCTGCGGACGTGCCAGCTGGAGACCCCCAGAAAGATCCAGAACCCCAAAGGTGGGGGCCTGGAGCCCCAAAGTTGGGGGCCAGGAGCGGTTTGCCGCTCCTGGCCGACCGCCCACCAACGGGGCTCCGCCAATCAGGTACGGCTCCCACCTGTCTCCTCCCTTGCCCTTCCCCTTTCTCCTCCCCGTTCCGCCCACTTACCTATGTTATATAAGTAGACGTTAATAAACGTCGGGGGCTTTGGTCGCTGACTTAGGAGACTCTTGCTTTCTGTGCTTGATATCCCGGCGATCGGGGCTGCGGCCTAGGCCGACTTATAGCCTAGGTCGGCATCTACTTCCATTCCAGGTCAAGTGACGGTCGACCCTACCCATATTGGGGCGAGTGGGTGACTGTTCGCTTTATCTCCCCGGTTGTCGAGCGGCGTTTGTACCGCGGCAGCAGAGACCTGAGAGCGGACCTCTCCTTGGAGATTGCTTCCTCTAGTTCCCCCAGGAAGTCGGAGGGGTAAGGTGGTGCCTTGGGCAGTGGGGGAGGAATAAAGATCAGGGCACAGGACAAAAAGGACACACGGGTCGGCGGGCTCCCGGGGAACTAGCGGGAGCAAGGACACGCGCGGTAGTCCCGTCGAGTGTGCACATCCGTCGGGTTTTGGTTTGAGGTCATTTTATTTTAGTTTCCCCCATTGTGTGTTGCGTGTGTGTGTATCTTCACGTCACCTACTCAGCAGCGTTATGGTGGAGCTTCCCAGTGTGGCAGCGTTAAAATGCGTCAAGGTTTGCAGGGCCACCTGGGTTCCCCTTGCTCTTTTTCATCACTTTGTGTGCCCCTCCTGTTGGCGATAATCTTGAGGCGTCTGCAAAACCCTTGTCCAAAGCAGAGCAGGGCAAAGGAAAGCAGATGGAGAGCACGCTGTCCTTGTGCTGTGTGTTGGAGTGAGAGATTTAGGCGTGTGGAGGGCAGAATGGGGCCTGTCTTGCTGCTGTCTCAGCAGGTGCTGTGCT
>JAUBNY010000253.1:749864-765851 GCA_032275445.1 Crypturellus soui | reverse complement strand
AAGAGAGAAAGAGAGAAAGAGAGAAAGAGAGAAAGAGAGAAAGAGAGAGAGAAAGAGAGAAAGAGAGAAAGAGAGAAGAGAAAGAGAGAGAGAGAGAAAGAGAGAGAGAGAGAGAGAAAGAAAGGAAGAGATGGACAAGAGGGATTATTTTTAGCCTGGATGTATTCCCTGATTACTTCATCTTTCAGCTTCATAACCACTTACACTGACACCATCAAGAGCACAGCATAGGGCAAAAAAAATAAGCAGATGGAAGCCACTTAAATTGCATTCCTGAAAAACAGGCATGTGCAAACTGTGCCCTTAGTGTAGACAAGATGAAGAAAATTAATCTATGGGTGTTTGTCTTGTGATTCCCTTGGAACCAGAATTTTGTTTCAGTATTATGAATTTTCTCATTCCTCTTAACTGAGAGCTTTTCCCTAACTAATGCATTTAGAGGTCCAAAGAGATCTAAAGGTTGTTTTAGAAAAACAAAGGTGTCCAGAGAAACTAACACTTTTATAATTTCTTTCAAGATTATCAAACCAGTCTGATAAAGTAGAAATTTGTGTTACCAAGCCTGTAATAGATTTGGAAATCAGAAGCTAATACCAGATGAATTGTATATGAATTTATTTTTCATAACCCTAAAAAAGGAGCATCTTCACTAAGTCTGTCCTGGAGAAAAAGATTTTCACGGGTAACTCTTCCTTTCAGTTCTGCATATTCTATTTGTGACTAGTGCATTAGCATTTTAACTTTCATCACATGGTAAGTGCCACAGCTGAATGACTCCTTAAATAGGAGCAGAAATACACATTGATTAAATTCTCTCAAACTCCTTGACAAGAAAATGAGTGTTGTAAAAGAGTGCTGAAACGGAATGATTCAAATAGTGCTACATTCACAACTTAATTCCTTGAGCCTGGCTATTTCCTCCGGACTTATTAACTTCTAAAACCCTTCAATGCACCATGCAGGCCTACACAGAACAGAATGAGCTGGGGCTGGCATTCAGGCACACCTGTAAATCCTGGCACAGGTAGTACCCCTACTGGGAAGCTCTGTGGTGAGTAGAATAGGAGTCTGCAGGCAAAGCAGAGAACGATACATTCTAATTTCTGTAGCCATCATGCAACTGGAATAGTCATGTGTAACTACATCCTCTGCTCCTACACAGGCACTATGGTTCCTGTCTCCCAAAGACAGGCGCTCCAGGGAAGAGGGTAGCAAAAGGACTGCCAGTGTCTGGATGCACAAAACAAAAACGAATGCTGTGGTACGTGCAGCATAAGTAACTTGTGGCTATATTTAAACAGAAATACTGTAGTGACTGTCAGTTCTCAAACACTAAAAATCCACATTTACGTCAGGTAGTTGGATCAATTACTATGTGATCATGGACTGGATGACCTTCCAATACTAATATTTTGCACCTAATTAACATTTGTAATACTTCCCCAAGTCTAGCCTATTAACTTATGTGTACTGATAATTCAGAAAGAAATCATCCCAACTGCTCTACTGCCAGTTTTCACAACCCCTTTGAACAATTAGTCCCGATGACTTTCATTAAATGTACATAAAACACACTCAACCTTTACAGTCACTCTTCCATGTATTTATATTGTGTGTTCCGTGCTGACGCGAGAGCATCGGTGAGCGTGTGCCTCCAACGAGCGCTCCAGGAAGTCTGACGGCAGCAAGCTCCCTGTCTCCTTGGTCACCCTCTGTGTATTTACATGCCAGAGTAATGAGGGAGGATGACAAGCTGCTGTTCTTCATCAGAAACCTTGCAGATCCCTCATTATAGAAGTTCTAGGAGCAGATAACCTCTGCTATTTAAAATCTCTGTGAATTGACAGATAGTCAGAAAATATAAGCTGGCAGATATAAAGCTAGAGACAGAAAAGAGTCACCAGAGGTTGGATGAGCTCAGTAAGAGAAGCTGGCAGGCTGTATCAATTATAATGGGCAAGAGAGAGAAGGGAGGATGAATCTATTATTTACACCTGTTTTTTGTTTACTTGAAAATCAGATTGATTAGAGACTTTCCTGCCCAGTATTCAAATCCTGGATATTTTAGCATCTATCAAAGATTATGTGAAGTGTCAAATCTTGATCATTTTGCCCAGTGTTCACTGTGCCAGTATTTTTAGAGCTGCAGGACTTCAGGTCTTAAACTCATGTACATGAAGACAAGAAATGTTATGGTAATTCTTGGATAAGAGTGGGTTAAGCTACTTGAGAGTGGCCTGGCCAAAGAATTATGCATGAGGGACTTCACACTGAGAGCTTACTTTAAAAAATCAGTCTCAGCAGAACTTTTCAGTAATAAATCTGTCAATTTAAATACAGATAAAGTTTGTAGGAATCCCAAATATCACCCTTTCTATCCTAGTAATTTTTTGATCATATTCTACTACACTTACTTGAACTCTCTTGCTCCAAAAAGGTTGAGATCAAGAGAGTTTAATAAATGTAGTAGAGTTGCAGTAGAGAGGGTTGAGATCAAGTCCTCTTGCTCCAAGAAAGCAGTCTGACCACAAAACTTGCCACCCCTGAAATGGATTTTTTCATTCCGCATTATGAGCAGCTAATAACATAAGGGAAAAAAAAAAAAGACTACAACTGAGGTAAGGTTTCACCATTTCACCACTATTTCACCACTTGCATGAGCTGCCATCAACACAGCCATAGCTGTCCTGAAGACACTCACAGCCTTTGTTGTGAGGCAGCCGGTTAAGTAGAGGGCCTTCCAGAAATAGAAATAAATATTTTCTGGCAGGATTTGTACTTGAGAGTTGTTTGTGTGCTTACATGAGGTCTAGTTCTCTCCATTAAATCATTCATAGATGGCTACTCAAAGATATACGTGCCAGTCCTATCCACAGTCCTTGCCTTAATAGTATGTAGGAAGAGCAGTGTGAACGCTCAGACAGATAGACTTCAGACATGGTAGATGAAGAGTAACCAAGCCCTTTGGCTCTAGCACATCACAGTCACATCACATCACATCACCTGTGAAATTCTCACTGAGAATACATTTTTTTTATTAGGTATTTACTAACGCACGGCGTATGCCTCCGGTATTCTCCACCATTGATGCATGACTGCTAACATCTTCGGGTATTTAGAGAAGGTGATACTATGGGGTAGCAATATTTTGGATCGGCTGTAAAAGGATCTACAACCATGCCGAGGCATATTTCTCTCAGGCAGCGAAACTACTGCAGGTAAGAGCAAGTGACTGCAAGAAAGATAAATAAAATCCTATGCAAACAATGGTTCTACTAATTAGACTTTCTTGGCAGACACTGAGTTGCCCCGAACTAATGATTTACCTACAAAGCACTTTGATCATCTGTTTTAAGGCAGTTGATGGCATTAGCTTGGGTTTCAGAGGAAATGAAAACTATTGAGCTGTGTGGTCTGTTCACTTCTTCATTCCTCTTTAAAAATAAGTAGGTAAGAAAAAAAAAAAATCTGTTCACTGATTTTAACCAGATTTGAAAGATAAAAAGTTTTACAAGCTACTACAAGGGATCGAAATATGTCAGGGAAACCAAGATTAATTAGTGTTAGTTTGAGTAGAAGTAGTTATTCTTCTGCTTCCATATTCAGACAATAGCACATGCCACCTGCTTCCTTTGTTACCCTCACTGACATGGTCAGAATAAAGACACGAATAAGTTTTGTTTCTCATCTGCAGATTGACTAAGACTGAGCCAGAGCATTGGACGACAATATAGCTTCTACACAGACTCTTTCCATTTTGTGAACGGTATGCTAAACTACGTTTAACTTCATTTTTTAATAGATTAATAAAGTAGATATCTAATTCATTTTCCAATCACGGATTCAGAAACATCTAAAAAGTTTTGTGTTGCTTTACAACACTGTGCTGCTTGCACTGCTTCTCTTTTCAATCAGATGTGATAAGAACCTTTTCGACTTTATCTGTGGAATGATTCTCCTCTTCTTTTGATGTCTCTGTGTGGCCATGTAACTAGTGTCATGCCAAACAAGTGTAAAAATGCAGAGGATGCGCTCCTTGTTTATACATTTATATGGACCTACGTGTTCTGATGCCTTCTGGGATCAGAATAGAACAGTGTTGTTTTTTACATGCCTTTCCTAATTCTCTTGATTCATGTTGGACATATGTTGCCACAAGTGAGCAGAAAGGGTTCTCTGCATTAGCATTTGAGAGATGGCTGAAGATAGGTAGACAATACTAATGATTACTTCAAAAATCTTAGGAAAGGAATAATTCAAACTATGTGACAGGTGAAGTATTATTAAAGGTTAACAAATTTTACATTACATGGTTTAAGAACAAGTCCTTAGTCAATAGCTATAACGCTTATGTAACCTTGATGGCTAAAACTGAGCATAGTTTGCACAGCTCTTTTGCCATTTTGAGAAGCTGTCCCAATTATTTACTCACAGCAAAACATCAGCAAGATTATAAGGCCAACAGGAATTCAGACATGAGTGACAATGGTCACCTTTCCCTTTTCTCTCACTTATCAGCTTTTCACACACGCGAATTCCCGTCTGCAGCCATCCATTGCCACCAGGCTCCCATGTGGGCTGCTCCCTGGAGCTTTCTAGTGCTCCATGCCAGTGCTCCAAAAAGCTACAGAAAAAAAAAGAGATTTTTTGATTCTCTGTCATCAGTTCTCATTTGTAATCTGGTGTAAATGTTGCACAGTTGTGTCACGAAAACACCTGCCTCATTATTTTCCCTTGAGCAACATGAAGCCATTGGGTAACAATCTTAGACTTGCAAGAGTGGCCACGAAAGATGCAAATGTTAGTCATACAAACATCTTCTAGATTCCAAAATTCACTTGTCTAATGTCTCATTTTCTCAAATAATAAAGCAAAGTATTTCCCAATATTTCTAATCTTGAAAAAAAATCATATATTGTAACACCATTGATATAGTATTTTGTGTATACCACAATTAAAGTAAAATTAAAGTAATTTCAAAGAGGGGAGAGGAAAGAAACATTGTGTTACTTTGTGAATTATACTGAACTACTTTAGATCCCTACTGATTAAAGTAGTCCAAGGTTTCACTTTAAATTTATTATCTGAAGTCCTGCAGCTGATAATCACCCCGTTATTATTAGGCCTCAGATGAAACAAAAGAAAAGTTGGAAGGTCTGTGAGTGACCAAAAGTCTTCCAATGTCCTTCTGATAGTGTTACTTAGCCAAAAATTCTCCTGTAAAACAAACAAACAAACAAACAAAAAAGCTATCATTTCCTTAAGTCAAGCACATTTTTAAGTATTTAGGAGGAAAATGAACAAATAATTTGAAGGTAAACAGAGAGATAAACAAAATTTTGGCTTACAAAAAAAGATTCCTCTCTAAATGATCTGAAGAAACTCATATTCCTTTGTGACTATACCACTTTTAAAAGCTCTCTTTATCTTAAAAAATCTGAGCTGGAGAGGCCTTGATAGAATTTCAGACGTGCTAACTACTGAGGATGTGCTGAATAGTGCCCACAAAAGCTTGAATGAGCAGTTAGGGTCTTGGGCAAATAAATAGAGCAAATTCAACTCTTCGAAAATACTTATTTGAGTCTAAGCATGCATCCGGGGATTTAAATACTAACGCTAAGCACATAATAATTGGAGCTCTATAAAACAGTGTGCAAACTACTGACATTCTTCAAAGTTTATTGAATAAATACAAGATATTTCAAGCCTTACCATGGAAAAAAACTCCATAATGGACTTTTAGACTAGTTTTTCATGAGAAAAAGCTAGTCTTTCTCTTTTCTTAAGCAGTAAAATCAGTAACAACAAAAAAGTACCTGCTATACTGTACATCATATCCACTTTTTCTATACAATTGACTCTAATCAAAGAGCAAAGATTCCTATACATTAACTTTTGCTACATAAGTACATTTTCTCTTCAAGTAAAAAATAAGCATTTTTAAAGAAAAAACTTAAAACAATTTCAATAATGTTTCGTGAGTCCTAAATGCTTCATTCTGAAGCATCTTTAGTGTTTTATGCTTACTGACTGTTAAAAAGCAGCCTTTACATTACAAAGCTGCAGCTTAGTTTCATGAAGCACTAAGCTGAGGCAGCCATTGAAAACCACTCAACCAGTTCTAGCCAAATATACCCATAAATCAGTGCTATTTGCCTCTTAAAAGTTAGCATCTAATCCCTAATGTGATCCCTAAGAATCCTCTACATTATTTTTTCCCTTGGAATCTACTGCCTTCTCCACAGAAAACAATTGATGATTCTCCCCCTCTCTCTCAGCTGTGTCACACCCAAAATTTTAAGCAGAGCTGGAGGGATCACTTCAGAACAAATACAAGCTCAAAGCAGGCTTTGTTGGCAGTTGGAAAGACTGTAATTGCTTTATTCCATTGTTTTTCTTTTTTTTCCCTCTTTTTTTCCCCTAGCTCTGTATATTCTGATTCCTGCAGGGCCTGAAAGTGGAGAGGGGGAAATGCCATAAGAATAGCTGTTCTTTGCATGACTGTTTGCCTGCACAGAAGCACTAGAAATCTTGTAAGGATCCTTGTATATATGACATTTTCAGCCAAATTGTACAAGCTGAAGAGTCCTGTCAAAGTTTCGAATCAGTACCCATGCAATACCCAGAGCTGACAACTATTACTTATTTGTGGTGTGCCAAGAATAGGTTCCATAAGGTTAGGGCTAGTCTCTCTTCTTCAAGATAAAGTTTAGCTATTTTTTTATTAAAGGTGTTATATGTTGTTTGTATTGTTATGACTCAAAAATAAGTGTTAGGCAAGGTCATAGACCTGTCTAAGTAGATACAAGAAAAAAATCTTGATTACACATAAGGTAGGATAGCTGTCCTCAAAGAATTTCCAGATGAGGAACACGGTATGCTAAGGTATCCTAATTCATCCTGGAAATGAGTAAACTAAAAGGGGGAAAGGTCCCTTAACTCTCCAGTTAGATTGTTCACAGCTGAAGTGAGTCAGGAATAGCTGGAATGCCGTAAGTTCAGACCCTTTCATCTGAACTAGCTTTCAAGTGTTATCAAAATCCCAAGAGATAGTCCATATCCTGTACTTCAATTTAGTACCTAAACATAAAGATGTTTGTTAAAGCCAGTCTCTTGAAACACATGAAAACTAAACATTTTTCACTTAACTACCCTTTGCCCATCAGATTACGACAAGAGCTCTCAGAGTCTTAAATTCCTCCCTCCATGCTATAGACCTTCCCAATGTCCTACACCATGCTAAACTCAGCCTTATTATTATATCTTATGCAGTGTCATTGGCTTTACTGGAGCAGAGTTTGTAAGAAAATTTAGCTCTTTAATTTTAATTTGTTTATAGCTGGTAAGATATTTTACTAGAATTAACCAGCATTCCACTTAAGAAACTCACTTTCCACAAATTCTTCTCCTTTTGAGAACTTCCTTGGTGTGAAGAAAAGTAGTGTTTCAACATCTCAGATTTCAAACAGAAGCTCAGTGCAAACTACAAGAACAAAACATAGGAAATCCTTTGGAGAGTTTGAGAAGAAGCCTCTGATGTATTCAGACCCTCCAAACCAGTTCATCAGATTTGTTCTTTCAGGTTTTTTTTTTTCAGTTTTTTTTTTTTCCTTTTCCTTTCATTCTTTCTCTTTTCCCACTTTTCTCAGAAGCAAAGTGGAAATGGGAAATCAGCACAAGAAGAAGAAATGCAGAAAGGGCTTTGTGAAGCTCTGGGTGCTAGGGAGACTACTTGTGATAATTTCATAAGCTACTAGCTCTGTGAACAAAACTGTTCTAAAAGCTGCTGTAATGTCTTCTACCTATGCCTGTTAATTCAAAACAAGACCTTGTTACCCTTAACACTCCAGCCCAAAACGACAACCAAAACAACCCTATTTTTTTAATTTTCAGTTTTCACTACAGGTAAAAAAGTACCCTTTCTGCGTGTTTCGCTGAATTCAATATCTTCAAAGTACTGACCATACTGTATGAGAGAAGTCACTGTATCTCTCTCTCCTGAAAGGGAGGAACAATGGTGAAACTCTGATTATTCAGCTTGGGTGACAAAGAGCACTGAAGAAATTTGCCTTCCCTCTATTAGATTTGCATGCTGTAGTACCACCTGGTCTCATATATTTTTGAATAAAAATTAGTTCACGGATTACTGCATATTTTGCATCATATCCATCCAATATCTAAAAACCTAAGTTGCCTTTTGGTCTCATACAAATAACAGGATAATTAAACATCCAAGAGGCCTTCTGCATACTATGGTAGCTAGACATGAAGCATTAGGAATTCTAGGAATGAATGCATTTTTATTTGGTGTATTTCCTGTTTTTCCTTTCATGTTAGAAAAGCCAGTTCTATAAAGACATTTACTATGTACCAAGAGTTAGAAATTACTCCCTAGTGATACATATATAAATATGTAAGTTTTGCTGGGTTTATAGGTCAATAACCTATTTCTTAATGAAAGAAGAAAAAAACAAACAAACAAACAAAAAAAACGGTGCTGTTATGATGCAGGTGTTGAAATCCTAGTAACAGTTCCAGAGCAGTGCAAAACCCCTGTCAACCACTATTCCCTCACTAAGCAACCAACCCAAAGTATTTCCACAAACTACTCTTATTTTGCTAAGAGTGTCATCTTGTGGAATTCCTGGAACACTCTTCATTCCTGATTGGCGGCGGAGGAGGAGGATCTGTTTTCCTCCTCACAGAGTAACCCATCATAGCAGGGGGTGATTGCTTTCAGGAGAGCAGTGTGTCAGCATAACACGTGAAAAAAAGGAAGTTGTTCCCTGACATATAGCAGTCCTTTTGTTTGCTCTTCAACCATATTCTTAATGACAAAGTTGGGTTTTTTGTTTGTTTTTTTTTTAACCTATGGTAGCTACACAGACATTGATATCAAATTTTGGTAATCATAAATCAAAAGACTCTCAGGACCCCTAGCACTATATACTGACTTCATTACACCTAAGGAGCTCCAGTATCCCATTTTTATTATCACGCCTCACCTTCAAGACTCAGTGATACTGATGAGTGATAACCTTAACCTATACATGATGTCACACTACAGGAGGAGTTTCTTCACCTTCCCTAAACTGTCCTTCTTCCTCTAATGCCTGCTGTAGGCCACAGTAGCATCAAATCACAGTCATGTCAAAGTCAGTCAAAAACATCAATTCAGAGAATGGAATTTATTTCCTGTATTCAAAGCTGTGCACTGTGGCCATATGCCAAAAAGGAAGTTCATTTCTCTTTAATCATCTAAAGCAATTCATGTTTTAAAGCATTTTTTAGACTAATAAGCCAAGAAAATATGGGCTAGAAGCTTTAATGATATTACATAGAACAGCAGTCAAGAACACAGTCTTCCAAACACAATTCAGCACAATTCACAGTTCAGGGGCTTAACATCTAACCTTGTGTCGCTCAGTCTACACAACTTCTAAATAGCTGTAGTCTGTACAGGATTCTATTCTGTATAGGACAGTAAGTCTAAATATGAACAGTTGAAAAGCTGGAGGTTTGGAAAACGAGTTACTGCTCTTCTTTATTTAGCCTATTGATGAATCTTTGCTCTAGGCAGATGCCTTCTGTAGGTAGTCTATGGGCAAGAAAGTAGAAATTTCTGAATGTTCAGAAATTCTGAACTGAAACTGTTCATTAAATTACACATGAACAAGGGAAAATGAGTAGCTTTACTGATACAAAAAAAGCAATGAACTCTTTAACTAGCTCACAATACTAGTGCTCACTGAGATAGAAGAGTTCTGTCCAATAAATCAACAGTACAACTTCATTCAAGAGCAGTTAATTCTCAATGAAATCAAAGCAGCTGGATTTAAGCCCATGTTTGTAAAAGGCTGCATTTTCCTAAGGTCTTCCTCAAAAAATCATGTAGCCTTACAGTGCTTGAGTTTGCATGAAATGACTGACTTATTGTACACAAAGATACCACTGCAGGTATCTTTGAAAGGATGAATTTAATCAGGACACAAACTCACCTTTATTAAGTGAGGTCTTGTGGTTTTGAGTGGGTTTTCACTTGCTTATTTGTGTGGGGTTCCTAACTCTTCAGGACAGAGGTTCCTGATTCTTAAATCAGGAACACAACAGATAAAAAGAAAATACAAATCGTGAGTCTGCAACAAACAGGAAGAAAAAGCACTAGGACTTCTACCAATCCAAGATGTAAGTGAATACTTGCAGAATAAAACATAGTGTAGTAAATGTAATATAAATGGAAGAAACTTTAAGAAAGAAGATAAGTTTTTCCCAAATAAAACTTGAATAAGCAATAATGATGAAATACAGAAAAATGAGTAAGCATGAGATATAGATTCATAATTTTTTCTGTGTCTGTCTTTGAAAACTTGCTGTTTTGGTGAATCCTAGTCCATTTGTTCAGACTATCTCTTGCAGATGCTCACTACCATATGTCATACAACTTTACTAATATGGATGCTTTTTTAAGTTTCACATTTAGCAAAGATTTAGTGTCAGAGCATTACAATGTACTTTCCTATTAGTGTAATAGTATAATGAGTGCTAAGGCTTCATTAACTCACTTGCTAGGATATTAAATAATGTATTAATAAGGAAACCAAAATAGCCAAAAAAAAAAAAAAAAAACAGAAAGTGCCTTCTGATACATGAGTATCTCCTGCTTGCTTGGGGCAAGCAGGAGAAAGTTGCTCCTTGCATTCGTTTTCTACTTTACAAAACAAAAGGCAAAATTTTCCATTGTTATTTAAGAGGAAATACTCTACCACAAGAGTGTTTTGGGTTACAATTTATAATATAATATTTTTATGCAGCCTCATTAGAAAAGACAAACTGTCTGCTCTTCCCCTCTTTGGAACATGAAAGTACTTGACTAAATGAAATGGCAAATAAAATAAAGCACAACTTCATAACGTGACTGAGACAAATAGCCATCATTTAAATGGGAAGTAAACCTCTATAACTAAGTTAGCTGTGAGGAAATGCCAAGAGTCTTTCATGGTTCAGGACCTAAATTCACCAGCAAAGGCCAAAGCAGACTTCTGTCCGGCCATCTGTAGTTGAACGGCAAAGTGCTCGAACAGAAGAGGGAAGTTGAAGGGAAGTTTCTTCTGAATATTTTGGCATTCAGGCCCACTGGGCTTTCCTATGGCTGATTTGCCAGTTTTTAAAAATGTGTACAGGTAGAGGTATGTTAGACTGATTTGTACAGCCGGAGGGTAAAGGGAAGCTTTGGGGGTGCACAAACCTTTCTGTTAGTAAAAGCTGCCTTTGAAAGATGAACATGGGAACACAGCCAGAACAGAAACTAGAAATACTGGATTATTAGCAGTTTTAGGGCATAATTTACTTCTTCCATTTTCCAGCTCCCTTCAAAAACCTGTGTGTGTTCCCCAGAAAATAAATTACCTGTTTCTCAACTATCATAGGAAATAGGAGATAGTTCTCTCTGCTCGAGGGACCTAAACACATTTTCTCTCATTTCTAATTAAACTCAGCATAATTAAATCTGCAAGCACTGTTAATAACTTACAGGTAGCTTTGAAGAGAGACTTGGGTACCTATAAGTTGGCCTAGATCCCCAACTATTCCAAATCTTCAAACTGAAAAACAAAAACTCTACTTACAAAACTACTCCCCATTTTCTTTTTAGTATATGGGATCCCAGCACCCCAGCGTCATTCGATGCTCTTTTACACTGGTCATAGATTCCAAATCCTCATTTACCACCAGCGTCTCAGTAGATGCAAGCTACGTTTCTATTTCTTGCGTGCAAACAAGTCCCTGACAGCCACTCGGGCAATGTGCTGCTTCTGCTGCTTTTCTGCTTTCCCTCCAAGACAGCTGGATGTGACATGGCACCTTGTGCCCTTCATATGGTATCCTGGACCAACCGTTTCAGTAACTTGTGTGTTTAATGAATTAGCAGATGTAAACTGCTGTACTCTTGCTGACTTAGGGAAGATTAGATGAATCCGGGTGCAGCTGAGCTCATAGCCCTGTTAGTTTTCAGAGTGCTCATCATCAAAAAGCTTTTTAATAGTACCTTTAAATTAAGTCATTGAGTTGCCTTAAAAGATTATCATGCATAATTTTTCTGACAAGACCCAATAGAGTTATGGTGTTTTCACTGATGTAATGATGGCCAAGCTTGCATTAGAAAACCTACTGTATTTCAAGGTAGTACCAAAGTAAAGTGGATAAGAAAATTTCATAGCATTGAGTGTGGTGTAAAAAAAGGTGGAATATAGTGATTTTCCAATGGCATATAGACAGGCTTAAAATGAAGAATATATATATGGAAAAGAAAACCTCTGGAGAAACCTTGAAAATTCATTCAAAAGACTAAAGACAGAGGAAGATATATATAACTTAAGTGTTTTTTAAATTTAAAGAAGAAGGAAATAAACAGTATTCATCACAAGAAGGGCAAAAAACAGCAAGACTAAACTATAGAAAAAGGAAGGGTTAGACCTTGGCAAAAAACTTCTAAGAATCTGAACCAGTCTCCCTACGAGTTGAGCAGAAAGACCATGAAAGGGAATTTTAAAGGGCAGTCTGGAGAAGCATCTTTCAGGGATGCAAGAAGAACTGATTCTGTGCTCAGGTGGAAGAATAGCCTAGAAGAACTAGCTGCCCCTCTTTGCTGTTTCTGTGACTTCCAGAAGCTCTCTTTGGAGATCTCTTTGCCACATGAACATATGGATTCCCTGGATTCCTTGAGCTGCCAACTCAACTCAACTCTTCAAGCTAAAATATCGGCTCACCAAGGACAAGCAGATTTAGATTTGCAGCTATACACAAGGAAGATACACACCTTCTCCATACCAGAAAGCAAAGTTGTCCCTGTCTTCCTTCTCCCCTTCTCCCTTTTCTGTTCCAGAGATGAACATCCTCGGGGCTGAAAATCATGGGTATTTTCTGTTCCCTTAGTAGTGTTGTGTCCCTCCTGGGGGTGTGACACATGGTCATCGACATTAGGGCACGGCCACTGTTTTTGACATAGTTTTCAGCACTGTCTGCCATTACAGAAACTTAAGATGCACAAAAGAGGCCTCAGAAGAAAAGAGCAGCTCGGTAGAAGTGAACTGAAATATGCTCTGTGGAGGCACAGAAGGAAAAGGGGACTTAAACAGGATGAGATCCTGCAGTAGGTATCATTTACAGAAAAGATACCTGGTTTAAAACATCAAAATCTTAGAAAAGTCAATTAGATTCTTTTTTTTTCCCTCCATTTTTAATATGAAATAATGTCCCTTTCTTGCCTCTGTGAAGCACTGAGATCTAAGTGCAATGAAAATGAAATTCCAGATTGCTATTTGTAGTCACCAGCAGAGTAGATACTGAAGCACTGGCTGGTGCAGGGTGACCTGGAAGGGAGAGCTGTGACCAAGATGCCATTGGAAACTGCTCAGCAGATGCCATTGCAAACTACTCTCCCAGCTCTCACACTTGGAGCAACCACCTCCTAAAGATTAAACCCACTCACTGGGGACAGCATCGTGGTTTGTGCTTGCCCTGCTATAAGTTGTGTTCCTCACCACCTCCAAAGATTATTGCCAATGGATTGTAATATTTACTCATTATAAAAATATAGGCTGTGCAATAACTTATCTCCTGATTTCTTTTTCTTTTAAGGGTTCTGCATATGCTTACATAAACAGACGTAGAGAATTGCTCACTATTTAGTAATAACTGTTGTTAGTAAATAAGAATTTAGTGAATTAACAGTCAAAGGAGCAAACTATTTGCTATATTAGACCATAAATAAGAGCCTGTATGTCATGCCAAGCTGCAGCCTGACCAGCATGTCATCTCCAGCAGGGTCCAGTAGGAGCTGCTTAGGAGAATAATAAAGAAAATGGACAACAGTACAGTATTTCCTCCTTGGTTTATTTTTCCAGGTATATATAACTGGATTTATTCGTAAACTTGATAATTTTTTTTTTCTAAATAGCTGTATTAAAGAAGGCAAAATCCATCACTCATACCTCTGCCACCTTCTTGTGACATATTCTAGGTAATACTAGATAATTCATATCTTTTTTGTTGCTGTTGCTGTTGTTAGCTTGTTTGTTCTTCTGTCCTGTGTCTTGATAGCCCATGTCTAACCGTGACTCATTTTCTGGACGCATGAGGCACCTTAATGAGTACGGCGCTGAGGACTTGGGTTCACTGGGTATGACAGGAGTAACCCTTGAGTTGAGGGTGGTCTAAATCGCCTCTTTCTAACATGCACGCATGGCGCTACTTTCACCCTCATCTTCCTCCCTAGCAGAAGATCTCTCAGTTTTGGGGTGACTTTTCTGCTGTTCTGCCTGTGCTGTTGAGCAGTGTAAGTGACTACTGTGGCTACTGTGCTGTTGAGCAGTGTAAGTGACTACTGTGGCTACAGGGCGCGGCCTGCACGGCACCGCGAACGCCGTCCCGGCAGACACACGGGGAGCTGGAAACAGCTGGGACGTACAGTCGGGAGTTATGATGAATTTCCCTGCAAATTTTAAATCAAGATTGAAAATGGTATTTAAATAAAGTGTGCTGGGTGGGAGGACAGACTCGAGGATTACTGCCGTGACATTTATGCAGCCTCTGCCCCTGTAGTCTGTCTTTTGCCTCAGCAGTCTAACTCTGTGATTGATCAGTGAGGCCATAAAAAAGTGATGTATGATATTCATACACTCTCTAAAAATCCTGTAAAATATCTTTTCCCATGCTCTTTATCATTGACACAAGCTGCCTTACCATGGAAAAACAGAATCACTTTGGTAGGCAAAACATCCTTCTTTCTCATTATTTTGACGACTAGCCTGGTTTAATGTAGATAAGAGCATACATGGAGTTAGGCTGCTTAATGCAATCCAGTGGTGAGATGTTCCCTAGCAATTTTGCTTACACATTTTTTATATTCTTAATAGTGAGTGCACGACCCTGCAGTATACATTATTCTCTATTACTGGATGTCTCTAGTAGGACTAACACAGATAAAGCACGTCTGAAAGAGTATGGTGAAACCAGTGAGTCCAGTCATGAGGGGCACTTTCTAAACTAACATAAATAGAAATATTTGGGCAACCTGGACATGAGACAATGGCAGCAGGGAATATGTGCTGTTCTCCAAACAAGCTGTTGGCATGTTACTTAAATACAAAAGAGCAAATCGGATGTACAGTCTGGAGACTGACCAGCCTAAGCAGCATGACACATCCTGCAAAAGTCACTGCTTATCCCCTGCTTATTCCCTGATGCAATCCAGGAGCAATACTTAAAAAAAAAAAAGAGTCAAAGAAGAGTCACCTCTCCCAGATCCTGCAGTGATATTCAGCCACCACTAGATCTTAAAACGGGAAATCCTTATTGAAGTAAAATTTCCAGCACTTATAGAAAACATGCAAGAGAATGTGCTATATATCTATCTATATATGTCTGTGTGTGTGTATATATGCAAAATATCTATACAGTATGTAATAACGCAGATGCCTGCGGTCCTTGCTGGGAGCGCAGCACGCGGGTATCATTTACCTGAGCTAATTTCCTCGCTTTGCCACCTGATACCCCGCTTCCCGGTGACCCCTGGCACAGAACAGCCAGAACGGGCACGGATCTCCCTCCTTCCCCCCCAACGCCCTCGCGGGGACCCGCGCCTGGGGGGGCGCGTGAAGGCAGGGGGGGCTGGAGACCCCCTGGGCCCCCCTCCCCCCTCGCGGGTTTTGGGTGCAGGGGTGAAGCTCTTGGCTGCGTCACGTGAGGCCGGCAGGTCCTGCCTATGGAGGGGCCAGACCACCCACATGGAGGACGATGGAGCTGCTTAATAGGAACAGGCGTGTAATTGTGAGCCCGCGCGGCACGGCGCGGGACGCCCGCAGCCCAGCGCGGCCCGGCTCGCGCCTCCAGCGCCGCCGGGGCAGGAGGGGGAAAACACAGAGAGGAGGAGGAGGAGGAGAAGGGGAGAGAGGGGAGAGAGAGGAGAGAGAGGGAGGGAGGGAGGGAGAA
>JAUBNY010000253.1:731220-743980 GCA_032275445.1 Crypturellus soui | reverse complement strand
ATATTTTGCAAAGCTCCCTTGGGAAAAAGTGATTTTTGTGTGGGTTTTTTTTTTAATTACTTTTTGTTCTTACCTTTTTTTTTTCTTTTTTTTTTTTTTGGTAAGTGCTTTGTAAACAATACCTGATTGCAGTCTCATCCTCCCTAAGGTTTATAACCTTGATATTTCTGGGATGGGTGCTCTTGTCTTAGGCTACCTTACCAGGAAGGGTGCGCCTGTCTTATGCTACATGCATTTCCGGACAATTTAATGCAAAGAAACTGTCAGATTAATATGCTGACAACTCGTATGTGAGTGGCCCGGCAGTAATAATTGACTCCTCAAGGAAAATATTATTTGCAGAATAGGCATTTGATTCAGTTGTGTCTTAAACCTTATATCATTATTACTTTGCGGAGGCAAAGAGGGAATTGCTAGTGTAAAGCCTAAATACAATAAGTCTTGGTGTTCTCAAAGCCAGGATCAACTCAAAATGCAGTTGGTTGTCAGAGCTGGCCTGTCCATTTTCACATTCGTTGAGTTTAGTTTTCATAACAAGTTAATATAAATATTAACACTATGCATTTTGAAATCACTTTACTCCTGGACTGCAAAACAAGGTTAGCAAATTAAGAATGAAAGTACTCTAAATTTAATTAAAACTGATATCTGTTTTTCCCCTATTCACACTATGTACCATCAGCGTATTAGGACTTGCTCATTTGTATATAGTTTTCATGGAAACTTTGTAAATGTTCTGGTCATGAACACAGCTGTTGAACTACATAGCAACTGCATACTTCTGTGGCTATATAGTATAGGCAGAAAATGAGAATTTGAGGTGAGAAAGACATAGAGGTGATATAGAAAATGGTACTCTTTTTAAGCATACGTAGAAAAGTAATGACCAACTTCTGACTTCTTTTGTGCATGCATATACTTATAAGCTTACTGTTTCAAGCATACACCGTGAAAGCTGTCATACCAAGGAAGCCTTTAGATCGTCTTTTCTTTAGGCAGTGACTAAATTGCATTGTTTAGTTTAAACAAAATATAGAAGTAGAGAAAAAGGCTTAGGATTCAAATGGCCTAAGCAAAATTGGCCAAATATGGTAAATAATTTGAAATACATTTTAAGTATTGGTTGCAATAAAATGAATTTTGTTTTTCTACTAATGCTTTTTACTGAATAAATTGTCGGTATTTACATAATGAGACTGGTGTGTTTCTGAATGCCATGGAGCATGGAACATGATACACTGAAGGTTGCTAGAAGTAAACGATCTCTCTAAAACCATCACACAATTAATTAAAAATAGTGAAGTTTGAATGAGTTTTAAGACCATCCACATTCCAAGATAAATGATAGTAGTCTGGACTTGAAGCTGTTATGGCTGAGGGATTTACATAAGTTCATAAACCCACCTGGTAGGCAAGGTTTCTAACCAAGAAAAAGAGAAACAGATCTCCAAAGCTTCATTCTTTCAGTTTTCTTGTAGTAGTTTAGTAGTCTTCCTCTTTCACAACTTGTGCCAACCCATTTGGCCTTCTGTCAGCCTGCTGATACCAAAGTGGCTTTCCTGGCTTTCCTTACTCTGAAATCCTTTCTTGGCCCTAAATGTTGTAGAGAAGCTGCTTTTTTTTTTTTTTTTTTTTTTTTTTTTTAAATCCTGCTCTGGCTGCTGTTCAGTGTTTCAGTTATTACTGTATTTCCCACAGCTGATGCTCTTTCTGCTTCCCAAGTGCTCTTCTCTCATCTGTCTGGCATCTTTGATGACTAGGACTCAGATCTGTCTGCTGTTAACCCATCAGCAGGACTGTCAGTTGCATTACATACCTTGCTAGTGTGGAATGATTATTTTTTTTATGGCAAGCAAATTCTGGACTAGCGCTTTCATGGGAGTTCTGTTTTCAACTGGAACTGTATGGCTGTGGTCTGCTGTGTGTGGGAGTCCATGAGTATGGATGTAGTGGAGTCTCTTTAGCACCTCTGTCCATCGAACAGCGTTGAGAGAACAAATAGGGTTTTGCATTAATTTCCTTTGTAGCAGATATAGTTTTAGAAACATCCATTTGTAACTGTGAAGTACACTGAATGGAAGTCATGTTGTTTGCAACTTGGTTGTGTTTTCTACTGCTGCTCTTGTAAGCACCATAAGAATGTGATATTTGAGCAGCAGTCACATTCACAGACTCTGTCTTGGAGAAGATGATTTTATGGCTCCAGAGAGGATTCTGTTACATGGAAATCCAGCTCAAGTGGTACTGATGGAATCAGATGATATAAAGGCAGAGATGCTCTTGTCTTGTTCCTTCAAGGAAGTACTTTGTTGTAGTTTTAGTTTTATTTTGTTTGTTTTTGACTTTCTTTGTTCTTTATGTAACAGCCTAAGGATCATGCTGGTCTTCTTTCCTTTCTTTTTTTCTGCAGTTTTTGTCCTTAGTGGATGTAGTTCAGCTGTGTCTTGCTTGCTTTAAAGCAAATAACTGTTCCTGGTACCCTTTTACAAAGCTGACCAAGGTCTAGTATGTAGAGCCATTTTTTTAAGCTGTTGAAGCAAGAATTGTGGAATATGGATAGGATAGGACAGACTGAAGGAAAATAACAATATAAAGTTCTGCCTTGGTGCTCAGAACAAAGTAATTAAGTACTAAATGTGAGTGAGTTAGCATTGGAAATGTAAGACAGAAACAGCTTCTAGGGAAAGACTTGAGCTGTCATAGTATTATTTCCTTTTTCTCTAAAGGGGCAGAAGTCACTACTGTTGTATATAGCATGTCTTAAAATATATTAACCTAATATGCAACCCAAGATTGATACAAAACTGTGGAAAGTGTGCAAATGCTTCAGGATGTTATTGCCGTGAATTCTCAGTCTGCATAACTCACCAAGATGAAGTGCAGATAGAGGAGAAGATTGCTCACAAGTTCTGCTTAATGTGATTAGTTAATCTTACATCAGTATTCTTTGGAGGAACTGAAAAAAAAAAGACAAAAAGGTAGTAGAATGAATCTGTGGATTTATTGTTTCAAGTGTACAAATTTATGCGAGTGGGCTAGAGTATCATGTTTGGTTTGAATACAGTTAGCTGGAATTTATCTAGTTGGTTATAATTCAGTTCTCTCCCTACCCTTCCCCCAAGTCTGCTCTCAGCGATGGCAGGGGAAGTGTTTTGAGATGTGTTTGCCTTTGCATTGCTATAGGGACACAGAGTAGAGGTGGCATGTCAGTAGGCTGCATGGGAACCTGGGGGAGCTGGCAAAGCCTGCATCTCTGATTATATTCTCCCCTGCCCTGTCTGTGTGGCAGGTGGGCAAAGTGGGATTGAGCTCCAAAGGAAGTCAGGAAGCTCTTTTGATCATTCACTCTGTTTGTTTGATAAGTATCTAGCTGCTGGTACAATACATGTTTTAACAGATGCTAAGTTGTAATTGGATTGCAAGTGGTAGATGATACCAAATCCATCAGGTTTTTAGGGATCAGATAATCTGAGAGCTTACCTCTGAATTCTCTCTAGTAGTGTGTGATGTCCCTTAACAAGTATATAATGGTTTGTTGAAAAGTTTTGTTTATCTGGAAGACTTCTAAGTCCGCTGTTTTATTAGAATAAATTGTGTCTTACTTTGCTGTCTCTCAATGAGAAAGTAGCAGTGGTGGTCCCATATGACAGCCGAAGAGTGGAAATCCAGGCAATAGGTATTCAAAGTTTTCTTTTTTTTTCTTTTTTTTTTTAAGTTAATTCATCAAAGTGAGTGTTTCAGTCCATGCTTCTCACTTGAAGATTACCATCAATTGTAATATTTAAGCTTAACATGATGTTTATGGATAAAACATAAAGATGATGAGTGCTATGTACTGGTGAAATTGAACTCCCCCTGCCTTCCATATATTAAAATATGCTAAGAGGTGTGTAAAGGATGTTTGTTACATAGACACATTCTAGTCTTCCTTTAAATGCCAGCTATTAAATTCAGAATTATTGAGAGTCTCTGTCAATTTCCATCTTGACAGGTGTCCATATCTGTAAAATTACTAGGAGAAGTAATTTTGTGCAGAAGTCTTTTCAGAGAAGCCAAGGGTGAAAAAAGCCATTGTCCCCGCTTGGGTCAAGCTTGATACACACTGCTGAAAAGCTCGTACTTTGAAATATTTATATATATTTAAAAATTCTTTTTTCATGTTTAAGGGTTTTAACACAATGAAGGTATTACATGTGATCATTTTTCAGTTGTACACATGGAGTTGTGTACAAATCCAGGAGTATAGTATGGTTGAAAGTCGCATTATTTTCTATGTTTAGCTCCTGCTGGGACTGTGGAGCTATATAGAAGTGCTGGTGAGAGATCTGAGGTCTGTTACTATCTCTTGCTGACTGCATCCTGTAGATGTGTGGGATTTTGTTTGTTTGTTTTTCTTGATAGAATGAGCCCTTCTTTTATATTGTTACTCAGAAGATACTGGGCTCAGACAGCAGTGAACTCTAAAAGCAGTGGCCACTTAAAATTGCTTTCAACAGAAAGTGCTTTAAGGAAAACTCTGACTTCTCACCCTGACTCCATCTATTTTCATGATTTATTTTTCCCATGGGAAGAGATGGTCCAAGCCCTGTTCATAAATACTATTTGCGATGGCTCCCCAGAAAGCAGTACTACTATACAGCGTATGCACATAATGGTTCTTGACCGTTCAACAAATGTAAAGACTATTACATGCAAGTGGATGTTTCAGTTACATATAACTGTTAGGAGGCTCCAAAATATGACAGCTTCCAGATGTATGAACCGACTGATCCCTTTGTTTAGATTATGCACTACAGCTGATGCCTAGATTAGGGCTGGCTGGACAAAGCTATGGGAGATTTGTCTGGTTTCCACAATGTCATGTTTATATTTCGTTTGGATTTCTCCTTCAAAGCTGACCTCCCAGTGACCTGTTAGAGCTGCGTCCACTAGGATTCTAGTTTTAATGTGTCTGCAGTTGCTTTCCTTCTGGTGTCTAATGGAGTATGTTCTCATCTTGACACTCATGGACTTTTACGCATGACTCTTGTTAACGTAATAGTGAATTATGCTCTTCAGTCTGTGAGCACTCAGGTAAATTGGTGCTTGTGAAGTTTTCTGCCCCACAGCTAGCTATGTAAGAATATTCTGATTGGTTAAAGTGCTATTTTGGTTATAGACTACCGTATTGCTCCTTGTCAAATCTTTTTCCTTACACACATAGAAGAATAAAGCTCAGTCTTCCTGAGTTTGTGTATCGTTTTTTTCTCCGGTAGAGAAATGTACGTGCTCCTGGCTGTTCTTTTGGGAGATCAGTAGGAGCTGAAGTGTGGAACCTACTTAGCAGCTGGTTATTTTTCATGTGTGGTATATATATATTTTTCTTAATCTTCCATATTCATCTTAATATGTCTTCGATTCTCTGATCTAATCTTGTGCTATGCAGAAGGTCTTTCCCTGTGTGTGTGTGTTGGTAACTGTCTGGGAAAATCAGAGGAAACCAGTATGAGTCCCTAGTGGATAAATGACAGTTCTGCAGGAGGAAGTATAATCTTCCCTTGGGGACCAGAAGGGTGCACACTTCTCACTACTACTGACCAGCACCATGCAAGTTGTTGCTGCTGATGCTTTACTGAGGAGACAGATTCATGAGCTGGTGCTGCACAAGAGGGAACCCAGTAATGGGAAATGTGATTTCTTTGTGCTGAAAGTGCGTAGTGGCTTAAAATAGCTGCTTTGCTTTCCTGCCCATGAATCAAGAGGAATGTGGATATGTTTTGTTGCTGTTTTGTGTTATCTATGCTATTTTATTATTTCACTTAAAATATACTAAATATGATGAATGCCAGGTAGAATAAGCTGTGTTCATCCTTGATACTTGTCCAATAATATTGATTGAAATACTGTTGGTTTTGTTGTGTATTGCAAGGTTTTACTAGAAATAGATGGAATAGAATTGCAAAGAAGAATTAAGAATTTTAAAATATTGCATATTTTTCTTCTTAGCTGTATAAACTTGGGGTTGTTTTTATTTTCTTTAATAGGAAGCTTTTTTTAATCCATAAATACAGCTTACTTGCTGTGATTTTTATGTTGGTTTTATTCAGCATCACCTCAGTTTCTGTAAACATATTGAATTTTGCAGAAGTAGTATTTTTTTGAGGTAAAAGGCCTTTTATAGAAACTGCTGACCGTATATACATTTTGATGTGTGGACAATTTTAATTTTGGTTTTCAGAATGAATGTCTTGGCTTTAACTTCTGCTTGGTTTTGTGAAAACTTAGTTATTTCAGTTCTTGAGCAAAATATATAAGAGGTAAGGGAATGAGGAAAGCCATAACCCGACTCCTTCTGCAAAGGTGCTGCTCCTTTAGAGAATTGCACAGAACTTCATTCCAGCTTCAAATATACAAGTCATCATTGTATATTTGAAACATCTGTATATTGCTCATGTGCAAGGAAAAGCTGATATTTTAAGACACATGTGCAGTGTTGAACACCCGTATACTTGAAGTTGGAACTGAGCCCTTGAACTGGAATATGGTCTTCATTTATTAACAGTAAGACAAATTAAAAGAAACAGCCTTCTCTTGTTTACCAGTCTGATATGTTTCTGCTTTTCAGTCAGTAACCAAAAGCGAAGTGCAACAAACTAGAAATGAGCACTGTTAAGTCAACTTGTATGATTTTTTTCCCCCCTTAAATCATTGCTTAAGGGCTTCTGGCCCCTAGTTCAGGAATCCTGCCCAAAAATGCCAGATGTATTACACAGTCAAGTATTGCAATGTAAATAGTTCTCTGTGCCATGAGACCAGGGTGGTCCATCTCCTATTTAAGAACGCAAAAAAAAAAAAAAAAAAAAAAAGGTGGGGGAGGGCGGCAGAAAAAACAGGAGGAAAAAAAGAAGGGAGAAAGGAGGGGAGAAATCCATGCACTGTGAAATAAGCACAGTAGTTGCAGTGTTATTTGTATTTCTGGCTGCACAGCCAGTATTTTGAAGCTAAAAGAGCATAGATAAATTAGTGCTTTGGACTGGCAGATAGTAATAACTGAAACTGAGATGCTAGAGAGCAAGATGTGGCTTGGCAGAGGCTGCTTAATTTAGTCAAGCAAGGATGTAATATGTAAAATATTAGAGAAAGCAAAGGCCATTGCTGACAGGCAAAACTTTTCACTTTACCTTATTGTGAGCAGTGATCTCACGCACATGGAAACGGAGTGGACAAAGGATGGGAAGCAGGACTGCAAGGCATAGGGCTCTGCTCAAGACCCCACACTGTGCTGTGGAAAAAAATGGGTCGTTACTGCACCTTCTGCATATAAACATTGCAGAGCTGTTCTTGTTTTAATTAAATCTTTTTGGTGTATATTGAGAATAAATTACCTTCCAGCATGTTATCTTTGTCAGAGATGATAGTGGATACAGGAGAACAGAAGATTTATTCACACATCTTTCTGTTTTGTATATGAGCGTGTCATTTATATAAAGTGGTTGAAAGGAGATTCCACAAGTCTGACTTAAAAGGAAGTTGCCAAGGCTAGTGCAGTAATCAGATTTACGTTTGGGTTATCTGGCAAATCTCTGAGTTGCTATAGCTTCCTCAGGTGTGTGTAGAGGGGAAAGGAGTTATAGAAAGTTATTTGTACGTGATAAACTGTGTTTAAATAGCTGCAGGAATGTAATCCGAATGCAGATCTCAGTACAGTCTCCTCTGTGAGGCAGCCACAAGATAAATAAGCTTTTAACCTCTCTCTTCCCACTAACACTATGATAATATAATAAAACCCATCCATTGCCGCTTTAAGTTGTTCTTTGTAAGTTACCCTTACTGTGATGGCAGTAAAAAAAAAAAAAGAGAAAAAAAAGATGTTTACCAGAAAGACACGTTTCCTAAATAGAGCTTCTTGTGCGTTTTGTCTTGATTCTCCACTTGAACCTCATTCTGATTTCACTTACATCAGTCTTATTCAATACTTACTGGCATTTTGAGGGAAAGCTATCCTCATAAAAGAAGCTGTTGCTGTTTAGAAACTGATGCTCTTTAAGAAGCAAGTTATAGAAAATATGATCTCCAAGTGCCAGTTATTAAGACTGAGAAACAAAAATAAAACATGTTTATTTTGACTTCTAGTTGTAGACAAAGGCTAACAACTTGGAAGAATTGTGATCAGGCCTAAACATCTATTAACTGCTCTTTCGAGAGATTTGGGGAAATAGGATGACCTTTTTATTATTTTTTTATTTTTTATATTCTTTATTTTTTTACTTTTTCTTTTTCTCTTTTTTTTTTTTTTTTTTTAAGTAGGCTACAGTTTCACATGGCTTGCAAAAGAAATCTTTCTCCTTTTTTGTTTCCCACACCAATTGATTTATCATTTTGCTTGCAAGCAGACTTAGAATGTTAGGGCAGGAACACACTCACTTTTTTCTCGTAACTTTTTTGTTGCGGACCGAAACCAGTTGACTTGAATAAATTTTTCTGTGGTCTGAATGAAGCCAGCAACGTGGAAAAATCTTGCCATTCAGGGCCTTCTGAATGTACATTTCAGCCACACAGTAAGCTGCATTGGTAGGCAGTGGACTGCTAAATACAACCATTTTTCGCAGCAGAGAGTTAGACAGGTGATTAGCATAATTAGCACAGAGTAGACTATACATATGGTAATGTTAAGTGTGTAAATGCCAGCTGCGGTGTAAAATTTATGTCAGGGGTAGACAGGGCTGTGCGAAAGTATTGTGTTACAGCTGCAGGTCAAAGCCTCCATTGCTTTACCCCCTTTTCTCTTGTTGGTGAATGCGCTAAACAGAAGAGAAAGACAGACAGAAATATAACAGATAAGGCTTTGATTGAACAGCCCGGCTCTGTGCGATAGGGACTGCTCCTTGAGAGAGGGGGGAGAAACCCCCAAACTACACACACGCACACAAAACAAAAGCCCCCCTCTTTCGCCATAGATGTTTTGCATTACGCAGCCTACAAATGTGTTGCTGTCTCTGGGCTTTGTCATTAGGACTGGGGGAGGGGAATCTGTGAGCAGAAAGGTAAGAGTTTGCTAATTGTGCTTTAAGGAACAAAAACAAACAAACTTGAGTTCAACTTATCCTAGTCACATTCCAGCCTGAAGTTTATTTATTTATTTATTTATTTTTTAACATCTCATACTGCACATAGGGGGTTAAGAATTAAAAAGTCTTGAAGGTGACAGTATTATATGTAATAAAATCTCAACAGTGCAACAATGTTCAAGCTGCATGACTGGTTTTAGATTAAGTGCCAAAAGTTTCTCTGTGGTTTTGTGTGTGGGTTGTTACACTTATTCCCCAGGTTCCTCCCACCTCCTAAACCACTGAATTCTTTATAAATTAAAAATGGCTAATACAAGTTTCTTGTTTTAAGGGAACACAGCATTGAAGTGTATGCATCTTTTTCAACAGCTGATAGGAAAATCTGTGAATCTCTTTGTTGCTATAAACTATTCATTTATGTATTTCAAATTTGCAACTTTTTTCTCCTTATGTTTTTTGTAGTCGGCTATAAGGAGTAGTGGTGTTGACAGAATATAGTTCACACCACACTGACCTTGTGATGAAACTTCCTCACAGCCGCAGGGGGTCCTTATGAATCAACCCCTAATCCAGCTAATCCTGATCGCAACAAAATCATGAAAGTGGCTCCCGGTGATGTGTGTTTCCCTGCACGGATGCAGAGAGAGGGAGCAGCGCTGGCAGTGAATGGGCGCTGCGCGATGCTCCTTGCTCACAGGCGGGCCGGGAGAGCCGTCTGGCAGAGCTGCACGTCCTTTGTGCGGGGCCCTGCGCGGGAAGCAGCTGAGGCGCTACATGAAAGTGAACGCAGCGGGGACTATCTCCCACATTGCGTGGTGCCTGGGTGACACCATGCAAAGCAATGCTGCTGGCCTTACTGAGCCTCACAGCAGGCAGCTGGGGCTAACCCTCGGCAGTGGCTTGTGAGTGCACAGCACTGCTGTCCCAGCCACTTGTCTACTCCTCTTCCTCCTGCAGGAGTTCTGCTTTTAAAGGGAGGACAGGCTCTTCTTGCAACATGGTGAGGTCTGCAGTAAAGCAAAGCTCTCTGCACGGTCAAGCTGGCTGCAAGCAGAAAGTGAAGATTGCTTTGTGGGGTCGGTCTGCTCATCTGCTTAACTTTTTCCTAGTTCTTTTTGTGTTAGAATAAACTTGGCCATATGGTCACAACTCCCAGTGTGTTTGACAGGAATCTCTTACTGCATCCTGCACAAAGTTGAATGTGTTCTTTGCTTCTGGGTGTGAATAGCAAGCAAACTATGAAAAATGGGCCTCTTGACAGATGCAGCACTGTCTTGGGAGCTGGTGGCCGGTAAGAAATATCGAGATGGGGGGAGCTGTGACAGGCAGCAGGTTCGGTGGTGAGGGAGCGCTGACCTGACCTGATTGTGTCCAACAGTGAGAGCAGTTCTGCTTCAGTGCAAAGCCATTCAGAAGGAAGCTGCTTAGGCAACAACAGATGGTACAGCAAGCAGCTGGTAGGGAACACTTGAAAGAAATTGTACCCGGTTTCATAACATGTTCATTCCTTTCATTTTTCTATATGTTAGTTTTGGTGCCTCTTAAAAAACATGATGTAGGAAATGGTATCCACTAAAAGATTCTGGATGAAGAACTTCATCTTGACTGTTTTCTATTCCCTTGAAAAAAAAGTATATTCAAGTTTTGTGCTACTCCATGTACAGATTAAACTTGTGCTATCCCAGGAGTCCAGATGAAAAGACTTAAAAATGCTGCTTTTAACCACACAGGAAAACAATTACATATTTGAGGAAAGGGCACTGAGAGGTTAATGAAAAGTTGGGTCTAGAGGAAAGCTGACTGCGGTGGAACAACATAGCAAATTGTTTTTAACATATTACCCCGCAGAAGTTCTTAGTCAAGTTAAAGTAACTTAAAACAATTATATTCAGCTGTTTTAAAATCATTATGCTTAGACCTTGAAGCCCTTTACGTACACTTCTCAGCAGAACTCTTGGAAGCCTCATTTATTTTTATTTTACTTTATTTTGAGTATGATAGAGGGTTTTGGCCTGTTGTTAAAAATACATTAATATTTTTGTGTATTACTAAAAAGTAAGACTTTCATCTTCGCTTCTCAGCTGGTGTAGACTGTCACAGGACCATGAACTGTTAGCGAGTTACAACTGTGTGCACTACCTATAGGTCTTCCTGCTGATCTCTAAGAGGTAGAGTCTATGAAGTCCTGTATTTCTTTGATGTTTCACCCAGAACATTCTGTGCTTAGACTCATCCACCAAAAACAGCCCTGACCTGAAGGGACCACCTCTTTGGCAAAGGGATCGTTTGCTCTCCATATCCGTTCATTCCTCAGTCTCTTTGTTGAGATGGTCAACGATGACAGCAATTGTGATTGTTACTTTCTATAATATGGACACCTGCCAATACGGAAATGGACTGAGACCACTGACTCGTTGCACATAAGCTACCAAACAGCTGTTGGGATAGTAAACAACTCATGGTCACTATTGTTCCTGGCTGGTTTAGAACCAGTGACCCCAAGGTGAACAGCTCCTATCCTGTTACCAAGGACATGTGTCCCGGCTCAGTAAGCAGCTACTGAATTTTATATCTAATTAGGAAATTTGAACTACATGTACAAGATTTGTCCCTTTTGTATATTCTTGTACAGTATTGTACAATATTAAGTGCTTGGATTTTTTCCTCACTTTGTACTGCCCCCTCTTCTTTTCCTGCTGCGCTTGCTTCACAGCACAGAGAGACACAAGAAGCACATCAAAAAATCATAGTTTTTTAGCAGTTGGGACTACCTTATCAGGAATACATATTTTTCTGCCTGTGGGCAAAAAACACAGGCATACATGCAAAAGTAACCCCTCCCCAACCCCCCCTTTTTTCCCTAAAAAGAAAACAAAAATAAAAATAAATCCACCTTTTTAGCTCTTAAAGGTGCAAATAAAGTTTTCAGATGTGAACTGGGGCAGCTGTTGACTGTCTTCCTTGGTCTGCAAGCAGCTTGTGTCCTTGTCATTGCCCTGAACTTATGACAGAATGAAAACTGTCTATATTTTTGTGTGTCTGTATTTTTGCTAATTGTAACCATGTTAGCATTAATGAAATTTATAGCAACAGCACTGGGTTCATCCCTAGCATGTGTGAGAGGTGTAACAAATCATGTGGTAGGTTAGCAAATAATAAGCAGACTTTTGAAGTGCTTTGGTGATGTTTTCTGCAACTTCACTGTGTTTGTAGGAAATAGTCTTTTTGTTTGCTTTTTTTTTTTTTCTTAAACCTCAGGCTTTTTTTTTTTTTTTTTTTTACTCTGGGTGGTTGAGGAGGTCACCTTGCCTCTAGGGCTTTCTAGAAGCCAGTCACAGAGAGGTAGGAGGTAGTTGATGTTCTCTCTGTGGCATGAGGGCATTCCAGTGGATGAGCGTGCCATACTGCTAGCCCGATAGACGCCAGCGCAATGTCTGTGTGGGAAGTGAGGCTGTCCCAGCCTGGGCAGGAATGGTGGCCATGGTGTGCGCGAGCTGTGCAGACATGGGTGTGTGTGTGGAGAGGAATAAATGCCACATTAGAGAACCTAAATGCAGCATGAAATTTCTGACCATCCCAAGTCCACTGCTAGCATAAATTATGTTTAATTACATGATAAAGATTATCATTTTTTTTGTTGAGTTGTTTCACAGCCCTTTGAATGACCATGTAATCTCTTTAAAAAACATATTGGGTACCATTATGTTCTGACT
>JAUBNY010000253.1:684421-731210 GCA_032275445.1 Crypturellus soui | reverse complement strand
ATATCCTATTAAGTCTTTATTTTGTACAATGAAATGAATGAGCAGAGAAATCAGTGCACAGAATAAAGAAAAACCATAACCCTTAAGGACTTCAGAAATCTGTCTTTAGCACTGTCATAAAATCAAAATTTAAAATATAGTGTCCTGCGGTCTATACTTAGCAGTAGCAGAGACTTGAGCTCTGCTCTGACCAGCTCTGATGACTCTACAGTAACAGGATTTTAAAAGTTTTGAGAAACAGATATGCCCACCAATTCCATTTTTTGTGCTGAATAATCTTGTTTTTAAATTAAAGGTGTTGTGCAAGCTTCACAGACTAACAGTTTTATCTTTCTACCCTGCCAGTCAGTCTTAGAAGTAAGTGTTGTTTCAAATAATCCTAAGGAAGTTTCTTGCCTCCTCCTAGCCGGAGGAATCAGGACACACTGGCTATGTGCAGAAAAACTCTATCTGTTGCTGACAAGAGCATGATGAGCAGCACATGCGAGCTCAGATGTTCAAGAGAACCCAAAGCTGGGACTCCCCCGACAGCAATGGGAAGCATTAAATCAAAAAGCCATTATTTTCTCATGCCCAATACAAGGCAATGTAATCTTCATCCCTGCCAGACAACTTTCAGCTCTTGTATCTCAATTTCTTTTTATGTGATTTTGATCTTGTATGATTAGTACTTGGCTGCTGTTTTTTACTGTAACGAGGTGCATGCTTCTTTGGAAAAAAAAAAGACAAAATAGTCATTGATGACCTTAGATACTGCCGTCTGCTCTGATAGGTGACATTTTTCTGGTCCTAGCGCACTCATAGCATGGGGAGCTGAAGTTGTGGCTGGATGCGTTATCCACATGCCCCTGTAGTGGATTGAAGCTACTTTCATTATGTTTTGAGGGACAGCAATATGCTCATGTGGTAGATATGACATGGGACCAGCAGGAAGGAGACTGGATGAGGAAGAGGAGCAGAAGCAAGCCTTGAAGAGCAGTCACAATGAGAGGCAAGACAAGGAGCTGGGCTTCTCGATGGCACTGCACAGTACAAGAGGCTGTGAGGCCACCTTGCAAGTCCAGGCTGTGCTTGTCTTTCTCTGCACACCACTGTGCTTTGGATACAGGAGTACAGTTAGTACAGGTTGCGTCTCAAG
Organism: Crypturellus soui; assembly: GCA_032275445.1. Classification (NCBI taxonomy): domain Eukaryota; kingdom Metazoa; phylum Chordata; class Aves; order Tinamiformes; family Tinamidae; genus Crypturellus; species Crypturellus soui. The sequence goes on along the minus strand of JAUBNY010000253.1, from coordinate 730,072 downwards.
GAACTGTATTCGTGTGTGATTCTCATCCTTGCTTTTATGTGGTTGCCAAGTCACGGACAATTTTTTTTAATTCCTCTCTAGCCCCATTCCAGTGATAAAATGATAACGTATATTGCAGTTTACAGATGTTGCTCTTTACTGAGTATTGCTCAAGCAGTAATGGAAGTATTGCAAAGGCTCATCTGCCTGCTTGGTATATCAAAAAATATCTTTAAGAAAAATGAAAAGAAAATGTGTCCAGTGTGGTGTCCAGTGTCCAGTCCAGCGTCAGGTATCCAGTGCTTTGAGCTGTCAGCATGAAGATGTTGGACCAGACTGCTCTAATGATACGTGTTTGTAATGTCTTAAAAAAAGAATCCTTGTATTTATTTATTCTTCACATGTTCAAATGGAAACACAGTCTTTAGGAGGGAGGTTCTCCTGAAAACTTTGCTCCATTCAGGTACTAGAAACTGGTCATACAAAAACTGAAGTTCCAAAACCAGTAGGTACTTCTGGAAGCTCAGCTTTGGTTTCTCAAAGTCTGTTCTCTGCTCAGTAGAGAAACATTCCAAGCGGAATAAAAACTTCCAGGAATGTTCTTATTTTAGGGAGGTCTTGCTCTGTACTGTTTGTAGTGCAGTCACACACAAGGTAGCTATTGAATGGTTAATAAATGTAGTGTTCATATCCGAAAAAATAATGAAACCTGAGGCTGTACGCTGCAATTCCAGTAATTTGAAATGGAACATTGTAAGATATCCGGAAAAAGAAATACTTTATGCCTTTAGAACAACTGGACAGCAAATTAACAAGCAGTGATTTTTGGCTGTCATTCACTGCCTGATTTGTGATCAAAATTTGTTAGTGTAGCAGAGGTCAGATTTATTCCTAAAAATATTCTGTACAGAGGTGGCATGTTCAAGAGTTCTTTACAAGGAAGGAACTGTTAATGCAATTTAATTACATGTTAATGTAATATCAGGCAAATATCGAATGCTAATTTTGAGAAGGTTCATATGGGTAAGAGTGACATTTGAGATAGAAATGAGTGTATGAATGAAATAACTCAATAACTTCAAAAATGTTAGTAAGGCAGTGGAAATCTAAGAGTCAGAAACTGCGCCAATGAAAACAAGTCAAGTTTCATTCACACTTTTGTTATTGGGGAAGGTACAGCCATGTTGTGAAAATGTATACGAGAGGTGGGCAGCTCCAGTTTCCTGATTGCTCCTCACTTGCTCTTAAGTGAGAAGAGGCACTGCACACGCTTTATTGTGTGACTAGAGACACGAACACTCCGTGACAGGAGGCACAGCCCTTCACCTCTAGGGTGACGGTTCAGGTCTGTCGCAAGTGAAGGACAAGTCAAATTTGTTGCTGCCTCAGGGTTGCTGGTTGCACAAGCAGGAGGGAGATGAGCTGTCCCCATTGACATTACAGAATCACATACTGGTTGAAGTTGGAAGGGACCTCTGGAGGCATTTGGTGGGTTTGGAAGATCTCCAGAGGAGCCTCCATAACCTCTCTGAGCAGCCTCTTCCAAGGGCAGCCTGTTCCTGCATGGAGGGCAGGTACAGCCCTGGAGAAGGGCTGTAGGTTCAGCAGGCCAAAATAGAAGCCCATCTGAGCAGGAGGGGAGTACAGGAGGTGCAGGACTGTGTTTGATGGCCATGACGACCCGATGACTCAGGTTGGCTCTTCCATGGGCAGATGAGAAGCTGAGAGGGGAGCTGTGGCTCTCCTGCGTCCAGGAGAAAAAGGGCTTCCTTCTTCTTTGGAAAGGCTGGCAGTGAAGCTGCCTCATGCTGAAGACAAGCCTTAACACACATTCTTGAGCGTTAGAAAGTGATACATTAAGTGGGGAATTGTGCCAAGACACTAATGTTATGACTGGCTGTTTTTCTTTTTTTCTCTTGTTAGCTTAGTTTTACGGAGGGCATAGGATCTTGTTTCCCCTAGCCAGCCTCCCAGAATCTGAGAGGGTAGCATACGGGCTGCAGCATCTCTTACTGTTGGCTGCAAGCGCCTAGCCTGGTCTGCTGTTAAAAATAAACATCTGGCTTGTGGGCAGGAGTGCCACCAGCTTGGCTGTCCAGGTGCTACATCACAAGGAACTGTATGGTACCGAGTTGGAAACCCACCAGGTGGCTCTTGGTGCCTCAGGAAAGGAGAGAGTTGTGTGGGCTTTGTCACCATGGCATTGATGTGGAGAAACTCTGCCTATCTTCAGCGTGGAAGGAAGTGGCTGCTGGTACTCTTTGCCATACATATGATCTAAAAGTCAGCAGCGTTTTAAGTGTAAAATATTGTTTTTTTAAAAAAAATAGGAAAACGGTCCAGAAAGGAAAACCACAAAAGATTGTCCCTTTGGTTGGTCATCGTTTCCATTCGATTTGTTTTCATAAGTGTAAGGGATGTCATGTTGTGCAGTGTGAGGTGAGGTGGTATTGCCTATCTCCAGTTCACAGGGTGAGGCTGCAAGTACATTTCAGTGACTTTTTAGTAGTCTGTCCCCAGGTTTTGCCACCAGTTTTGGACATCCTAACATAAATAAATAAGTAAAATCACAAAAAGAGTGCCTGTGTAATAGAAGGGCTTATTCAGCTGACTGGAGGCATATGATCCTTGAGCACGACAGCCTCCAATTGTTTTTGTAAGCTTTCAGTTAAAATAAGTGAAAGTATAAAATAGTTAGAATCTTTGTTAGTGGTTTTTCCTCTTACCTTCCTTCTTACCTCTTATTGTTTATTATATATTGAGAGGCCACTGATGTATCCACTTGTTTCTGGTCCATCCATATGTTTTCACATCAACTGCCTTTGGCAGTCAGTCAGAATTTTCCTCTGCTATCTAAGGGTGTATTTTTTTGGTGTATTAGTGTTAGGTTGTATAAAGTATCTAGCTTTAGCCTATGAAGTTATATTTACTGGTTTTGGCAGAATAAATGTACATAATGGATGCCCAAGAGAAATAATGAAGTGGTATAATGCCTTAAGAAAAATGCACAGCAGCTCTATTGTTGAGATCTGGAACATGAGCCCACTTTCTTGGATGTTTTTGTTATTGTTGTTTTGAATGTAAAAGGGGAGAAAACAGCATCTCCTCTCACAACTGGCTTGTGCCATGAGGTTTTGATTGGCTAAATCTGCCTTGTTCTGTGAAGTTAATACAGTTTGACAAGGGCTTGATTAGGAAGCAATAATTTCTGTTGATAGTAAGCAGTTGGTCACTTGCAGCAGAGATGGGAATGCCTTCTATGTGTTGATCCAAGGTTGCAGTAGTACCAAGAAAAGGTACTAAAATTCCTGGTCGAACTGGGGCCTTATTGTCTTGGGTAGCATTGAAACATGGGAAGGGCAGTGGTTTGTTTTCCAAAGTACTTGTCATGCAAAGGTTTTGTTTCAAGACTTGCAGATGAAGATATCCATATGCTTCACCCTATATGTTCAGTCTGGTGGGGATTAATGCTTGGTATAACATAACATTAGCTTTTTTTGTTATGATGCATATGCAGTCTGAGAGATTACGTATCTTGTCATGGTAGTAAGGGGAAGCCAGGTGTACCTCGCCTTTTAGGTTTTTGTGACCTGGTCACTGTTCAAGAGGTGAAGGAGGTAATAATGCATGTGACAGGCTGAGAACATGGTTGGTGTGTAGGTGTAGATACCTAATTCTTCAGAAAATTCTTGAATTAGATAATAAGTGATGTTTCATGAAAGAATAAATGTATGGCTTAACGGAGGGTCCAGCTCACTGCAAAAGCGTGTCCCAGGGTTGCTCGCAGTCTCACGAGCATCACCCAGTGCCCTGGACTGCCAGTTAGTCACATATGACTCTTCAGCTAGGAGGTCTACAAAGAGATAGGTGTGCAATTCTAATTTCTGTTCGCAGATGTCACAAAACGTCTAAACTTTGTCAGTGCTAAACTAAGTGACATCTAAACTAGTTACCAGTGCCAGGGTGACTAGAATTGACGAAAACATGACAAATTAGACCAGGTCTCTAGGCTTGGACTTAGTGAAGCAATAAAGGTAAAGCAATACATTGTAAGGGATGGAAACAATTCGTTGGTGGTGTTCTCGTCCTCCTCATCTGATATAGTCTTGATTCAGCTAATGGACTGAATTAATTGAACCTCCTCCCACATACATTGCTGGAGAGACTTAGGGGAGGTTGTGTAAAATATATGAACTCTAACTGAATGCCTTTTTGCAAGCTGGAAGATAGTTTTCCGTTTTTATATTACTTTCTCTGGCAAAGCAAATTGGATATAGCTCCCTCCAAAGCCTTTCTGACTTGGAGTCTCCTGTTTTTTTTTTTTTTTTCTTAACCATATTTTGATGCAGAGCACAATGTTTAGAGTGAGTATGAATGATCGTAATGCTGCATCGCACCGTATAATGTAGGTACCAAACCACTGGGGCAAATTGTTAAACAACTGCAAATAGTCTGCTCTGCTGCGCTCAGAACTGTACCTCTTTATAAGAGCTTAGTATTTTTAATTTTACCTATGGTTCAGAGAAGTACACGTGCTCACTTTACTTTCCCTCCTCCCTCTTTTTAAATGAAGAGAAACATTCCCCTTCTGCCTTTGCCAAATCATTTAGGAGAAGAGTGTAAATTGAAGCCATTTATCTTGAAATGTGCTATTGGACCAGACTGTTTATACAAGTGTAAGAAATTGTAACGTAGGAATATTTGGTCTGGTCTACAAGGAAAGGGTTTCTCTTTTTTTTTTTCTTTTTTTAATTTTTACATATGGAATATTGGTTGAAAAACCACGTGCACAAGGAACTCCAATTTACACATCAATGTTCTCCTGCAGTTGGGACATTGGTGTTTTTTAATAAGGAACAGGATTTTTTTTTTCCCCTCACAGTGTTACTAAAACAAATCTGATACTCATTTTAGAGTTAAACTGCAATCAGTTCGAAGTGGAATATTCCATGAGCGAGGTAAAGTTCTGCCTGGAGAGTGCTGATCATGTGAAGCCAGACTCACTTGTTACTAACACAGGGCTGTTCTTATTTACTCATCAGTTGGTGGACGAGTGAGCCGGGAGTTAAATTACACACGGCAGAAGATTGGCGAGGAGGCCATGTTTAACCCCCAGCTCATGATTCAGACTCCACAGGAAGATGGTGCTAATGTACTAACAACAGAAGCACTCAAGCAGCACCTTGACTCTGCTCTTCAGGCCAGCAGAGTACATGTCTATATGTACAACAGGTAAGGAGGAAAGCAGAGGTTTGCATGGGCTTCTGTAGCAACTGAAAAATGGATGTGTGCTTCTGCGTGTGTGTTTGCCCTGAAGTGGATAGCGCTTCAGAGCTTTTCCCCTTTGGCCCCTGCTTTGACTTGAATGTCTCCAGTTACTGATTCTTGCAGATGAGGTGAGATAGCAGTTGTCAGCAGGCTTTTAACAGATTAAATGGTGTAAGAAGCTTTGGATGAGATTCTAAAAGTATACCCCCGTCATGCCTGCTAAAGTGGCCAGCTTTTTCTTAGAAAAGGAACTGTAACTGTGCTCTTAAAGCATAGTACCTTATTGATGAGATTCATAACAGTAGAAAGCCTTCCATTTTGTAGTTGAATTCACTTACGATGCCTGCAGAAGGCAGGTGATGGCTGGGAACACTAGCACAAGTGTTCCTTGCAGCATGGAAGTGTGCCAAGGGTACGCTCTGCAAGGCAGAAAGTCCGCTGTCTTTCAGCACATCCAGCTGATTCCCAAACGAACCAGGGCCATGGCTCCAGCTGTCTTCTACTTGGCCTTGTCTATGGCCTGTGAAGCCACAGCAGTGGTAGCAGTGGTGCAGTTGAACGAAGAGGACATAAATCTCAACTTTTCTTTTCTCCTGCATGCATGAATTAGGGATAGGAAAGCCCTCTGAGCCTGAAAATGACCTCTTTCTTGTGTCATTGAGTGATATCTTCAGTTGCAAATGCTCTCATGTATAGCCAACTTTCTGTCCATTGCAGTTGAGTTGAATAGCCTGATAATAATAATAATAAAAATGGACTCTGTTGTTTTTAATAAGTTTTACAGAGACTATTTAAGAAATATTTATAGTATATAAGTACAAAAAGGAAAGGCCTTTGCGTTTCTGACATGTGTTATACCTGCGCTGCATAAAACTTGCCTTTCTTAGTAATTTACTGCGTGACGTCTTGTGTATATGACTTGCTATTTTACCTTCGGTCACATTTTAAAAATACCTTTACAGTTCTTGTGAAGTTAAAAAAAAAACAAAAAAAAACCATGTTGTTGTTTGTATTTATTACAGACAATGGAAATTGGAACACTTATGTTACAAATCAGGAGAACTCATCACAGAAGCAGGTTACATGGACCAGGTGGGAATACCAAGCACTTCGTTATAAGCATTTTATATTCTCGTGATTCGGCTGGTGCTGATTGTGTCGTGTTCTAGTCTAACTGTATTTTTTTTCTCCCATTTCTGATTTTGACAGATTATAGAATATCTTTATCCTTGTTTAATCATCACTCCTTTGGACTGCTTCTGGGAGGGAGCAAAGCTACAGTCAGGAACTGCCTATTTGTTGTAAGTGTGCTGTTTTTATTACTTTATAGTCTGGATGGTTTTAATTGTAAAACCATGCATGTTTTTCGTTGTAGTCCCATTGTTTATTCAGATTCTGGTTTAACCAAAAAATAATTTAAAAAAATGTCACTTCAGAAAATATGCATTTTTTTAAATAGAACAAAGATATTCTGTTTCTAAAAGATGGTTTGTAGGCATCAATTGAAGTCCAGTGTTGTAACTTTTATTGTTCTGTTGGCGTGCAAAAGAAAATGTAAGTTCTGAAATCTTTTTTTTTTTTTTTGTCCTCTGAAAATAAAAACAGAAAAGTTTATTTTCATTAACTGCAAAGCATTAATTGACTGGAAAGTCATTTTAGTTCAATGAAAATGTAGCTATCTCGCGTAAAATCTCAAGTCATCCTAGGGAATTAAAAGAAAAATATTTTGTTTATGAGATCGTTAAAGAAACCAAATATAGTATCTTTTATGAGCAGTTTCTCACAATTTAAAGTGTGATATAATATGCACTGGATCCTACAAAGAGTTAATTGCTAATCTGTGCAGGCGTTTTCCGTTAATTATGCTAGAGTTAGCACTTGAGTTTTTGTTTCTGTCCTGGCTTGCATGTCTCTGTAAAAGCAATTTGCAATGGCCATCTCCTAACCTTCAGTGTACAGTCTTAGATGGGGAAATAAAGGGGTTTGTGTTTTCTGGTTGGGAGGCTCAGAATAATGACTTAAGCCTGGTTAAGCAGATACAGTGTGGTTTGAACCACAGAACAAGGCAGCCAAAAGCCTTTCTGGGCTGTCAACATCACAAATTCAGAAGTGGGGGTGGAAGATGTGACAGTGATAGTGGTGACAGCCATGGTAGCAGCAAAGCTTGATGGCCGATAGTCAAGCTGCCAAAGCGCTGAAGGAGCGCAGTATTGTTATAGATAAACAAAGATCAGCTATATTGATTGATTACATTTGCAAGATGATTATTAGACTAGCAAGCAGTAATCTGATACTATGTGAAAGGCTTTCTTTCCTCAGCTCCCTCTCTCCTTTCTATCTCCCCTCCCCCTAAATTCTTTAAAGCAGCAGTTGGCTGCTTTTTTGCTGTTTAGGTGCTTGATGGTTTGTTTTACTTTGTTTGTAAATGGATGGAAGTATTTTTAACATATGAATATTCCCTTTCATAGAGTAACTTAACTGTAATTACTGAGAGTTTTTGTTGAAATTAATGGGTCTACAAGAAAAGTATACATTCATGAATATAATTAAAACATGCATTTCATTTTATGAATGAACCAAACCTCACTAGAAAGAGTTTGTAATAGAAAATACCACAGTCATTTTGTGTGAATATGAATTAGAAATTGTTTTGGTACTTTTTTTTTCATTTTCTTTGTCATTTTGTCCTGATTTCCTTTGCAGAGGGAAACCTCCTTTGCAGTGGATCAACTTTGACCCCTTAGAATTCTTGGAAGAGTTAAAGAAAATAAACTACCAAGTGGATAGCTGGGAAGAAATGCTGAATAAAGCAGAGGTTGGTCATGGTTATATGGATCGACCTTGCCTGAATCCTGCTGATCCTGATTGCCCAATCACAGCTCCCAACAAGAATTCCACCAAAGTAAGTGTGCTTATCCTTGCATAGATCTTGTTCAAGGGAGTCTGATGGGGTAGGGGGAGAGAGAAAATGGTGCTGTTTCCATCCAAACAAAATACATTTCATGTATCTTCAGTGATTTCATTACTCTACTGCTATTGTGTAACATTACCCCAGGATCACTAACATTCCCTGAGATTGTGATGCGGTTCTTAATCCTACACCTTTAAAGTGAGGCTGTAGTTCTGAGCTGCTGGCCAGGTGTGGCAATGTGGTGACACAAGGTACAGCATCTCAGTGCCCCTCATGGGGACACAACCACTCTGGGCACGGTTGCCTTTGTGCACTGATACTGTGCAGCAGAGATTCCCTCAAGTAGGGCCAGTTTTGCCACCCTTTGTGCAGAACTGGAAGCTGTGAGCACTGACTTCGTATACCCCTTCCTCAGTCTCACTAGGCTTTGGAGAAACTGCCCTCTGGTGAATGAGTATTGGGCTGGTTCGGCTAATCCATTTGCTGAGGACATTTCTTTTGTAGACTTCCTAGACTATCTTTGATATCTGTTATACTAGTACATTAGACATTCATTTAGGATATGAATTTGTTTGAAGTTGGACAGTTGATAAATTTCTTCTTCATAACTTTATTCTAGCCTGTTGATGTGGCCTTTGTTTTGAGTGGTGGATGCTATGGACTGTCCAGAAAATACATGCATTGGCAGGAGGAGTTAATTATAGGTGGTACAGTCAAGAACAGTTCTGGTAAACTTGTGAGGTAAGCAAACAAATGCTTAAAATTTAAAAGCTTTTCTTTGTTCAGGATTTTGAGCAGGTGTAGGGGAACCTGCAAAAACAGATGCCTTTCAGAATCTGGGGGTAATGTGTATAGTGAACCCTGGTTTAGAAGAACATACCTGATAAGAACAGAATTTAAAAGTGTGAATAGGCAGTCATATAAATCTATAGAGGCATTACTGCCTCCTGCTTTTAACCTAAGGATGATAGTGTTTCCTCAGAAAGAAACTATTTTTCGTGGCATTTTTGTATTTAGAACATATGTGTAAAGCATTGAACAGTGTTGAAAGCATCGAACAACTTTGATCGTGTTTTGAAATCTGATCAAAGGAAAAGGGGAAAAATAACTCGAGTAATGTGCCTGCTCACCTGACTTCTTTCAGAATTCCAAAATCTCCACTGAACTGTTTGCTCAGGATCAATACCACGAAAAGCCTGTTCTTTGTCACTGCAATTTGAATACCATTTTGACTGTTGAAACAAAAGCCTTTGTTTCAGTCTTCTTGGGGAATATTAAATACTTAGCTGTATAAGCTGAATCAAAATCTGTGTTGAACTAATAATAGTATAATGTTTACTTAGTTAATAAAAATATTTTTACCAGAAATTTTGCTATGAATCTGGATTTCTTTTTAAATTGGCACTAAATTTTGGGGCTTATTTTCCTATTACTTTTGTTCTGTTCTCAAAAAGCTCACTGAAGTACCTTCCAGCATTTAGCCAAAGAATGTACTTTTACTGAAAAACAAAACAGTTCTCTAAAATTCTAAAGTTATTGGCTAAAGTTGATTTCTGTGGCAATTTTTGATGAATAATTACCACCTTTGGGATATTCGTTGCGGCTTGTCAAGTACTAGCAGTTTAGTATTTTTTTCTCCTATAGAGACATAGGTCTTCAAATGTCAAATTTCCAACAACTTACTGCATTTTTAGCATTTCACAGAAGTAATTAGTTCCGCATCCTCCTCATAGTAATATGTCTGTGACTTAAGGTCTTTATAACTGATTTGTAGGGTTACATTCTCTGTTCTTAAAACTGGTCCCAGTAGAATAGATACTCTGTCCAATTTTAATGTGAAAATGTTCCCTATAAAATTAAAAATTCATGAAAGCTTCTATTAGGCTTTCATTTGGGACTGTATGTAATAAACATCGCTTCCTAAAAAATTTGTATTTTTTTGCACTCCATCTTCTCTCCAGTGCCCAAGCTTTGCAAACGATGTTTCAGTTAATGACTCCGAAGCAAATGTATGAGCACTTCAAGGGGTATGAATATGTTTCACACATCAACTGGAATGAGGATAAGGCAGCAGCAATTCTGGAAGCCTGGCAGAGGATGTATGTTGAGGTAAGATTTAAAAGAAAACCTAGATATCCTGCTGTAAAGTCTTACTAAGATCTACTGCCTTCTGTCATGACATAACAGTTCTTCTTCAGGGAAGATGCTTGAACTAGAGCTGCCGGTCGCTGTATTTTAGTTGTGGCTGCAGCAAGCTATTGTAAAAGGCTGATTTTGTCTCTATTTTGAAAGTAGTTATTCACCCATGAGAAGCCAGGAAGGTTCAGCTACTTGCTGCCTAGAACTTTTTTTGCTTTCCTGAGATTTAAAAGGAATTGAAGAGCTAGACTGAGTTGAAAAGCATTTCGCTGGGATGATTATGGTAAAGGTGCCTGGAAAACATTAGCTAGGCATCGATTCCTGCTGTAGTGGGGCTCCCGGCGGGAGGGCCATGTGACAGTGCCTGCTCTTTGTGTCCCAAGCCTTGACCTCTGCCACGACGCCTCCGACCCCACTGAAGCACCGGGGAGGGGGAGCAGCCTGAGCGATGCTACAGCCTGAGCGGTACTCCGACCTCGAAAGAAAGCGGAGCTCGCTCAGCTCTGTCAGTGGCAGAGTTGTGAGAGGAGGAAACATTTCGGGACTTAAATTAAAAGTTTTGAATGAGCTGCAAGTGCCACAGCATTTACTGAAGGATGCAAATTCTACTTGGATAATCAGTAGCTTGCAGGGAATAACTACCAAAAATACTTACTCATGCAGCATTGATGAAATCTCTAGTGTAGGGTGTGTGTCTTCAAAAAACACTTAAGGCATAAGTAGTTGGTTTCAAATGTAAAAGACTGTGTGTGGTTTTTTGTTTGTTTTCATTTGTATTTTGGTTTCTTTGGTTTTTTTTTGTATTTTTTGTTTTTTTTACAGGTTGTTCATCAAAGTGTTGCACAGAACTCTACCCAGAAGGTGCTTTCCTTTACTACAACTACCCTGGATGACATCCTAAAGTCATTTTCTGATGTCAGTGTTATCAGAGTAGCTAGTGGCTACTTGCTAATGGTAATAAAATATTTTTGTTTATTTGTCTCTGGTAGTATAGCAAGCTTAAACAGCTTCTTTACTGTTACCAGCCAGTGATCCAGAACGTTTTCAATATGCTTAAAATCAACATTTTGTAAACACTGGCTTCAGAGTTGTCACCTACTCTTCTGTGTAATCTCTAGTGTTGTGTCTATTCTGTTTAGAAATGCTTGTAAGCTGTGTGTGTTCTTGGAGGGATAGAGCTCTTGGAAAGCGATCCATTCTGATATTTTGCTTATGTCTCTGTTTTGTTTTATTTTTTTCTCTCTGCTTTCAGCTTGCCTACGCCTGCTTAACAATGCTGCGGTGGGACTGTGCCAAGTCTCAGGGTGCCGTGGGGCTGGCAGGAGTCTTGTTGGTTGCACTCTCAGTGGCTGCAGGATTGGGCCTGTGCTCATTGATTGGAATTTCCTTTAATGCTGCCACAACTCAGGTACCAAGGAGACGCAAATCTGCTGCTAAATTAAAAGCACTTTAAGCAAAGTGCTTTTATTTTTAAGGAAAAACAAAAGCTGCAAAAGCATATGGATTTTTAGATTTTTCACTTGTGCCTTCTGTCTCATAGAGTGTGCTGTAAGAAACGAAGAGACACTGCTGCCCTCTGATGTTAAAAAGAAAGGGCAAATATTCAGTTTCTTTCATTAGGTAGATTTTGAGATGTGTCCCAGTGTGAGTATAGGCATCTGTTTAGGCGTAAGCTGCTGCAGCTTTTGTCCTGACATCTGAATTTATCAAGATGTTTCAATTCTGCAAGTATTTTGAAAGTAATTTGAAATATTCTCTAGTATTCTTTACCTACCCAAACCTAGACTTGTTTTTAGTGAGGTTTTGTGTCCATACCTAGTCCGCTACGGATTGTTGACCAGTGTTTCAAAATAAAAGGGCTGTATTGCATCCTTCTGATTTTCATTTTAGTCTTGGAGTTCAAATGTATTGTGAAAGTTATTTTAATTAGACATCTAATGACTACGTGCATGGCAGAACATGAATATATTAAATTTCTTGATTTTTCTTTATCTTTGTTTTTTGTTTTTCTTTTTTTTTCTCAAGGTTTTGCCTTTTCTTGCTCTTGGAGTTGGTGTAGATGATGTTTTCCTTCTTGCACATGCATTTAGTGAAACAGGGCAGAATAAGAGAATTCCATTTGAGGTAATGAAAAAATGGGGAGTTGGGGTGTGTGTTTTGGGAGGGGATGCTTGTTTGTTGTTTAGTTTGTTGTTTGTTTGGTTTTCATGAAATGGTGAATGCAATACACATCCCTTGTAATAGTCTTCACCATTACCTTATCTGTAGGATGACCCCTTCCTTTGCAGGATGTCACCTTATTCACTTGATGTTTAAGATGCACCATTTGTTTTGCAGGACAGAACAGGTGAATGTTTGAAGCGAACAGGAGCAAGTGTAGCCCTTACATCTATCAGCAATGTTACTGCTTTCTTTATGGCTGCCTTAATCCCTATTCCTGCTTTACGAGCATTTTCACTCCAAGTAAGTTTATATGCTGTTTTGTTAGCTCTTACAGACAGTATCATCATGGGAGGTCAGTGATGACTGTTAGTGGTAGTACTGAAGTCTGTGCTGAGTCCTTTGCAGTTTGCTGAACCGGTGTGTGATCCCTGGTTGCTATAGTTCTGGATGATAACGACTGTTTTTCCCTTTGATTCTATTCCTCCTTTTTCCCACACGTTGAGTCTCTCACACCCTACTGGTGGGCGAATATCCTGCATCATCCCATTGGGTTGAGTGTAAAAGCCAGGAAGTATACAACTAAGTATACTTAGAAACAAGTCTCCAGCAAACTTTGAATTCTTACTTCAGTCAAGAGCAACAGACTGTATTCTAGCCTGTAATTCCATTGCCTCTCCTGGGTGGAAATTCACTGCTTTCACTGAAGTTTGTGCAACTTGCTGCTCCTACAAACCACAACCAAAGTGCAGTGAGAGCAGTAAGAACAGACTTGCCACATTAATTATTACTTAAGCAGTGTGTGCTGCATTATCTGAAAGTAAGTTTGTCAAACTGTTGTAGAATACTCACCAAGAATTTTAGGCTGTAAGTGCTTTGAGAGAAAATGTGAGTTTTATGGGCTGTACGATGGATTATTCCCTCTGCCTTTCTCTCATTGTCTTCTCCTATATGTCTGTGATAATACATCTTCAGGAAGATGAAATATTAAAGGATGCTGAAGAAAGCTGCTGTTAAAAGCAAGAATCCTTGGAGGAAACTTTTGGATGTTCTCCTCTGACATAGCTTTAATTCACAAGCAATTTATAGCAGTGTCTGACCTTGGTGCAGAGTAGGAAAACTGCACTTTTTCAGTAGTCTTTTTTTTTTTTTTCTGCTATAGCCTGACTCTCCAATTGTTTTTCATTCCCCCTGACCCCTTGACCCAACCAGAGGAAGCAAGGGCCGCAATTTTTCTTAATACCTGTGGCAATTATTGCTGTTTTCAGAGACTTAAGCATGCCTGCATTGATATGTAAAATGGTAAAACATTCACAGTTGCAGCTAAATGACCAATAAACATTAATAACTTGTTTATGATGTTTTCTTCTCAAAAGGTAATTTGGTAGCAAATAATGGAAAAAGTGAAGGAAAATAAAGCCATAATGAATGTGATGCACAGTTGTCAGTTGAGAAGTTACCCGTAGTATCTAAAACCAGAGTTTTTCATCCTAAGATCTTAGCAGTATTTAGTTCTGCTGCCTTGCCAAAATGTAGGTTTCTGTTCATATAAGGCAAATGATAGTGAGCTGTTTTATATTAGGGCAAAGACCAGTTTTTAAGTCTAACCTAATTAATCTAGTCTGATACTTCTTTTAGAAGAATCTGTGGCCTAAATTCAGACATCCCACATGATCCTTAAAGAGCAAAAGGGATACCGGAAACTTCCAGTAGGAATCAGAAGTCTTGGATTTCTGCTGCCTGGCTTTGGAGTGACACTCCTTTGTGAATGCTGCTTTAACTTAGATGCATTTCTCAAAAGAAAGAAGCTACAGAGATGGGTCATTTTGTCCTGGTCACTTTGCCCTGCTGTTGAGTAGCAGCTGTTTCTGTTGAGATTTCTGCATAGTCATGCATAAACATGCTGATATTATTCAGAGTAACATTGAAGTCCTTTTCAAGGCAACGGTTGATATGAAATCTTAGTAGAAATGTTGCAGTAGCCAGAAGTTAATGTTTAAATTGTGCAGTCTTTTCTCACATGCATCTGTTATGTGTTTTTGCTTGCATATGGTAATCACTGTATGTAAGAACTAAAAAATGTGCAAAAGGCCAACTAGAGACCTGTACTGAGGATTTATTGTTGCTTGAGCTGTGTGTGTGTATCAGTTAGGAACTAGGAAAATAAAACCATTATTGTTTGAAAGGATCATGTACTACTTGCTTTGTCTAGCTTCACCAGGTGTAATGAACATCAGGTGATACATTTAGTCATACCATTCAGAGTCAGCTAACCGTGGCAGATTTTGGTGGGTGGTCTGTATTTCTCTATGAATTTCTTTATTTACAGTCTTTTTCTTCCTTCTCCTCCTTACTCAGGCTTGTTTAAACAAGAATTCCTTGCTGTCTTTGAACTTCCTAGGAAAATTTAGAAAGCGATGAATTACTGCAGTTTACTTTTCACAGATGCCGACTTCTTTTCATACAGATAGCGAATTTTTAACACATGGGCTAAAAAAAGGATTGTTCTTGACCTTATTTTGCTCTTCATTTACTTTTCTTAAGACATCGCAAGATAATTGTCAAGGTTTCCATAACTTTTGAAGCCCCGTATCTTCACAATAATCCTGCTGTTGAGGCAAAATAAATGGTTTCCTGACTAGCCTGCTGTCTGGAAGCCCAACTTTTAGACAGAAACCCGTGTTTTGCGTATCAGTGTTTTTTTGTTTTTGTTTTTGTTTTTTTCAGCTTCTTTTCTTTCAACTAATGCAGTTCATTGATACCAGAGTTGTTCATTTACTTCCTAAAATTCAAACAGTGGGGGATTTTGATAGATTCAGCATGACAAAATGTTTTAACTCTTGCTAATTTAAAGGAAATCAGTGATTTTTCAAGTGAGATACTTAAAATTAATTCCTCTGTGAGGATAGGGACTGTTTTAGCTTTTAGCTCTCAACAGAAGAGAGCTTCTTTTCCTTACCAGCCCCTTATTTGAGGAGGTTTAGGCTTTGAGATGCTGAATGCATCCTAAGTACTCAGTCAAAAGAATCACCTGCAAGAGAGTGCTCAGGACTTTGAAGGAGTAGGTCCTGAGTTTTTGGTTGCATTTCTTAAAATCCAGGGAGGTGATTATTGAAGAAACCTCCTGAAAGTTTTTGTTGTTTGCTGTGTATACAGTACTTTGTTTTGAGGATAAATGCAGGAAGTACGACAGAGTGTAAGGCCCGCAGACAGAATATTCTGTCTGAAAGAAAAGGCACAACTTCGTAAAAAAAAATTGCCTAACTCTTCTTGCTTACACCATAAGTTTCCTCCCCTAATGAAAGAAGAGTGGTATAGATTCACTAATGAATAACGGTGGAACTTTGCCCAATAAGTCCTAGTGGTATTTTTTTTTTCCTCACAGTGTGGATGACACATTTTTTCCTAAGCATAAAACTGCATTGCCAGGTGGTGGTGGTGGGCTTGTGGAGAGAAAGAATGTAAGTTTTTAAGCAGACTCATTATCTGAAGCAGTTTGTCCCCCTTCTCTTAGCCAAGTCTTTTCACTTTCTGTGCTCCTGACATGAGAATTTAACAAGCAAAATTAAAGTCTCGGGCGGAGGAGGGGGTGGAAACCTGAGTGGGTGTGCAGTCAGGAGGGGGCTGTAGATAAGCAGCAGCAGCGGGGTGTAAGTTTCCCTCGCAGAGCAGACCTCCTTGCCGTTGGTCAGCTCTGGCTGCACAGCACAGCCCTCTCCATGGGTGGGCGGCCAGGAATGGCAGAGAGAGCTTGTACCTTCGGCAGGGCCCCTGCCTGCCCGCGCTGCCTCTGGTGCACACTGCCCATCTTCCCTCCCATGCAGCAGTTGTGCTAGCAGCAGCGATAATGTTTTTAGGCCATGCTTTATAATAAAAGATGCTTCTCAGAAAGCGATCAGGATTTTGTCTGCTTTGTGGCATTTTCTGGCTTTGCTCTGATGTGCTCGTTTCTGTGAACTCCTTCATTTCACACCCTTGAGTGGGCCCCATGTTTTTTCCCCTTCTAGGACTAATCTTACGTCTGTTGATTTTTCAAGGGGAAAGCCTGAGGCCCTTTCCTTTCCCGTTTGACCATTCACTTCTGAAAGGGTGAAAGCAGATGCCCTGCCTGTTCTCAAAGATCCTCAGCATGCTTTCCTTCTGCTTAGCTGCTGCTCTCAGATTGCCTGTGTGCTAGGAGCCCTGTTGTCACAGATCTTTGCCTGTGCTTTTCCAGTCAGTACAGTTAATACAGACTGTGGATATTACCAAGATAAAGATGACATTCTTTTGTAAGTTCCCATTTGCAGCCACTAAACTTCCACATAGTACTGGGAGGGATAGCGTTTGCTGGTGAGTCTGTGCAGAGACTCAGCTGTTCCTTAACAGCTTTTCCTTCTCTCCTTGCTAATCTGAATCTCAACCTACTTCTCCTGTCTTGGTCACTTCCAGGCACTCTTGGAGTTTACAGAATCACAGAATGGTTGAGTTTGGAAGGGACCTCTAGAAATCACCTAGTCCAACCCCCCTGCTCCACCAGGGACACCTCGAGCACGTGGCACAGGGTCATATCCAGGCGGGTTTGGAAGATCTCTGGAGAAGGAGACTCTACAAACCTGTCTGGGCAGCCTGTTCTAGGGCTGGATTCAGAGTTGGATGTAAAGCAGGAACTGAGATCTCAGGGAGGCATGCTGCACCTTAACAGTTCTTGAGGATTTTTTTTTGAATGAGAGAACAGACTGGCACAGTTATCAGAACCAGATGTTATTTTATTTAACTATGACAACTGAGGAGTGACATATCATTGCAATCTTGGGGTAAGGGAATGTGTGAGAGAGGGATAAGTGTGTAATATGTAGGAAGTGTGATGTTAAACTGTAGGAATTCATTAAAATTCAAGTCTGGATAGTAAGGATTTTTTACAAGGGTTTGATTTGTACAGTCAGTACATCATCATAAGTACGGCACAATGGAAGATCTAGTTTTAAAAGAGATTCTGTGTTAATAAGTGGTTTTACTAGGTGTTGTTTAGATAGTTTCCAGCGTTCTTCCTTATAAATTCTTCAGAAATCCATGTGAATGCTACTTCATGGCTTTCTCTGCTACGTGCTTAAGGATTAGTTCTCTGGTTTACCAGCATTTGGAACTTAAAGTATCAGAGAACTGATGAGACTGGAGGTGTTTATAAATAAAGTGAGCAGTAGAGGGCTTTGGTTAGTTTTTCAGGTATGAAGGGAAGGTTATGAATTCTTGAAACAGTCCTCAGCTGACTTTTTTCCAAATCTCATGAGTCCTTAGCTGATTCTTGGTAGGAGCTTTTGGTTAGATGCAGTAGTTACTCTTGTTTTATGGGTGATTCAACTTTCACTGATTTGGCAGCAATAAATAGAGCAGTTGTCCTAGGTCCTGCAAACACCTTGCTGTAACAGCAGCCATTTGTTTTCCTGACAGATTCAATCCATTCTAGAGGTGATCAAAAGGAAATCACTTAATTTTGAAGTCTTGGCTCTGACCTTACATACCATTCTGTGTGGATATTTATAAATCATGAAATGGTCATTGGATCTTTTCTCTGAAAGATTAAAGTGATGGTTAAATGCTAATTAGACTTTAAACACTAGATAAACTCTGTTTTAATGGTTATGTATGCAACTAATCATCAGGACAAAATCCCTCTTTAAAGAGACTGGAGACAACAGAAGAGAACCACTTCTCATTATCATTAATCATTTCAAAATCCTTAAAGTTATTCAATAGTTTGATACTTTTATTTTTACAGGTAAGAATCAAAATACCAATTTTGAGTTCTTTAAAGTCATATAAATAAAGTGTTTTTAAAACATTAATTTTGGAAGGCTTGCTTTTGAGTTGGGAGTTTGGAAGGCTTACTTTTGATTTGGGAGTCTGCATCAAAGCATCCACTAATTTATATTTAGAGAAAAGGAAAAGAGGATCGGTTTATATGAGACACTTAATTTATGTAATCCAATTTTAGTCCTTTTCTGACTGTCTTAGTCCCAGTGGTATTTACCTCAGATGTTACAGGTGGAAAATACAGCTTATATACTTTCCTCAACCTGAATCCTGGCTACGATAATGCCCAGTAAAATACAAGAGTTTCAGGTTTTTTTTTTAAATTGTTAATGACTCAACCATTTTTTTTTCAGTTTTCAGTTTTTTTTCAGTGCTTTATTTTTGGTTAAAGAAAGTCCTTACTGATTTTATCCTCCTTTTCTACTGCTCTTTCTAATCCTACCTATCCCCAAATTTTCCATTTGTCGTGACTTGTGCTTCTTGCTACTCTGCTCTACAAATAAATGCTGTTAACGTTAATGATAGATGCTGCACCATGGTGTATGTTTATAATGATTCTCTGCAAATCTCTGCAAGGAGGAGTTTATCATTTGAAAAGGAGAGCTATTGTTTTCTTTAAGTAATATTTGCTTTACCAGTTAACTTCAGTTAACTCCTTGTTTCAATTTAAGACTCATTTTGCTAGACTGACTTGTTGGTCAAGCTCAATTTACACAAGCAGGTGGGTCCAACAATTAGTCCCAAAATGTTACTCTTACTTGCCTATTAGTACAGCAAACGTATAGCTATTTTACTAAATGGAACAGTTTCATTAAGATTGAATTAAACATTTATTTCATTATTGATTTAATGATGTCCTTTAATGTTACTGTGGTGCTTAAGTTACTTCATCTCTCTTAAATATGAGAACTTAATTCCTATTCCATTGTCTTTTCCATTTTTTGACTTTACTTACATCTTCTTGTACTTTGTGAGATTTTCCAATAGGGCATGATTTCATTCAAAAATGCAATTTATTCACTGTCTTTTCCTCTTAAAAATCTTGGTGCTACCACACCTGCTGGTGCAGAGCTTAAGTGAAGCTTAAGTTAAAAGAAATGAATTAGCTACAGTAGGCCTACCATATGAAACTGGAATATACCTCCCACTTCAGGAAGCTGTTTGGAAGTATCTGATAAGTCAACATAATAAATGGGTTGCTAGATGAGGATAATGAGGGAGCTTAGTAACAAC
The DNA here is from genome assembly GCA_032275445.1 of Crypturellus soui. NCBI lineage: Eukaryota > Metazoa > Chordata > Aves > Tinamiformes > Tinamidae > Crypturellus > Crypturellus soui. The sequence continues at coordinate 710,589 of JAUBNY010000253.1, read as the reverse complement.
ATGAATTCTCTTGTGATTGATTTCTAGGCTGCAGTTGTGGTGGTATTCAACTTTGCTATGGTTCTCCTGATTTTTCCTGCTATCCTGAGTATGGACCTTTATCGTCGGGAAGACAGGAGGTTGGATATATTCTGCTGTTTTACAAGGTAAGAATGTGATGGAATTGCAGTATATGAGGCATAGGATTTTTGTGCTCACCAGCCATGCTGCCACCTCTTCTCAGGCATTGAAAGGCTTCATTGTAACAAGACAGCAGCAGGGTGAGTGTGTTAGTGTCATAGTTTTATTGCTAGAGACTGAAATACACTGGCTCCTGTCTCTCTTCCACGGCCTTTTCCCTTTATTCATACACATATTCATTTTCACTGTTGGAAGACAATTTTTTGGGAAGCACCTGTAACATCTGTACTCCAGATAAATTTTTAGATTTTCCTAGAGTATACTTCAAGGTGTCCAGTGCTGGTATTAAGTAAGCTTAGAAATCATGATCCCATCTCTTATGGAATTCTGTAAATATCTTGGAATACACAGGAGCCTTAAATGTAATCAATCACTCAGTATGTGTTAATTTTTGTGCTTTTTAAGCATTGAAACTTAAATCCATAAAAATTATATGCAGACTAAAAAAATGACCTCCTTTTAGCCCAATTTTTATAGAACTATGGGGAATTCACGATATTCAGTACCATTACATTGCAGGATAGTACTGAAGTTTTTGTTACATTAGTTGAGAGCTGTAGTATGCATGCCATAACCTAATTCAACTCTGTATTAGGCCAGTTCTGAGGTCCGGGTGCTGGGAGGAGGCTACTGTCATTTAGCGGAGCTACTGCTTGGAAGTCGAGCCTGTTATCTCCCTTAGTTTTTGCTTTTGCCTCCAGTGAAGAGGACAAGGGGCATTTCTACACATGCATTCTCACATAGATGTCATAACCAGGATGTAGAGAAAGCACTTTGTATCCTCTTAGCTCTCCATACCTATTTAGGAGCACACATAATTTGACATCTTTAACTTGAAAGAAGAAAGTGCATTCCTAAATTTGTTTTTGAGGGGTTAGAGCGGGAGATTGGTCAGTAAGGCAGGACTTCTGCTTTTTCATTTCTTACTGAACTATAGTTTCACTGGCTGGTCTTATTGAGCTTGAATTTTTCAAGCCCTGATTCTCAGAAATACTGTGCAGTTGGATCTTTCTTTTATTCCCCCATCTTAACTTGCTCTGTGTGTGAACTGAATTTAGGCCCATGTACCCATGAACAAATACAGTTAAATGAGTTTCCTTTGTTTAGGTAGGCAACATTCTGAATTTCTTTTTCGCATAGCATTTGTCACCTCGATGAAAAATCTCTGATACTCTTTTCTGTTATCACTTTGTTATTTCTTATTTACAGAAGGGGACTTGTCTCTGATAACTTTTTAAAATGGATTGTATATCAAGCTTTTGAATAGACTACAATAAAGGGAATATTTCGAAGAAACACTTCTGCAGTTCCATCTCCATGTTGCCTGTCCTTCCTGGGAATTAAACCTTGCATATGTTTACTTCATTTTTAAAACATGGAGTCAGTGTATGGCAAGTGATTTCAGCCCGCCTCCCAAAAGCCTGAGATGTTATCCAGAAGGCCCAAATATTATTTAACAGTTACTTTAATAGGTCTAAACAGAAGAACTCGCCATGTCATGTGTTTACATTTTGATCTTCTAAATAGTTTAATTCTGAGCCTGATCACATAGATGCAAACTCACACAGGTATTGTGGATTGAGGCTGTGTGTGGTTATCCAGCTATTGACCTGGTTAGTGTGTGTAATTAATGGAAAGATGTGAGGTGGATGGGAGTGTCTTCAGACAAATGCTGGTTCATTCTTTCTTGGGCAAAAGAATGTGTGTGTTCTCAAGAGACCTTCACTTTGAACCATGTCTAAGAAACATTTCCTAGAAGTGCAGAGGGATATCAGCATCAAAACATTGCTTAATTAACATAAACCATACAGCAGCAATGGAAGCAGGTTCAAGTAGAAGCAGGTTATTCTCTCTGCATGATCAAAATAAGGGCCTATGTAAATATGAATGGATGTTTTTCTTTCCTCTTACAGTCCGTGTGCCACGAGAGTGATACAGATTGAGCCTCAGGCATATGCAGAAAACAGCGATAATTCTTGCTACAGCCCTCCACCCCCATACAGTAGCCATAGTTTTGCACATGAAACTCAGATCACAATGCAGTCCACAGTGCAGTTGCGCACAGAGTACGATCCTCACACGCAGGTGTACTACACCACAGCAGAGCCTCGCTCGGAAATATCTGTGCAGCCAGTGACAGTAGCACAAGATAATCTCAGCTGCCAGAGCCCAGAAAGCACAAGCTCGACGAGGGACTTGCTTTCCCAGTTCTCGGACTCTAGTATGCATTGCCTTGAGCCACCCTGTACTAGATGGACACTTTCATCTTTTGCAGAAAAGCATTACGCTCCATTCCTGCTAAAACCAAAAGCTAAGGTAACCAGAGAACTATTTACTTTTTTTCTTTTTTTTTTCAGAAACAGACTTCTCCCTCCCCAAATAGAACAGTTATCCTCATGATATAGTATGAAGTGTAAGGAATAAGTTTTGGAGTAGCACTTATTCATAGTTTTACAGTTAATTTCATAATTTAGAAGTTTTATCTTGCTGTAGTGGCATACTTTTCAAATGCAGGTAAATGGGGGGACTTGAATGACTTTAAGTCTTGTGAACTGTGAAGCTAAAACTATTGTTTAGCTTAATTATCCTATAGTTTTTCTATTCATGATCTACCACCCTTCTGCTATAGCCCAGGTTAGTTAGAGTTTGTAGCGTGTATTTTTGTATATATAAAGAAAACTTAAAATTATGTTGTATGATAGTTTTGAACATGTGTTATGAGTTCTTGGTTTCTTTAGAAACATAAAACTAAAGACATTTCTGTTTTCTGCTGCAGATTGTGGTTATTTTTCTTTTTCTGAGTTTACTTGGACTCAGCCTTTATGGAACTACCCGGGTGAGAGATGGACTGGATCTCACAGACATTGTGCCAAGGGAAACCCGGGAATATGACTTTATTGCTGCACAGTTCAAGTACTTCTCTTTCTACAACATGTATATAGTGACACAGAAAGCCGACTATCCCAATGTCCAGCACTTACTTTATGAACTCCACAAAAGTTTCAGCAACGTGACATATGTTTTGCTGGAAGAGGATAAGCAACTTCCCAAAATGTGGTTGCACTACTTTCGAGACTGGCTGCAAGGTAAGAGAGAATCGCTTGAGCTTTTCTGGTTGTAATTCTAGAGTAGTAGTAAACATTTGTCCTCTGCAGTAATGCTCTCCTCTCTGTTCACATGAGTAAAGGCTGCCTGCAGCAGGGAGAATGCAGGGAGAGCCCTGTCTCTGACATCAACTCACTGTTTTCCCAACAGTGTGCTTGAATTTTTTGTGGCTAAGTTTACTCTCCAATAAAACAGTTTTGAAGCTTTAAAAGATGATAGTCATGAGAGGCTATCTCATGTCGTTAATTTCTGTGCAGCTAGTGAGGAGTTCTGCTTTATAATTACTGCTCAAATATGGACCAATGTCTAAGGAAAATAGAAGTTTACTGAGTGTTTTGAGAACAGTAAATGAAAAGCCCCAGTCCAACAATGTGTTTTGGCACAGGCTTAATTTTCAGCACATGAGTGATCCTGTTGGCTCTAGCTGGGACTGCTGGCATGAAGAATATTCAGTGTGGCTTAGGCTTTTTATTGGCCTGGGAGCTTACAACACATTCTAGTTTTCCAATCAGGTATCCCCACACTTTCTGTGGTACTGTTTTGTCTGTGCTGAAATACAACTGGATGTGGGGAAGGGATGTTAGAGGTAGCCTCATAATAAAGTGGGCTTATTCAAGTCGTGCTATAAACACTATTCAAGTTGAGGCAAATAATTGTTTTGTATTTAAAAGAAATACCAATGTTTCATCTCAGGAAATTTAGCAGTTCTCTGTTGTGAAACACTTTCTGCCCAGAAATAAATACTTCTGTCCTACCTCTGCCTTTGTGTTGGAAGAATCTCTAGGAGGCTTTTGCCAACAGAAAAATAAATCGTGCTGACCTACTGAGACACTGTACATTTTAACCCTAACTGTTTACAGACAGCTAATGCAGCCAGAGTTTCTTAGAAAACATGTACATAATTGTCAGTATGTGGGATATTTTCTTCTTCCGAAAATATTTGGACAGTATTAGGAAATCTGAGGCCACCAGGTGACATGCATAATAAACAAAATGATCGAGTTTCCTATGTATTTAATATACTGATAAATCAAGCAGAGAAGGATTTCAGTTATTAGGTTTTTATGGTGTTCAGATATATTGGACTCATTCACTACAATCTTCTTACTGGAAGTTTTGCTTAAAATATTTTGCTTACATAAGTACATTTAACTGCAAGAGAAGGAGGCAGGAGAAAAATACAGCATACCTTAGATGTTTTACTTGATGGAAATTTTGCTACACTTCCTAGATTTTTAAGCAAGCATGTTCATGCATCCTGCAGAATGTTTCCAAATTCTCTTGTAGTTTAGTGTCTTATTTATTTTTCTTCCTTTTTGGGGGGGATATTTATACCAAAACAATGGGAAGAAATGCAGCAGACTGTGGGGCATTTGGCCCAGACCATCCATCTCCCACTGCTTGCTGGTGCAGATCTGTAAGGAAGATAAAAATCTGTAAGTTGGTGCCTTAATTGTGAGCTGAGTGTTCTCGTGGGTGAGAACTGACCCTCAGTGGTGCAGTTTGCAGTGAAGAGGGCAGGAAGAGCATCCTTGCGCTGCTGGGCATTGCTCCCACTAAGATGATGGAGATCAGGCTCCTTAGAAAACTTGAGTTTTTGAGACCGTAGAGTCTCCTAGCAGTTTTTGCCCTCCCCTTTTCACTTTTGTAGGTTGGAGAGAAAGTGAAAATAGATTTTACGAGCAAGAGACAGTTATAGGCTGCATCCAGGGAAGATCCTGGACAAGCACAGGAATGGGTTTCCATGCTGGAGTGAGACAGCAGGGTAATCAAAGGAGGGATAACTTTGTTTGAACATCATGGTTAATTCCCAGCAACGTCACTCGGAATTCAGTGCGAGAGATTAATGGCTCAAGGTGGCCTTCCGACACCCCCGCATTTGTCTGGCAGAACACAGGATGGGCTGGAAGGAAGCATCGGTGTGTGAGCAAAAGCATTTCTTACTCAGGCAGCGCACTCACAGCCCCACACATTCCCTGGTTCACTTGCAGTGGAGTGCCTTCAGACTAACTTGCCTGTGTTTTCAGGGGTCACCTTGTCTTTTGCCTTGCTGTGACAGTTAATGCTACATTTTTCCATTATCTGAAAATGCAGTAGAAGAGAATTTACACTAATCATTCATTTAAACTGGAAATATTGTAACATTATTTTTGTAAGTGAGGTAGCTTCGATTCCCCAGTGGCTTCTAATTAGACTTGGTTTTGCAAAGGGTAATCTTATCTCAAGTTTCATGATGCCAGCTGTTCACATGGGTCAGAAGGAATTCCTTTCTTACTCCCATTCCAGCATCCCACATAACTTTGGAGGATTTCACTTTCTTCTGAAGTATGAAGCAAAAGTCACTGTTGATTTGAAAAAAATAACATAAATAACATTTAAAAAAATTGCCTTAATTTGTAGAACTTTCATGTAGGCAGGGGTGGATAAGGTACTTTTATCTCTTTGCCCAGAAATGTTAATCTCAGATATTTTTCAAGTAGATTAAATGCATTAAAATAATTGATGTGAACAATTTATAATAAAAATACTGTTCACTTTGAAATAAGCTGCTCTGCTATTAATTTCCAAGTGTTATTGGAAAATTTTTATTGCCGAAATGTTGAAATCCTCTGGAATTTAAGCACCACTGATGATGGTTTCTTGGTTTCGCAGTATTGTTTCCAATCTTTCAGGTTCAGCGGTGTCCAAGTTCAGCAATAAAACGACCCGAAGTACAAAGTGGTTAAGCCAGTTTAGAAATAAAGAAAGGAGGTGGATTTGAGGGATAGTGAGACTTGGAAGGACTACTATCCAGTACTGAGTTGGGGGCAATGGAAAAGCTGAGTTACTCCCCATCATAGGAGTATACGATACATGTGCTATTTTTTTAGCATAGTTTGCAAAGACAAATTGGTAATTCAGCCTGCAAATGCACATGGTGGGAACTGCATGTGCTTAGCCCTGCACCAGGAGGTGGGCGTTGGAGGAAGGCTCTGTCCTGTGCGTGCCCTGACGCAGCACGTGGGGGCCCTCTCACTGGAGAGAGCAGCCCTCAGCGGGGATTGGGCGCGGAGCTGCTCTTTGGTGGTCTCTCCTCCTTTCCCACGTTCTTCCTCCTGACTCCCAGCATCACTCTTTATGTGGCTGCTGCGCACAGCAGAAATGCTCTCGCGTAGCCGTTTCTAAAGAGGCTGAAATGGAGCGAAGCTGTCCTCAAGAAGGACAGATGTTTTTTTCCGCAGCTGTTTTCCCCACAGCCTTGAAGGGGCTCAGAGGACCCAGCACAAGGTCGTCCTCCATACAGGCAGGTGCTGGCAGCTACTTCGAACCTGCCGCTGCCCGTGCGAGTTAAGGTGATGCGGGGGCAGTTTTACAGCACAGGGGAGGGGTTGGTAAGTGGGACTGAGCGCTCAGACCCTGAGGCGGTGTCAGCCAGGCCGTGTTCTCTCTTCCCATACTCTTATCTCCTCACAGCTGTAGCTACCCTTTCAGATCTGCAGCTATGGTTTTCATTACAGCTCCTGAGTGCAGCTGTGAGGTGGGTCAGTGATTTCCAGCACAGCACCCGCTGGCCTTTTCCTTTCTTTCCCTGGACATGCGGTTTGTCATCTGCTCGCACAGAGCCTCCTTGTGCCACGCTGCGGCTTCCTGTGCTAAATCTGATCCAAATTTGCGCTGTGAGGTATTCCCTCCCCTTCAAAGGGTGGCAAAGAGGAAAATAACAGTTGAGAGTGAATAGGTGTTGGCTGTGATCTTTACACGTGCTGGCAGCAGATCCCACGACTTGTATTAGCTGCACAAGTTGAACAGATGGAACAAATTGACAAAATCGTGTTCACTCACACTGTGCTCGAGAAGCCGCTGAGTTGCCGTCTGAAGCTGGAAGCTGGCGCGTGCTTTTTCCCTCCGCTCGCAGCCCCAGCACTCTTGCCCCGGTGCTCCGCGGCAGCCGAGACAGCCCGTGAAGGTGGCACGTGCCCTTGCTGCAGCGGGAGGGCTCAGCGTATGGGGAGAGCCTCTCTCATGGGTTGTGGGCTGAGCCTCTCCCTGCTTTTTGCTCCACAGCAGGCAGTGAAGTTGAGTCAGGGCTGAGCTCCTCAACCCCATTTGTTTGCACCTCCTGTGTCAGGGCGAGATTTTGGCTTTGGTTTGGGGATGAAAGAGATGATAAATACAAATATGGCTGTAGATTTTCAGTATCACCCTTCTAGAGTTTTTGAGGAAGAGCACTCTGTTCTTTGTTATTTTAGACTTCTTAGATGTTTCCTTGCATAAGAGTACAAGTAGGGTGCTAGGTTCCTCTTCATGTCTCACTCTGTTCAGAGGCAGAGATGTGGCTATGCCAGCTCAGGAAAGACTCAGAGAAGGACAGGAGACCCAAGACCCATCACTGCACTTTCCTTTGCTGTGAGAGAAAACTCTTTATTTGAGTGCACATGTCTTCTTCTAGCTCTCCTTTACTGGTCAGCATAACATGGAAAGAGCCTTGATTCTCCTCCCTTGCTTTGCTGAAAGAAGCAGACATGCTTCCAAAATCACCAGTAGGTAATTTTATCTTCCGCTATTGCTGACTGTGAGGTGAGGAACCAAATGGACAATATATAGTTTTCTCCTTGTGTTAGCTGTGGAAACGCTCCATTCATAGTAAAAAGAATTATTATTCCTGTTTTTTTTTTATTTTGGTTTGTTTTCCTACTGATAATTGTTTTAAACTGAATTATGTTCTGATTTATGTTCTTTTTGCGTCTCTTAACTCTTCAGGGCTTCAGGATGCATTTGACAGCGACTGGGAAACCGGGAAAATTACTTACAACAATTATAAAAATGGATCTGATGATGCTGTTCTGGCTTACAAACTCCTGGTGCAAACTGGCAACCGAGCCAAGCCCATTGACATCAGCCAGGTACTGTATGAGAGTGCACACTGGTGTCTATAGAAATGCGCTGCCCATGAGTAGTGGGGGAAGATGTGAAGAGCATACCAGGGTCTTTTTTTCATCTTGATGAATTGAAGTGCCTGAGTTTTATATGACAGTGTGGCCTTACGAGGTTTGTTGGAGCTGTATGTTACCTGCAGTTTGGCCTGCATTGCAAAATGTTCCAAATTAACATGGGGGATTCCTGCCTGTGCTCCTTACTGGCATGTGGTTAAATGCTGCTTCTGTCCTGTACACACTCTCTTTCCACTGAAATTGGTGTGAAAGGTGCTCCTCTGGTCCCGTGCTGACATGTAGCCCATGTTAGCCTTGTTGCCCTAAGTGCCTTCATTCCTGATTTGGGTTAGATTTGCTTATGGGACTCACCTGAGCTTGGTCTTCTGCTGTAACTTTGAATCTGGCTTTTGTAATGCTTTAGTTAATCCCTCTCAATTTATTCCAAACACACATATCTAAGAAAGGTGTTTATGAGTAATGGTGAATGGAAGATGGCTGAAGTAATAATATAATAATATTACAAACCATGTAGTCATTACTAAATACGGATATATAGTAGAATTGAGAATAGCAATTGGTTGAGCTACCTAAAGAATTTATTCCTGAGCTTCTTTTATAAGTTTATCACATCATATGACATGACTGTATTTGCAGCTTTTTATTATCATATTGGAAAATGGAGCACACAGTTTTTGACTCGTTATGCCGGAGTTAGATTTTAAACCTCTAAGAAAAATTCTGCAGTAATCTATCTTCACCTCCACTAACATTGATTTTCTGTGCTTTTAGGCAGAAAATAGTCTCTCTAATGAGCTTTTTGGTAGATCTGCTTATTGTCTTTCTTATTTTGCTGGCATTAAAGGTGACAGATTTACAGGGAACATTGTTCAAAGTTACTATGGTGTATAAAACACGCTCCTGTATGGCAGCATGCAGCATCCTGTCAGGTCTGAATGAAGCTTCAGCTATGAATTGAGCGAAGGAAGGGAGGCAAAGCAAAAAACGTTCAGTGAGGTTTTGTTCAGCAGTATGTACCAGGTACCCTCTGGAGCAAATGTGATTGGGCTACAGCTGCTGATACAATTTCCTGTGCCTGGAAGAGGGAAAAGTGTGGTGCAGCCACAGGGGCTGAGTGCTGTACTAGGCAATTCCAAAGACAGCTTGAAGACATACAGTTGTTGCATATCCTGTGGATTAATTGAATCCAGATCCTTGGAATCCAGCTTTTTTTTTTTCTCTCTCTCTCTCTTAACTGCTGTCACTGTTGTTTTTCATTTCATTAAAAAGACCTGGAGCTGGAGCCAAGCCAGGGTTTTAACTAAACAAAACAAACCCAACCGGTAACGCTTGTCACGCAGACAGTGCTGTGTGGGGCTGTGGCCGCAGGGCGCAGGCCGCCGCTGGCCGCCCCACGGATGCGCTTGCCCACAGTGACCTGCGGAGCGCAGCGCGCACGGCAGCTTTCTTGGCGCTGGGCATTTTCTGAATGCGTAGGTCATAGGAGGCAAGTGTTAGCAAAATTTATACAGATGTTGTTTTATTTTTATAGCTCTCCTCCATTTACTGGGTGGCATTTCCTTCAGTGTTAACAACAGAGGTTAACTGCACACAGACGTGTATAGGGACTCATGCCAGGTTTTTTTTTCCCCTTTCTTTAAATATGTTTCTTCAACTTCGTTGTTTTCCTCTCCAGGCTGCAGACAGTTTTTGAGAATTCAAATTTAACTTGTTCGTTCTATTCTGGAATCCTCTGCTGATGTAGTTGTATTACAAATATTATATAAATACTTATTTATAAATACTTTCCACTGTGACTGCAGTTTAGACTTTTTTTCAGTGTCAAACAGTTGCTTTTTTGATCTGTCATTTCAAGTGGAAGTTCATACTTTTTTCTTGCGTACATATGTCACATCTCCAGACTTTTTGTTGTAGGCTTTGCAGCAAGCACCCTCAAGCTAATCTTAAGGAAAGCAAATGTCATTCTAAGAGGTTTCTTGCTTATCTTTCCATTTTGCAGTTGACAAAACAGCGTCTAGTGGATGCAGATGGAATCATTAACCCAAATGCCTTCTACATCTACCTGACAGCCTGGGTTAGCAACGACCCTGTGGCCTATGCTGCCTCCCAGGCCAATATCCGGCCTCACCGCCCTGAGTGGGTGCATGACAAAGCAGACTATATGCCAGAAACAAGGCTGAGAAGTAAGTAACATTTCGTCTGAATGTCTTGTGTTTTATGTAGTTCTCCCACTCCTTCTCCAAGGTTCAGTAATTCTAGAGTTACACTAGAGTTACTGGGTTATAGCCTGGTATCAACTCTCTGTTGGTTGATGCTGCGCAGGGCTGCGAGGCATAAACAGAACAATATATTATGTTCCTCTCTCCGTAGCCTCAGGAGGCACTGGCCCTTGTAGAATGTGGTGTAATGTGGCACCCCTGCCGGCTTTTCTCATGCGGAAAAATGAGCCTTACAACAGCGCCTAGCAAAACTCTGAAAGCCTATGTTATACGTTGCTTTTCTGTGTGTGTGATCTGTTGGTTTTGTATGAGAGAGAAACTTGGAGATGGTGTGAAATACAGCCTGTGTCATTCTGGAATTTTATCAGTGAGACTTCATGATGTTTATCATAAATTTGTAATACTCAAGGAGATTTTTATCAAATTAGCTCTTACTTACAAGCCCCTGCCTCTGGCAGTGTGCAAAACTCAGCAGAGGGAGCAGACCGTATGAGTGGGCATTCACCCCCTTGCATTCTGAGCAGTCATGCCTCTTCCTCGGCTTTGGATTTATTGGGAGGATTTCCAGCTCGATACCAGTGGGCAAGGAGGGAGGGCACATACAGGTGCCCTTGGAAGTGTGGCTGGGTAACAAGCTGGTAGTGCTCCGCTCTATCCGAACCCTAGGGCTTCATGGCAGCCAGCCAAGTCTTGTCTTAATGAAAATTTATAGTTGAGATTATAATAGGGCAAATCATGTTTAGCAAGTCAACTGAAAGACCCTGCAGGGTCTGGAACACACAACGACAGTAACAAAACGCTTGTTTCGGGAGCTTTTTTTGTCTTAAATTTCTTTTTCCTTTTCTTTTTTTCTTATTTCTTTTTTTTTGAGTTACAGTAAGCTTAGCATTACGCCCCAAAAGGAGCATGGAGAGTTGACATTTGTCAGATTATTTCCCTGTATATATTACAGATAGGACTTTGAACTAGGTATTTAGTAAAATGCATTTATAGCACAGATGAAGGTTTTATGCATACTGAGACATTTCTAGTTGCTGAATTTCATAAGATTCTCTGGGGACTTCGTATAGAATGCATTGACCCATTGCACTGCATGATAAAATAGTCATGTCCCAAACTAATAGTTTTTGGTATATTAGCTATTTCAAAGATGTAAAATTTAAATTCAACAGCCTTAAGAACTATGGAGAACAAAGTATTTTGCTAATCATGTGTATCTTCTTCCCAGACACACATTTAAACACACATTTATCATTTTTTCCTAGTTCCAGCAGCTGAGCCCATAGAATATGCTCAATTTCCTTTCTACCTCAATGGATTGCGTGAAACTTCTGACTTTGTTGAAGCTATTGAGAAAGTGAGAGCTATCTGTAATAACTTCACCAGCCTGGGGATCGCCAGCTACCCAAATGGTTACCCATTCCTGTTTTGGGAGCAGTATATTGGACTTCGTCACTGGCTGCTCTTATCCATTAGTGTGGTTTTGGCTTGCACGTTTTTGGTGTGTGCCGTCTTCCTCCTGAACCCCTGGACGGCTGGGATCATTGTAAGTTTATTATAAGGGTCTTTGTTGAAGTCAAATTCCTTTCAGCATAGCTCTTGCTGCAGTCGGGAAGGTTTTGTTTATGTCTGGGCCTCTGGTGGAGTATGTATATTGCATCATTCATTATATATTTATTCAACTTGAGGGGGTAGGGTTCATGCTAAAGGTACAAACCTTAATAACCTTAATCCTTTGGCCACCTTTTTGTAGCTTTAAAGGTTTCTTATAAAGGCACATAAACTTTTGCCCTTGCTCAGAAGCCTGTTAACATAAGAAATAAAGGTGCAGAGGAAAAATAGGAGCTTTATTAAATATTACAGCATTTTCTATTTAGTTATACCCTCCCTTTTTTGTCGGAGAATGTTATTTTTCAAGTCAGTTGCTTGTGACTAACATATATGGTTTCTGAATGTGAGCTTTCTGGAAAGATTAAAGTCATTACACACTGTGAAAGGACTCTAACTGGGCTATTGAGGAGAAAGAGCCATAAAGTTATAAACTGAAGAGAATACTCCTCCATGCTTTCTGCTAGGCACCGTAAGCCTCACCGTAAACATTCAAGTTAAATTGAATGATGATGTTCCTATGTTTAAATTCCATAAACTATCATATGGTTTATAAAATGCCAGAAGTAAAAAAGCGTGAAAGAGTTACTAGTTTTTGTAATGTACGTTTATACGACAGGTATGTTAAAAGGTAAATGTTTAGTCTAGAATATTTTTCGTAGCACTTAATCAAGCAATTTATGTTATTATTCTTGATTCATTAGCTTATAAAATAATTTATTGTAGTGCATACTTTTTTCCTTTGGAAAGGGGGTTTATTTTCAGAGTCAACCAACTTTTACAAGTATGTCTATCTTTTTTCCTGCTTGGCTTTAGAAACTTTTAAGTTGATTCCACAGATTTCTTTTCCTTCTTTTTTCTTGCCTTTTTTTACAAGGTAGATGAAGGAAAAATAAAGCCTTTCCTTTACATGAAACTGTTTGCTTGGTCCATGTCAATCCCTTCAAGTATCTGTAAAGCTGAAATGGCATCCATAATCTGAGATTCATCATCTGATTATAGCATTCACTTTTTTGGTGTTTTAAAATCTGCTCTGGAAATATCCTCACTTAATCTGGAGTACTAAAAAAGAATTCCTAGGCAGTATTTGAAAGGTAGTTTTTCTAGAAGGATTGACAGAGATGTGGGTGAAAAAAAGGAAATTTATATTCCAGTGGATATCCTGGAGCAGTAGAAATATTTCTTAAATCACATGGATAAATTGTAACTGATGATTCTTAAACTGTTAACTAGTTATTGGGATAATGATCTAAACTGTCTCTTTTTAGGGTCATTGCTGTTTAGCACAAAAAAAATAAGGAAAAAATATCTTGTTTTTGAGGATATGAGAGAGACAGCTTTGAAAGATATGTTTTATGTTGTTTTGAAATATCTTTCTTCTTCAGTTATCTAGTATATAAGAAGTCACTAACAGCTGTTTGAAATCATCTAGGTGGTGGTGCTGGCTCTGATGACTGTGGAGCTGTTTGGCATGATGGGTCTAATTGGAATAAAGCTGAGTGCAGTGCCTGTGGTTATCCTGATTGCTTCTGTTGGCATTGGTGTGGAGTTCACTGTTCATGTTGCTTTGGTATGTAAAACTGGAAGTATTTTCGAAGTATTCTAGAGTGAAATGATGACTAATGTTGTGATCACAAATCCCATATTCAACTGCTAAGACAGTGACATGATCCTCAGGAGAGGATGGGTCCTAACCCTTGCGCAAACTTTTGTGTCTGTTTGCACTGTATTGGTAGAGCACAGTTACTCTGATGAAGTAGTTCCTAACCATTGAGTCATCCTCCCAGGAGAGGAGGGAATATATTTCAGGATTTTTTAGTATTTAATGATGATTTTTGAAGGCTGTGATTGAGACTTGTAAGCATGTAGCATCTAGCCGTGTGAGCCATCCGCAAAAAAAAGAAAGACAAAGCCAAGCTCTTCATGCCTTTTATTTTAGTCCAGATTTTCCCATCATTATCTCCAGACTGCCTATTTTTGCCTCTCACTACTGTGTAGTTTTTTGTGCCCACTTGTATCCTGTGATAAAAAAGTCTGTGGAGGGAAATTTTGAAATCACACGCCCTTTAGTCATTGTGGACCACCAAAATTAGAATGATTTGTACTGGCATTAACAAGCTCCCTCTTCTTTCCAGAAGCCAGTACATTAATAATGAACTCAAATATGTAATCTTTAGGGAAACAGATTCCAGTGTTAAGAGGAGAAGGAGGGAGCAGGAGGATATTTGAATGTTCTAGGCAAATGTTTTCAACGCTGTCAGACTAAGGTGTCCAAATCTGGCATGCCCTAAATCACACAGCTCTATTAACTTGATGCACAGATGTGTGGAGTAGCAACACTCCTCTTGCAGCGTGGTTTTCAAGATATGTAAAACTAGCACACTTTATATGGTGACAAATAACAGACTGAAGGGCCACTTTTCTGTGTTCGCGTTTGACAAAGGAGTGCTCATCTAGCATATCCTAAAGATAAGCTTAGACAAAGACTTGTTTCTGAAAAATCTCAATTCAGCAATTTTGTCAGTAAATTGGAGTTCTTTATTTTTTTCCTGAAAAAACAGAGATTTTAAGAAATTGAATGTTTATGAATGAAAAGACACTTATATTCTAAAACATATTCTTTTAATCTGTTTTTGGCAGTGGAAGGTCTCAAAACTTGCTTGACACTGTGCAGGGAAGGCTTTGCACTCCCTCTGCATAAATCTCTTTCTTATAAGGCTTTTCTAACCTCTTATTCAGAAGAATATTATTTTAATGATACTGTTTTCTTAATGGATTTGAATTTCACTGTGTTAAGAAGCAGGAAAGGATGAGTCTAATCAATATTTCATCACTATCTCAGGAAAAGTATGCTTGCAGCCTAACATAATTTCTCGTATATTTGTCCAAAAAGAAGTGAAAGGAAGACTCTTAAAAATGTAGGTGAAAGATGGAGAGAAATTGGCTGAGGATTTAGTGGGCCTTTTCGACCCAACAGGAAGACACTGTAGACTGCTGAGAGGAGCTGATGACAATGAAAAAAATAAATGAGAATCAAAGAGGATCTTAGCACCCTGTAGATTGCCAAATATTGGGAACATGATGCAGATGAGATTCACAGTTGAGACCTGTCAAGTGGCAGAATACAAAGAGTAATTTAAAGACTAATGTAGGGAAAGTAGAGTAGGGCAGGGTTGCATTAAAGAAAGGCAGCCAGATGGCTCAAGTGGCGACCCGATCTCCTCTGTTGTTATCTGTAGTTAGATTTTGCAAGGTAGATCTGCTTATTAAGGCCTATAATAGCTTGGGTAGTGTCAGAGATCATCAGCAGAAGAATTTCTTAGAAGTTAATATTCAAAGCAAAACATTGGAGTAAAAAAATAAAAAATACTTCCGTTCTAAATAAGAAGGAACCAATTTAATTTACATTAAAAAAAAGTATTAAAAAAAAATTAAATTCTGTGGCCAAACAAATTTAGAATCAGATTTTTTTCAAGCTGACATAGATTCAAAATCTTTCAAAAGTAGACTTTAGTCTATAGTCTATAGTAGTAGACCTCAGATGATACGAACAGTGTTGACCGGGATGTTCCTGTAGTTCACTGACTATAAAAAATCAAAACAGTGTTGCAGAAACAAAGTAAGCAATGTTGGCAGTGTTGATACAGAGCTGAACTGAACGTATTTAAGACAAATTCACAATCCACTCGTGCTCAGTTCTCTGCTGCCACTTGTAAGTTGTGACTACATTTTTCATTAATTCCAACAAATAAGTTTTTGAATTAAGAATGCGCTTATTGTACTGGGCTTTCTTTGAATATACACATGTGCTTATGCACTGTATATATAACTTGCTAATGTGTGTGTGGGCTGGGCTGCCGCAGATCCCATTGACATGAGTTGTCTCTTTGACGATTGCCTTCACCCTGAAGGGGGTTGTTTATTCATTTGTGAATATGGGGTGTAGAATGTGTACTGGATACATTAATTTGCCTCTACTGAAGAGTAGTAGCATATTTTTTGGCTTCCTATGGAAATGGTATTTGGGAATCTCACTCTGCTTGCCTATGTTCCCAGTTTTGGTCTGCTTGTTCTACCAAATAACATTTTAATGCATTGGTTGATTGCAGCCTAAATTCATCCAGTGAGACCAAGCTGCCACAGAAGAGTGGCTTAAATTCCAGGACCAAGAATTAGACAGCTGCATGATCCCATTTCTTAATAGGTGCTATTCACCTAAGAAAAAGTCCCTGTCCCTGTCTTTTTAACCTGTAAATTGAAAGATAAGTTCATAAGAATCAGCCCTTAGAGAGCCGTTAGAGCTGTGCTAAGCACTGTTCCTAAGGCAGCTTTATACACAGGGCTGCTAACTTTTTTGTAGTAAAAGTTGCTAAAATATTCACCTTGAGTGAAATAGATACATTAAAAAAAAGCAGTCTGGCAATGTTACTTTATACAGGTTCTTTTGAATTTACTGGCAGCTTTTCTTCATTTGAGTGCTTTAAAATAGTTGCCAAGCCTGTGAGCAGACATGCACTGTAGAGACTGGCATGTAAAGTAACAGAAGAACCTGGTGCAGAAATAAATGCTCCTGGACATGAACAAGGGCTGCAAGTCCATCTGTTCCAAGTGCGTAGGGAAATCGGAATCAATATTGACTGTTTTTACAGCAAATTTAGGCAGCATTGGAAACTATGCCCCCAAGAGAGTGGCCAGAGTAGTACTTTTTAAACCCAAAGTGCTTCATTTAGAGTGTAAATGAAATTAATTCTTTGTGGGTAGGAAGAAGTAAGTCTGAAACAAATGGGAAGTCTCCTGATACAAGCAGGCATCATTTTCAAAGTTGTTACTATGACTCTATAATTACTCTGGTAATGCAGCTTCAGCAGCAGCTCTGTTATGTCACAGCATCATCAGATTTTTTCTTGAAGTCTAGACAGCTTTAAGGATACTTTAATAATCTGTAAATTGGAGTAATTAACTGGTGAAAAACTGTATATACTATTAGAGTCTGTTTGAAAGGCTGTATATATCTGTGTAATGAAATGGATTTCATTGTTTTACAGGCATTTTTAACAGCCATAGGAGACAGGAACCGTAGGGCTGTCCTTGCACTGGAACATATGTTTGCACCAGTGCTGGATGGAGCTGTATCCACTCTGCTAGGAGTGCTCATGCTTGCGGGATCGGAGTTTGATTTTATTGTCAGGTAAAGCATTTGTATATTTTGACTTTCGTTTTTAAAATGAAAACAAGCATGCTTTAATATTTAGTCATTTCAGTGTATCTGTCGTTTTATTACTATGCATGATGTGTCAAGCATGCTTACATCATGGTCCTGCTTTCCCTCTGTTTTGTTAACTCCTTGTTACATGCTCGACTTAACAGTGTTTCCATTGCTGGCACTAAGTCTCTTCCAGGAAAGTCTGACTCCCAGTGTGGAAGGAAACAAAAGTGGCCCTCTTTAGTGAAGTTTGCTAATTCTGGACTTAAATCAGTTTGAAGCAGCTGGCATTGTCCAGTATTGGCTGGATTGACCTTTAACCTTAAGGTCTTTCTTATATGCAGAGCATTTTGCATGGAAAGACCACATGGAGCTGCAAACATGCCACAACTGATACTCTCTGGGCCTTCTGCTATGTACATGAGGCTTTTTTAATGAACAGGTTATAAATGGGGGAGGAAACAAACCCTTTTGGGGAGCTAGGGAACCATAAGTTTGAACACCTAGTATTAAAAATTTGTAAAGCAAAGCCTGAAGGCCCTTCTGTTTAGAACTACAGGCAGACTGTTTCTTGTGGATTTAATTAGAATTGTGAATTCGTCAAGTATGAGAGGAGAGCAAGTTTTTCTTTTGAAAGGAATTTAAGAAGTGCAATGAAATGGATCCTATTCTATTTCAAACAACCTGTGGAGCTCTGCAAAATGGCTAATCTTAGTAACACAAGTTCTTTGTGGCAAATGGCAATACAAAAAAGAGGGAGGGGAAAAGGGGAGAAAAAAAAAGAAGAATTAAAGAAAAAAAATCAAAGCTCTGAAGGGGAATTGGAGGTAAAACTGGGCTCTGAGAAATGACTTAACTACTTAGGTAGACATAGGCTGGATAGATGACCAGACTTAGCTGACTTCCATTTGACAACAACAACAAAATGTCAGAAGCAGGAACTGAGAGAGTGGCTGCTAAATCTCATCAGGATTTTTTGTTTATGTACGTGAGAGATTTGCAGAAGGCAGGGAGTAAGAGGTTTGCCGGTAGGCCTAAAGATACTAAATGAGGATTATTACTATAATTACTATAATAATTAAACTTGCATACCCTGAAATAGAATTTGTGGGGTTTTTGCAGGGCTAAATCCATGAAATGAAATCCATTTTATCAGTAGTGAAGAAGTAAGATGGAATTATTCTTTTAGGATCAGGACTTCTAAGGGATGGAGGTTACTGATAGAGCAGCCATACCAAGATGTGTTCGCTGTGGTACTTTCCTATTTAGCAGGCAGGATTTTGTCTAGGACATTTTTGTGTCATAGCAAATGGAAGTCTGTAGCAATACTTCAGTCCAGATTCGGATTGAATGCTCTCTTAGTGTATAAAATGAGCCTTTCAATTTTTCATCTTACGTTATTTTACTTTCTTTGTCCATTAGTTTGTCATTTTCTAGCACAGTCTGACTGTAGTTAGTCTTGTTTAAAAAATAAAATAAAATAAACTTTCAGAGCTCAAGCATTGCTTTAGTGGGTAAAGAAGACCCCAAACTTCCGGAAAGGGAAGTCCCCTTAGTCCAGCAATGTGGAAGATTAAGTAAATTAACAGACATTGTATACATGAAGTGGTCAGAGCTATAATCCTCCTGTTTATCCTAGTGTTAGATGGATGAGATGCAAATGTTTTTAATGCCTGTTGTTGGTCTCTGTCCCAGTATAAAGTTCTGGTGGTTTATGTTAGTGGAGTAGATTGGTTCCCTGATTTGTACTAATGCAGATCAGAAATCCCCAAATGTTTACACTAGGAGGATATTTGTAGTTTTACAGGAGGCTGACATATTTGATCAGATACGGCATCACGGAGGCAGTAAAGTTTGCTGCCAGCTGCACAGTGTGATTCGCAGAGCTATTAGCAGCAAACTGGCCCTCCGCTCTTCTGCCTCTTCTCTGATAGGACTTGCCCAAGAACAGCTTCTCGAAATCATTCATTTGAACACAGTGTAAGTTTAGTCTGAGCTCCAGCTGTGCAGAATACCAACTAGCAAGGCTTTCCTTTTGCTGACGGGTTTACCTTGGTATTCATGAGGGATCCCAGACCTTAGCCCTCGGTGGTGGGAAAGGACAACCACTTGTGCACTCTCCTCCTCTTCCATAGTCCTGCAGCCTTTATGTTTGAATTGGCCGGCGCAAAACAAGAGTATTCAGAGATGCTAAATTGTTCAACAAAAGATTAGCCTGCAATGCAGCTCGGCCATTGTGGAGCGCTCCTGCCCAGCACAATGCTGAGGCTCTCTATAGAATGGGCAGCGTCTTCTGTACGGAAAGCTGCCTCCTGGCTCGCAAAAGCGTCACGACCGGGGCTGTTTGGTAAAACTGGAGCTCACAGAAATTCCAGGCAGAAAGTTGCGATTAATGAACAGCAAAGGAAAACCTTACCTGATACACTAGAGATTTAATTAGAGATTCTGCTGTAAGATGCAGAGGCATTTCACAGTGGATTAGCTGCTGAGAGAAGTGGGCTTCTCTTCTTCCAGGCTAAATTGTTTAAATTCTACACCCTTCACTTCATTTGTTTGCTTCTACTGGGTTTTCACTAATGGGGGCCCCTTTTCATTGTATTTGTGCTTTCAATCCATTCAGCCATTCACTGCACATTCCATATTTTTGTGTTTGTGTAACACATTCATAAATAACATTACGTGCTGCCAGATTCTAGAAAATTAACAAACATGATTTTTTCTTTCTTTTATCAACTAACACTTTGGGTTGCGGAATGTAGCTTCTGTAATCAAAAAGGTAAAAAAAAAAACCCTTATATCTATATTTACAATAAGTGATAGAACTGTTTAGTACAAGCGTTAGTAATAATTTAGATTGAATTCAGTATATGTGTATTTTAATGCTAATATACTTAGCAATAATAGGTAATCCCTTGTTTCTAATAGTATTTGTGGCTCTTCTTTTCCTTTATTCCCCGCCCTTATACTGTATTCAGGTATTTCTTTGCTGTTTTGGCGATCTTAACCATTTTGGGAGTTCTCAATGGACTGGTGCTGCTTCCTGTTCTTCTCTCACTCTTTGGACCATACCCTGAGGTCAGTACAGCTAATGATGAACAGAAGAAATAATAATATTCTCACCTCTCCCTGCCCCAATCCCTTTTTCTAAGTTTGTTTTCAGTTCTGATTTTCTTACTGTTATTATTTAAGTTTCTTGGTTTCTTTTTATTTTAAATCTTTGCTGTATTTGATTTTTTTAATTTATGTGATAGTCTTTTATTAATTAAAGTGTGTTTTTGGTAAGTAGAGCAGAGAGTAAATACTGCTGCTGACAAGCTAGACAAAATGAGGATTAGGTAGACTTTTAAAAGAAGAATATGATATGCAAACTAGTCTGAAAAACCAGACTTTTCCTCAACATTCTGCAAAGGCACATTTGTACACATACCTTCTCCTTTCCTATGCTCGCTGCCTCTATTGATTTCCTCAAAATATTTAGCTCTTTAGACCACCAGGGAGGCCTGTGTGGACCAACATGCACCAGAGGGGGTCCCCAGACCACACCTGGGTAGCCGGGGCCGCAGGAGTGCCTGGCACTCCTGGGATCCTGCCGGGCTCCCGGGTGCGAAGCTCCACGTGGGCATTGAGCACATGGGAGTGTAAAGCCCAAGTCCAGCAAAAAGGGTTTGTGGCCATCAAATGTGTTTTTGATGTTTGTAGTCTGCCCTGAAGTTAATACAGTTACTGGGTTATGGAGGGATATCTTTATTCTGCTTTATTAGAAGGTAGTAATGTAGTAATGGGTTGCTGCTTGTGGCCATATATGTGTGTATATAAAAATAAAACGTGGTATGTTTACAGTGCTGGTAATATTTGAGATCATTGTTTCTTTTTAGCATTAATAACATAGTTTTGACAGTAGTACATTATCTCTTTCATTGCAAACGGTGCACATTTTTTGCTTATTAATGAAGTAAGCACACATTTCTTTTGAATATGTATGTTGCAGTTATGTGCATATCCATGTGTCTTTGCAGATAGGCACTGAGCCAAATTATATGTGCACATTTGAAGATGTTTATGAATCACTCTCAATGTATGCTGAATGAAGGGAGGCAGGCCCCTGTATGTTTTTAAGCGCGAGTGTATATGTGCACACACATACATGCACTTGCTAAGACGGTGATACCTAGAGGAGTATGCCTGTTTGCACACAGACCTCAGCACACAGACATCACATCTCTCTTTCACACGTTTTTCAGTGTTACGCATATCTTGATCACAGTAACAGTACTACATTCCTCATGGTTCAGAGGAGCGTGTTTGGCAGGTGAATGCTTTTGTGGAGCACTGGTGTCACTGCCGAATGCTAATGCCTGTGATTGCGCCTGCCAGGTCTGTGCCACCGACGGCCGGAGCCGGCTGCCCACGCCGTCCCCCGAGCCACCTCCGAGCGTGGTGAGGTTTGCTCTGCCGCGCGGGCGCTCCAACAACGGCTCCGATTCCTCCGACTCAGAGTACAGCTCCCAAACCACCGTGTCGGGCATCAGCGAGGAGCTCCACCACTATGAGGCCATGCAAGGCTCGGGGGCACCGGCCCATCAAGTAATAGTGGAAGCCACTGAGAATCCCGTCTTTGCAAGATCCACTGTAAGTAGCACACAAGTTGACCGGAGAGAGGGCAGGAGGAGTTTAAATTTCTATTTAAACCTATTTCTGTGGAAAAGCTATAGTATGTGTTTTGTGCCTCTGTCTGGTTATGCTTTGTTACTCTGTAATGCAGATAGCTAGTATTTAAAGTACTCACAGATGGGGCATAGAGGTTTTTGTCACTCCCTCTTCTAGAATCAAGCTGGGGATGAAATAACAGTATCCAAGCTGAGGTCTTTGTCCCTGGTAATTGGTGCTTTATCCTATTGGCAGCAGCCACAAGAGAGAGCTCTCAGTGCACTCGATGGCTGTCCTGGGTGGCTGGCAGTAGGCGATGGGGCAGAGGTTGAGTGTCCAGGGCCCTCCTGGCAGCGCCCGCGGGTCCCCACCTGCCTCGCCACTGCCACAGAGAGAGGCCAGCGGAGACCGGGAAATCGTGGTTTCGGGGTGTACCAAACCTCAGGCATGTTGCATCTTGCCAATGGGTTGGTGTAATTGTGATTTCAAAGGGAAGTGAAAAAGCTCTGTCTCCTGCCCCCCATGATGCTACATGCTGAGCTGCAATGCGGATCTGTTTTTGTTCAGCAGAGGCCTAAAAATAGGTACAAGCACAGCCACATTTGAAGTTGGTCACGGTTTATTGACTGATGTGGCCGCTGTGCTTCACGCTTTTTACAGAAATCCAGAAAACAGATTCCTACAGTCTATACAAACTACCCCACTAACATCCTGTGCATGTACACTGTGTGGTGTAGACCCTTTTCCAAACACCTAAATTTCTGTTTTTTGAATCAGTTAAGATCGGCTGCTTGCTGTTCATTTGTTTAAAGATAGAGCATTATGTAGGAAACATATTTTCAGCTATAGTCCTGTGTTTATCTGAAGTTATGCTTTCTAGCTTATAACAATTTCAGACAGAAACCATCTGGAAAAACGAGCAGTTTGAAGACTCCAGAATACCGCTTTACAGATTCAGAAGCGGGATAGCACCCTTACAAATGTTATTCCTGGCATGAAATGTGAAAAAGCATAATCCTGTTTGCCGCGCTCCGTCAGAGCCGTAACAGCCTGTGTGTCTTCCAGGTGGTTCAGCCGGAGACGAGGCACCACTCGAGCCCGCGGCTGCCATCGCATCCTGAGGCCATCCCCCAGCAGGCCTGGCACCAGGGCAGGCAGCCCAGGCGGGAGGTGAGGGACGGGCTGCGGCCGCCGCCTTACCGTCCTCGCCGTGACGCATTCGAAATCCCTCCTGACGGGCCTTCGGGAGGCAGTAGCAGGGAGCGCTCGGGCCACAAGGCCCGCTCGCACAGCGTGCGGAGCCCCGCGTTCGGCGCCATGGGCGCTGCGGCACCAGCCTACTGCCCACCCATCACCACCGTAACGGCGTCGGCCTCGGTGACTGTGGCCGTGCACCCCGCTGTGCACAGCCACGGCATCTGGGCAGGGAGCTGCCCGGCCTGCGACGGGCACCGCGACGCAGAGCACGGCGCCTTCGAGGACCCTCACGTGCCCGTCAATGTGCGGTGTGAAAGAAGAAACTCTAAAGTGGAAGTTATAGAGCTGCAAGATGTTGAATGTGAAGAAAGGAGCCCTGGCAACAGCTCAGAGTGAGGTAGGTCTGTCTCCTGCAGGCAGTAGCTTTGTCTCGGGCAACGGGGTGATGGAAAGAAAGTGCAAAGTTCAGTGCCTTTCCAGCCGTTAGGCTTCCTTCTCGGTCCTTCTCAGTCCCTGACCATCTGGCATCTGCTGACATTTTCACATGAAAAATTAGGTTGGGTAGGATAGTGTTTGAAATACCTTCTGACTGTACTCTGGTACAAACAGCTGCCTCAAAAAGCCTTGCAGAATGAGCACGTTCATTTTTCACTCCCCATCTGCTGGCTGAGGAAAAGGAATCATGGCCTGTTGGAAGCTGTGCAACGACATCTCCCGTCGGCTGTTCCTGTGTTCCCGTTGAAGCAGGCTGCTTCCTCAAACATCCCATACACCGCTGTTCCCTGGCGGGGGGTAAAATGGCCAGCGACATCAGGAATTCTCCTCCTTTGAATACTGTTGCAGAAGACCTGAGGTCCTCGGAGAGGACGGACTCCTGCCCTGGCCAGGAGGCAGGCGTGCGTGGCAGGAGGGCCCTGCGGCTGTGGGTGCCTCACTCCATGTGGGGCACCTCGCATGGGATGCCCTGCCCCACAGCTGCCAGCGTGGAGGGGCTGCCCGCACTGGGGCCGCCGTGTCCCGCGCGGGCTCCCCTGGGTCTGGGCCGTGCTGGCGGGACACCTGGGGTGTTCCAGGAAACAGCATCCTGACGCCTCACCTGGGAGTCGCTGCAACTTGAGACCTCAGGCAGGTACTAGTGCTGTTCAGGACAGGCAAGGTGTGTGGGGAAGAATGAGGCGCTCTATTTTCCTCAAAATTTTCCGATAGTTCTTTGGGGATTGCTTTGAAGGGGAAAAGCAAACTGAGTCTTTACCAGAAAGCTTTTGGGGACTTTAGTTGGAAAGCAGATGGTCACCATTTTAACTTCTTTTTCATCTTTTGGGAAAGAAAAAAGTACACTAAAAATAATATCAAATGCCTGTTTTCTCTGTTTTCTTTGCTTCTCCAAAACAATACTACCTTGATTAGAGCAAGTCATTTTACTTTGGTTGTAGAAATACTTCATATTAAATGTGCACATACACACATGTGCTATGCACAACATACTGGTGAAATTTTTTTAATAACTCAGATAAAAATCATCTTCTGGTTTATAAAGCCCTTCTGCAAATATCACAACGTGCAAATAGATGTGAATACATTTATCCTTACAGTCTGTGAGTAGGGTGAGCAGTAGTATCTTCAGAATAAGGAAACAGGCTCAGAATTTTCAAGGTGAATAGGCTACCAGAAGGTCTTAGCTGTACCCAGTATCAGATGCTTCTCTTTTTTTTTTCTCTCGAGAAATCCATGGTTTTCATTGAATTTGTGGCAAGTATCTAAATCTGGGCATTCAGAAAGCAGGGCATCTAGATTTTTCTAATTGGCATACTTCTTTACCAGGAAATCAATGGCTGAGATAAAAAAGAGCCCACATTTCCTGACTGCTCACTGTAACCACGGGAATTATGGAAAGTGTTTTGGATTAGCTTCATTTGTTTTTTTTTGAACTTCAAGGAATGTTTATGTTTTTTTTTTTTTTTCCTTTTGCTTGTAAAGGGTGATAACTGAAGTAAAGAAGAGGCCAAAGATGGAAAATTGTATTTCCAGAACTGCTTGAAGAGAACTGCTTGAAGTTGTGGAAAAGGACATGCTGCATCAGAACAACAGTTCACTGTTACTGTAACCTATTGTATTATTTTGTTAAATATTTCTATAAATATTTAAAAGATGTACACATATGTAATATACAAAAAAAAAAAACAATGTAAAGTAGTATAATCTGGAGTCACTTGCCTCCAGTTAGAATGGGGATTGTTTGTGCTCTGTACTTAACTGTACTTCTGTCTCTGTGCCACAACTAAGCTTAATCTAGTTCTAAATTTCAGCATAAGTTGCTGCTGCTTAAATATTGTATAATTTACTTGTATAATTCTATGCAAATATTGCTTATGTAATAGGATTTTTGTTGTAAAGGTACATGTCTGTTTAAAATATTTTAAATTTGCGTATCACAACCCTGTGGTAGTATGAAATGTTACTGTTAACCTTCAAACACGCTATGCGTGATAATTTTTTAAAAAATAAGCAGATATGAAGAAGTAAAGCACGTTAATCTTGGAGGCTTAAATAGGCTTAGCTACGCATAGGTTTTGTTTTGCTGTGTATATCCACGTGTGTGTCCGGGAGGGCGCACGCATGTTCCCAGTGTACTGTAGTTATCTCTTTTACTGTACGGTAACCTTGGTGGGCCGAGCAGCCCCCGGGCGGCGGTGCGAGCCTGGCTCTCCCTGCGAGCAGGCACCCGTGGGAGCTGCGCTGGGGCCGGCAGCGCAGACCATCGGAGACGTCGCCGGGGCAAGGAAAGAGGGCAGAGGAGGCAGGGAGTTGGGGTCTGGGGTCACGGCACAGGTTCCTGCTCTGTCAGCGGCTTAGTGAGCATCAACTTGGGCCAGGTTGCCTGGCTGCCCTGTGCCTCAGTTCCTCAATCTGTAAAATGGGTATAATGATACTTACCTACCTCCCAGGAGAGTTGTGGGATTTAATTGTTGTTTGTGAAGTGCTTTGATGTGTTTGTTTTTTTCATGAAAGGTGCCAGGTAAGTGCAAACACTATAACCATTCTTTTTTTTTTTTTTTTTTTTTTTTTAAATTAAAAAGT
>JAUBNY010000253.1:652304-672367 GCA_032275445.1 Crypturellus soui | reverse complement strand
TAGTTTCAGTTCGGGCCAGCAGTGGCATTATTAAAATGTGAGTTTTTCATTAATGTGTGGAACAGAAATCTTGCTGCCTACTCACAGGATGCAGTCTATTAGCACATTTTTAGAAGTACATGGGCATAGAACATGCAGGAATAGTTGACTGAAAGCTTCCTAAATGAAAACCCTGGTTGCTTTGAATGTCAGTAGCTGTACCGCAGTGTCTCCAGCCATGTCTCCAGCCTGAATGCCCACATAGCTAATTCTGGCTTCAGCATCAGCATCAGTATGACTGACTGAATCACTGAAATCTTTTGCCCCAAATGTGACTGAGGAAAAATTCCCCCCCGCCTTTTTTTTTAATTTTAATTTTTGTTTTTATTTTTGCAAAGAATGAACGGGCTAATCTGATGTCTGTAAGTAACATGGAACATTGGCCTTGGACTTAAGGGACAAGTGTTTGTGGGGATATGCTAAAATACTGTACAACAAAAATGTGTAGATGCCATGAAGTGTCTTTATTCTTCTAAAGAACGCATTTTGCTGTTTCTGTCACGTGGGCTTGGTACATTAAATGCATCTTTATTCAGAAAATGCGGTATGTCTGTGTGGAAGGCATCAGGAAGACAGCGGGGAGAAAAGTGTAAGGTTCCTTGGCAAGGCTTTACACCAAAGGGAAACTCACTCTTTCATTTGCAAAGTTGCTGCCATTGTGTGTGGACTATGTGAATACTTTTCACAGAAATTCAGTAGCCTCAGCTGACTCTAGTATAAATACTAATCTTTACCTTTGCTTACTGTGCTGTTTTTATATTTCCTATAAATTAATTAAGTGTATGAAACTTAGAAAACATTCTCTATATTTGCTATGTACTCAGTATGTTTTTTTCTTCAGTGTTGCACGTATCATCGCATAATGCTTGAGGAACTTAGTTTTAATAATGGATTATCTTGGATCAAATCCTTGAGAAGCAGTGTTGTCTAACGGGCTAGAATGCGTGAGGTCTGTGTCTTGCTTCGCTTTCTGTTGTTGTTTTCCAAGTGACTTAAGTCATTTTGGGTATTTGCTTTTATTTCCCTACACACAAAGTTTAGACAGCTGAAGAAAGTTTCAATGAAACGTAAATGTCATTAGTATAGTGAGTTTAGAGGTTCTTAAAATCTAGATATTTCGAAGAAAAGGAATTCACTTAGTATAAGCAAAGTAGTTCTATGCTATGGATAGCTCTGGGTATCAGTACAGTAAGCAGTATTTTAACTTAGCTGCAGGCTGTTTTCAGGGTCCAGTGCTCTCTACTAGGTTCTTCTGGATGTTCTGAACCCAGAGACATTTATTCTGATTATATAAACAGTTACTTTGAAGATATGTGATAGGAATTTGATTTAGCAGAGTGATAAAGCAATAGACTGAGATCACAAGTGTATGCACTTAGCAAAATATAGCAACTGTAATACACAGTCCAATCACAATACCACTGTGATCACCATGACCCATCTCTATAATGTGCTTACAGTGAAGCAGAAGTGAATGGTGTTCCTTGACTACCTAGTGCAGTCATATATGTTTTTTTTTTTCTCATATTTTATTCCATATCCATATATGGTTATTCTGATCAAAGGAATAATGTAACTCACTGTGTCCAGTTTAATTTATGACCTTCTGTTTATGCTCGGAAACTGTGGAATTACTGCATCTAATTGAAGAACTCAAAAAGAACTCAAAAAGTGAAAGCTCTAAAAGCAATGAAATGTCAAGGATTAATGTATATTCAGAGTCCACTTGCTGATAGCTCTAAGTCTCTGGAAAGAGAAAAATGCTGTATATTTCATGGTGAAACTTTGAAACTATCTCTAGATTAGGACTTGAGGAATAAAATTTCAAGGGAATTATTTCTTTGTATGCCACTCAAGCAGTGTTAATGAGGAGGAAGTTCAGTGGTGGGGTAAGTCAAAGTAGTAGGTTTTGTGTATGTTCAGGTAAGATTATTTTGTTGTTGTTCTTTTTGTTGTTTGTTTCTTGAATAAATGTTATTTTTGTGTAAATGAGAGGGTAAAGAGATCTTTTAGGAACGTGAAGTTGCAGTAAGAATTTTCAGCTGTGGATTTAAACTGGAGGAGTGACAAACACATATTAAAGGGTAATTGAGAAAATACAATTTGTATTTGGTGTAAAAATGGCTTTGTA
The DNA here is from genome assembly GCA_032275445.1 of Crypturellus soui. Classification (NCBI taxonomy): domain Eukaryota; kingdom Metazoa; phylum Chordata; class Aves; order Tinamiformes; family Tinamidae; genus Crypturellus; species Crypturellus soui. The sequence goes on along the minus strand of JAUBNY010000253.1, from coordinate 670,197 downwards.
TCTGATTGTACTTCATTCTTGTCTTTTCATTGGCTCAAAGAAGAGTATGTGAGAGAAGGTGCTGTTTGCCAGGAGAGGGTGGTGAAAACTTAATAGTCAGAGTTCGTGTTGGATGACTCATGAAGTCCTGAATGAAGCGTTAGCTGGCTGGATTCTAGGAGGCGATACAAACAAGAAATTTAAACTAACAAGAATTTCCCAGTGTTGCTAACACTGATGTGACTTTGCTGGTGTTGCCAGATTTGTAGGTTTCCAGTATTCTGAATGGTCCATATAAAATCTAGGCTTCACTGAGACTAATAACATTTTTGACGCATATTCCAACAAGTTCAGAATTTTGTTCTTTGTAGTGTGTAGAAGATCTAAATTGTATAGCATATAAAACACTGATACTGGATGTCCAATTACAATCTGTGATATTTTTAACTAGCAGAGCTAGTGTTTACTAGTGATTGGGCATTTCGCAAAATTGTATAAAAATACGTTATTTTTATGTTCACAGATACTCTTCGGAGGTGGTTCAGCCTCCTGCAGTTTATAGGCTGAACCAGGCCTAATTTCTTTTTCCAAGGCTGCATTTAATTTTTAATCGCATTGTCCTCCTAGCAGCACTTCTCTTTGTGTGGCCTTAATAGCAGCTGTTGCCCCAGAAGTCAGTTGGGAAAGAATTAGGCTGAGTGAAAGGGCTCTGTCCAGCAAAACAAATCTGAGAATATTTTAACATTCATCTTCATTAGAGCCATACAAAAAAAGCTTTCTCTCTCCAGCAATAGTAAAAGGTTGTCACATTAAAGTGACCTAATCGTTAGAAAAATAATAATCTTGGAGGGTTTGCAGTTTAGACTGTGTAAAAAGAATTAAGTTCGTTTTTTGTTTTGTTTTGCCTAACTGGGAAAATGTACTGAAAGGTGATGTGGTTTTAATTTCTACAAGACTGTGAAGGCATATACTTGTTTGTGCTTCTGTTTATTGCGTCCAGCGTGTCTTTTCTAGCTTCTGTTGCTTTATATATCATACATAGCTGTTACCTTTGGTAGTATTGGTGGATTGCTGTGTTCTGATGAGAGATTAGCAATTCGGCTATGGAAGAAAAGCAAGTAGTTAAGTGGTAAGCCAGAGGTCCCCTGATTCTTTCAAGTCTGGATTCTGTTTTGGCAGACCACGTTGATCTGCTTTACGTCAATGTGCACCAGTCAAATCTGGGATTTGCTCTGTTGCATGGAAACAAATTTCCATTTTGTACTTGCAGCTGACTCCTTGTCTGATGGTATGGACGGTGCCATGCGGGTCTTGCTGGGTTTGCTCAGCTGCTTCTGGAGTTGGGATTCTTCTGTTTCAGTGCAGGGTGTTTTGTTAAATTGTGTGGAGCTTCCCCCCAGAGATACGTATGTGCTTTTTCTTACTGTCTCTCTTATCCTGGTAAATGAAGGCTGTTTATTAGTCTTATACTCTTTTTGCCCAGGAGTCTTAATAACTGTATTGTGGGATTGTCTCCAAGAAGGGATTCCTGTAGCTTGCGATCAGATTTGGTGCGTACAGACTAGATAATCTGTTTTGTGGGTTGGCAGTTGCCTGTTTTGCCGGTGGAAATGATAATTAATTCCCTTGTTGACTTGCTAGGATTCATGTTGGATGGGTAAAAAATAGCATCTGTAAATCTGAGTAATAATACATTTTTTTAATTCAAAAGTCAATTCAGTCTTTTGCATCTTTTACTGTTCCCTTGGGCAAATGATATAAATTAGAGGGTGTACCAGGATATTATATCTGTCTGTTTTCCTGAAGAAAATTTTATTCACAGGCTCCATGAAAGTTTCTATCAGAGGTGAGATCTCCTGTTGCAAGACAAACTGACCATTATGACCAGAAAGTTTTACATCAATTTTTGTGTGAAGTTTTTGTCAGGGTTCCCAAAAGGAAGGCTAATAAATATTACTAGTCATAAAGCTCATGCTTCTAAGGACATCACTTCTTTCTTAGTTCTGCCAGGTGACAGAACACAAGCAGAAACTTCATTTTGCTGTTTATAATATTACTCAGATATAAATCTTTGCAGGAGGTTTCTCCCTGTCCATAAGAATAGTCCTGGCAGTTGCTACAATCCTTTGAAGATGAAAAATTGGGCTCCTTTTAAAGTGAAACCTGATAATGTATTTCAGAGGCAGATCTTGCAGCTATTAAAATATTAATTCTCTGAGTAAATAGAAGAAACATTCATCCTTCAATTCAGAGGAGCAACTTCCTATCTTTAGAGGAATTGTCAGTCTAGGGATTGAGAGATTATATCAGTGTTTAAATCTGCTTGACAGATATTAGTTTACTAAATTTTGCATATTTTCCAATTTACCTTAGCTAATGTTGCTTATTTTTGTTTGACAGGATTCTGCAGTTTTGTTTTCAGAGGAGGAGAGAAGAGATATTTGTATGCCCTTTATTTAAATTCAGGAAGTCTGTTTGTAGTCTTCTATCATAGTGACATGCTTGTGCAGTAAAAGTTGTGTTGGTGCAAATAGGCAGAAATAGGTAAAAATGCACTTACCTGAAAAATTACTTAATAAATAAAATCAACACTACACATAACTGTGCTGTCCAGAATCGATACGGAAATTGCTCTATAGTTTATTTTGGGCTCTAGCCTTTAGTACACTTAAGCCATTATGAAGAGCCTAAAAATTACTCATTTTTTCCCTAGATTTTTTTTTCTGAATTATTTCCTTGAGGATTGGTTAATTATTCATGAAGTGGATAATTAAGCACGTTAGAAATATTACTGCTCACAAGTAGTATGCGTCAGTATGTCTTGGCAAGTGTAAGGAGAGTTATCAAAGTGAAGATGCAAAATAGATTTGTGGTAAAAAGATGAGGTAACCTGATAAATATTCTATGGAGAAAAATAGTAAATGAGAAATAGTGTCTTTATTCTGGATAATGGTTACTGTTCTGGTATAACTGTCAGCCATTTGATAGTGAATTAGTGGCTTGGTTATCATCATCTTTAAATCCTCAAAAGAGAAAGTTTAAAAGTCATCTTCTGTATTAAGGTATCAACTGTGTTACAGCGTAATTCAGTTGATTATTAACTAAGGGTCCAAAAGCACGGGATCTTTCAAATAAAAGATATATGGGAGTCCTTAGAAGTCTCCTAATATCCATTGCAGTAATAAAAAATGGGCATTGAAAAGACTGTTCTCCCGCTTTTATAAGCGTAACAACCCTAAAAATCATTTGGAATGTGGAATGTCTTTATATGTCTATTAGCTCAATGGGGACCTGTTCTGGTTGGAGCCTTTGGACTCTGATGTCATATAAATACTTTAACCGGTTTTCTTTTCTCGCAAGCTGATAGATACGACTTGCGAGAGGAGATGGAGTAATGGAAAGTGAAGTGTTCTTTTGGAGTGTGGGGCTACTTACCAATTGAAGGAGAGGTATACGAGTGAGAATTTTATATCCTGAATATGAGTTTTAGTCACATTTGAGAACTTTGATATTATGACAAGTTCCTTTTTTACCAGGTTGTCTCTTGTGATCTTATTTAAAATGATTGCATCTGTATGCTTGCAGAGGAAAAATCCTTCATTCAGAATGGAAAGTAATGAAAGAGTAGGCCTCTTACTGTGTTTTCAGACTCCAGCTAAGGAGATAGCGGAGAAAAGTTTTCTCAAAACTTTATTGATGTCACTTTGACCTTTTCAAATATTTAATTCTCTGCGGTAGATTAATTCTCTAGTAGATTAATAGTAAATGAGAATGTTCCTATGGAAGACTTTGACAGTGTGATATTTGTATGTAAGGAGGATGTAGCTGTTGTTGAGCGAAGGGCGCAGCATACTGTAGAGCTTTGCTTCAAGATGCGATAACAAAAGTTACTGACTGAAATGTTACGTTTTGGACACTAATCCCGATAGCTCACTTGACAGAATAAAGCTAATCCATTCCTTATTAGAAATGCTGCCTTCAGCTTCTGAAAGATGTAACAAATACCCTCTGGCCAGAGCTCCGCAGGGTTCCCTGCGCCTGGAAGCCCCGATTTGACTGGCAGGCGCTGCCAGAGGAGCTGCGGAGCTCGCTCGTCCCCTTCCCAAAGGCCAGGGATGGCCGCGGCAGTGGGCAGGACAGCCCGCTGGGGAGCACTGCGTATTCTTGCGCAAAGCCTCAAAGTAAGAGGCAGGTTTTGGTTGTGGCGGCTGAAACAAAAAGAGGCAGAAACTAACTGAAGAAAGTGGAAATGAGCCTGAAAAGGCTTGGGAATACACTTAGCAGTATGACAGGTCAGATTTTGAATTAGAACTTTATCGCCTGTAGTTGCTGCAGACCTTTTTAAGTGCTATATGCTTTACTGAAATCTAAATGTTTACTCTTAATTATATTTAATCAGAGGTCTTATATTCTTTTATTAATAAACCTTATATCCTGAAATAGTTTTTGAGATTAAATCTGTGCGCTATCTTTGGTATGTCATGACTTTTTTTTTTTAATTATGTTATTTATACATTCAGTAATTTCACTGTATGTTTTCCAGTAATGTTGAGGTAAAGACAGGATTAAGGTAATAAAATTTCTCTATTGTTTTTAGGATGGGATGCTATAGTTTAAGTACATTAGGAAAATTGATTTTTTTTTTTTTGGAGGCTTCTGAAGAAAGCAAGATAAAAAAACACAACTTAAAAGCTATGCTTCTGCAGATAGAATAGGTGCAGGTTTTCTTTTTCCCTAATTTTGTTTTAGTCTGGCTGACATAAGCAAGATTGTGATCCAGCAAAATATTTATCTGCATTTAAATTAAGCCTGTCCTTGATCAAGCAACATTCAGAAATGTTACATTTATATACTCTTTTGTTGATTTAAGTATCTGTTTTATAAGAATGGGAATTGATAGTGGCCCAAAACAGGCAATGGCAATGAGATACAGATGATCTGAAAGGAGTAAGTTCAGTATTGATGATAAACTGTTTTATTTATGTGACAAGAACATGGTCTGCAGAGAAATGGTCCTTCGCTCATATCCAAGAGATTTAGAACTGGTATCTGGAGGGAATTAGCTGTCAGAAACTGAAAATAAACAAATTGTTTTAGCAGTGCCTTGAATATATAAACGTTTCTTAACCTTAGTGTGTTGATGTGTCTCATTTTTTGTTATAGTTGAACAAGAGTGTGCATCTCGGTGTTTGACTGTCAGTCACCTAAGCTCTGGACCAGCTAAGCAGTTGCTAAGCAGCTGCTGTGGACTTACAAGTTTATTTAGATGTAATTATGAAGAGAGTTAAAACACCTTCCTTATTGTGGAAATGAGTTTTCAGAATTTTGGAGAAAGACTGTACTCGCTCTGATTGTTGTGTCAGTGTGCCTGTTGAAATGGGTTATTATATATACCTTGTACAGGGGAAAAGCCCGTTTGATCTGCTTACCTGGGGGTTCTGTGTTCGGGCTTCAGTGTCCTCTGTGTCTGCCCCAAATGCCCCAATGTGTATTTGTTTAGTGTGTGTTGGTGTGGGGTTTTGTTTTGGCCCTGAGACATTTTGGCCATTCTGTCACAATACCTTTTTGTAGTTACACAATAATCTGATGGAGGGGTCAAGAAACAGGCTTATTAATTGACTCAGGTCTGCAAGTCAAATTTCTGGGCATAACTTGTTCTTCAATTCTTCATCTTGTCCCTGTAATAATGATGAGCTAGGCAGGTCAAATAACCTGTGTAATTAGCACTCTGACCACTGACATAGCTATTGTATGAGTCTCCTAGCTGATTTTAAATGCTTACTAATTTAGGGGTACTTAGAAAATCAGTAGGGTTTTGGCACTGCACAGATCTGTTAAGGGTTCCCCTGATAGCAACAGTTGCAAGCACAAATGGAAGTATAATAACGAATGCAAAAAGCATAGGCATTACTTGCAATATTTTGCTTATGTTCAGAGAGCAAACATGCTTTGAACTCTGGCCAGCTAACTGCCTTCCTTACCTTACTGGCTAAGTGTTTTTTTGTTTGTTTGTTTGTTTTGTTTTGTTTTGTTTTGTTTTGCTGGAAAGGATCCAACTCACAGAATTGCTGTTATTCACTGAGGTATGCATTTATATATTGCAATTACAAAACGTATTAAGATTTTTATCTGTGTTGGATTAGTATGTTATTTAAGTGATGTGAATGTCAAGAGTTAATAGCTTTATAAAGAAGGCTTAGCTTGCAGGGTTAGTCCTTGGTTGAGGCTTATTTTTTGGTCTATGTCTTCATGTCCTTAGCTTATAAAAGCTACAGAAGGCTAATATCAATTGATTTCAATTTCTTCTGCTAATTTCTGAATATAACACTCTGAAAACTGCCACTATAATCGCCCTTAAACAAGAGTCATCTTTGCAATCTTGACAGAAAAAAATCAAAGACTGAATGGCTGAGGTGCTCATTTAGCCCATAAGGTGTTTCGTTCAGACAAATTAATGTAGATCCTGCTGCTTTATGATTCTGTGCCCTTCTAGTGAAAAATAAAACTAGAAAACTGAAAAACAGTTACTGCCTTATTTTGTTTGTTTTTGTTTGTTTGTTTTAGGGTGTCAGTACTGTGACTGAGCAATAATGCAGCAAAGTATGTAAATAGGTATAGACTATATATCTTACAATGTTTAGTTAGAACAGTTCCTGGCTTCTCCCATTCTCCCTACCTTTTGCTCATCTTCTCTTAATGCTTTAATTCACCTTAAAACAGGTGTTTTCAGCTTTCCGTTATGCAAAGCATTCTATTTTTTTTGGAAAAAAAATAGAAAAATATTTTTTAAAGAAATCATTTTAAGAAAACATAAATGTGTTTCTGCATGCTCTGGGTGCTCTCATTTTAGTATTCTTTGAATGAAATACTGGAAGTGACAAATTTAGATAATAAAACCCTGAGACTCATCTGGGTGGCCTATTCTAAGGTAATTTTTGCAACCACCATGCCTCCTTTGCTTCTTTGTCATACTGGAGTTACTATTTTGTCCTCTTATAAATAAAAAGAAAATAGATATCCTGTTAGAATGGAAATACAAATACAAAAAATAGCAGAAGGCCGTTCTCTCTCTCTCACATTCTTAATCTCAAGTCTCTGTTTAGATCCACCTGATTTGGAGGTGAAATCTTTTTTTAGAACTGTGGAATGGCCCAAGATACGACAGTGTCTGAACTGGACTTCAAGTATTGGTTGGATAAAGCTACCGAGTGGGGACAAGCCACCACTTTGGAATCCCAGAAGGATGTGTGCTGTCACTTGCCCCAGCTGCAGGAGTTTCTACAGCAGATTTATGAAACTTTAAAACATATGGTGAGTATTTAACAGAACGAATGCACTGCTTTGAAGACACTGTTTTGAAGAAACAACCCGAACCATTTTTGACCAAAAAAAAAAAAAAAAAAAGCCAACAGTAGTAAAGAAGCTTGGTATTGACCTACTGTATTGCAGGATCACAGGGGCAAATTGAGACAACAGCCACTACAGGTAATGCAAACAGGAATGTGCTTCCTGTTTCCCTGATTTATTGTGAAAGGAGTATTTTTTTTTTCTCCTTGATTGGTTATGTTGTCATGTGAGACTTCCAAGCCAATCCTGTAGGCTCTTTAAAAAGCTCTTTAAAATAAACAAGAATTTGATTCTAGTTGTCAGGTCATAAATTGGATTTTTTAAAAGTCTTAGCATGCAAAATTGTAACTGATCCCTTAAATCTTAGGGAGTCTGCTGACATGCTAACTATGGCATACATAGTGAATTCTGGAAATATTGTCACATCATTGGCATGTGCTGCTGCCTGTTGAGTAATTTAATTATTGTTTGTTCTCTCTAGATTGCCTTTTTTTTTTTTTTTTTTTTTTTGGCAAACGTTGTTATTTGTGTACTGAAAGAGTTAGACCAGGAAAAAAATATGCAGTCATGATAGTCATCTTTAGAAATATACTAATATATTATAAGGTGAGTGTTTTTGAAAGTAATTCTTTTTAATATTAATCTTCACTCATTTTTTTAAAAATTTTTTATAAACAAATTTTTCAAATAAAGGATTTTTGGGTAGAGGTGCTTCATCCTTTTATGTATATCTAAAGGAAAACATATATATATATATATGTTTATATGTATGTATTTTTTTCATTATTTGTATTATTAATGTTGCTACTTACAATAATCTGAGGCTTGACCTGAAACGGATCTTGTGCCTATGGCCCCAGAAAGTCTAGGGCAAGCCCCGAATGTGAGACAAATCTAAGGAATTTATTGCAGCAGCAGGAGATGGTTATCATTCTTGCTACTTCCACATTATCTCAGCACAGTACCATTTTTAAAAGCCTTCATTATTAGTCAGTAAAGCTACAAAAATGGAAAAGTAAGACTGATTACACAGGATTGTGTATAGATTACACTACCTACTACTCTTATAGTGAAGCTGCTTTCTATTTTACTACAAGTTAAATGATTTTGTTGCTGAGTAGTCACTATGTCATTTAATTTAAAGAAACAAGCAAAAGCGACAAAGATGTTAGTTTTACGGTATAGTAGGTATTGATTTCTACATTAAATCTGTGATACAGAATATTAAAACAATGAGGGAGTACAAAATTGTGCTTTTGCTAGCATAAATTTCTGTTTACAAATAAACTTTTCTGATTTGTTGAGGGGATTTTGCTTCTACCATAGGTAAGTATTAGCTGAGGAAACTAGTTATTTAAGCTTTAATTGTTTTGAGCATTATGGCTGACTTCAGGAAGTTATGCTAAGAGATTTTTCTAGAGTTTTCCAGCAAAAACTTTGGGACTGTGATTTACAACAATCTGTATCATTAACAATGTTCCTAACCTGTTCTTGAAACACAATATGTTCGTTATATTTGTTTATTTATTTATTTATCTTACAGAATTCAGTTGTGGCAATCCAGCAATTCCCCTTAATTGGCCAGCTTCTAGGAAGACTCTGTTGGAATCCTTTTGTTATAGGATATGGTGAGAACTTGTAATGATCTTTCTGTAACAGTTCCTAAAACTTTTTTGTCTAGAAAGTAGCAAAATCCAACTTGATTTTGATCCCAAGTAACTGTTTTTTTTGTTTGTTTTGTTTTGCTTTTTGTTTTAAATAATATGTTGTGGAATTATTATCAGTAGTTGTCTGTCTATTATCCTCGAATTCTTTCTTTTTTTTATTAAGTATTAATTAGGTTATTTGATTTATTTCAATTAGTTAAATTTTAATACATTTTTTAAAATTTTACACTTATTTAAAGCATATGACATTTAGCAGTCTGAAATTTACTTTTTGTTTAAGTAATATCAAGGATTATTTGCAGAACCTTGTTCTGGGAGGAGCAGACTTTAAACCTAATGAACTGTTACACGCATCATGATTTCTGGTGCATTTCTTTTTTCTTGTTGTTTCATGAACTTTATTTTTGTTAGAGTCTCAAAATGCACACAGATTACTTTCAGCAGAATTTTCCTGCAGTTACATAACAAAATACTTTATTATATATGTTAACATAAAAGATTTCATTTTTCTGAAACATGACAGAAAATGTACATTAGTAGAAAGCTATACTTAATTCATGACTGTGTTTGTTTTCATAGGTTTTATTCTGCATTTATTTTCTTCAACTGCTTCGTAAATTAGTGAGAATGGAAATGAGATTAGAAAGCAAAACACTGAAGTGGTGACATGGAAAAAATGGCCTCTTACACTTAAGAGTGTGTGTGTGTGTGTGTGTGTGTACGTGTACACGTGCTTGTGCATGATAAGAAATAAGAGGAAAGACGAGTGATGGGAAGTAGCACACCCTACCTGTGCCCACACTACCGTCATTGGCAGTTCAGTACCTCAGCAGGGACTGGGACATAAAGAAATGATTCCAGATACACTGCTAAGAGGAAAACTAACTTTAAGTTACTCTTTCAGCCCTTTTAAAACTGTATGCTTTTTTAAAATACTCTTTTGTCAATATTCTCTTAAAACTGGAAGAACAAAAGTTGCCCTCTGTCTCTTCTGGTTGGGAAAATACAGGAAAAGTCTACTTTTGTGGTCTCTTGGAATGGCTTATTAGGTCAAGCACAGCATTAGACTGAAGTGATTATGTGTCTTTTGGTTTGTATTTATTATCTTCCAGTCAGTGCCAAGAACAGACAGAATGAAGGCGTCTATGAAATACATGGCTGACATGCATTATGTCAGCATTTCCATTTTGTAAAGAAAGGTTGGGAAGGAACCATAATTTTAAACATAGTTGATTTTCGCTAAGCAGCAAATTACTACTCTTATGGTACCTTCTGGGAAAAATTATTTCTTATCTTCAGTTGTCTTTGTTAGAGAAGAAACCATTCTCTTGCAATGGAGAGGTTCTCCTTCTAATCACAGTTCCAATTTTGAGAATATTGGTATTTGTTAATGTTTACAAATTACATGCATGCTTTTCTTCCCTTTTTTTTTCTTCTTTTTTTCTCCCCTGAAATATGCAATTCTTCAGACCACCAATGTTTCTCAATTGACAACATGTTAGGTTGTAAAACAAGGCATCCCTCCTTTTCATCAAAGTCAAAAGCCATCTGTTTCTGCCCTTTTGACTGCTTTCCACAGCAGTCTTAAGCATACCTTCTTGTTTTTTTTTTTTTTGATTGTTTTTTTGTATCCTTCAGTTTTTTAAAGCAAAATGAGCAATTTTCCTATGAGCGGCTCATTCCTTTTGAAGATTGGATTTTTACTGTCAGCTTCTGTCTGTATGTTTTTTGTGGTAGTTTGGTTTGGGTTTTTTTGTTTTGTGAGGTGGAGTTGCCTCAGAAGGGCAACCAAGCCGTTCAGAAAACTTTGCTTCCATTTTAGTGGATCCTTCACTTCAATGCTTAAGGAGGGGTCAGGGAGATTTCCTGAGGCCAGTAGATCTGAAGATGTCTGCTTATGCATTCCCAACACTTCCTCTTTTTAGAGCCACCTGAGTTCTCTTTGAGCAGCTGGCATTTTAAATTCAGCTGACTTTCATTTTGTTTGGCACTAGTTATGAAGATATTCTTTAAGATAATGTTGGCTCTAGCAGATGCTGACTCTCAAGTGGGTTTCACGTAATTTCTCATTTGGATAAGTAGCTCATTCAGGCACATATTCAGGCCACCCTTGCAGTACAAGGAGCTAATTTTGTTCAGTTCTTCAGTTCAACCTTTCATACTAATAAATGAAAGAGGGAAAAAGCATTATACTTCTGCTTCATGTCCAAACCACAGTACCTATCAACTCAGATGTACGTCTGTTGGTGCTGGGTGCTGACATCGCCAGCTAGTCAGTGCAGGAAGCGTGCTCTCCAGGGGAAAATAATCTCCTCATAAACACTCTTGAGCAGGAGCTGACCAAGTTAGCCTTATTTAGAAGGCTAATCTGAGGGAAGCACAACCAAACAAAATCTTACGGCTGTATTTTTGGTCCTAAGTCACTGGGGATATACGAAGAATTTGTTTTCATTAGGCTTTTTTTCCCGTGGGCTGTGAGGCTTACCTTCTTGGTAAGCCTTTCCCTGATTAAGTTTTCAGCCCAAATGTCTTCAATCCCAGACTAATGCTATAAATGCCAGGATTTTTTCTGATGGCTCTGTATACTAGTATCTGCATATAGTATGTGTGCATGCTTATGTGTGTATTCAATTCTACAAAATAGTTCAATTTTAGCAAATCTGTGTTCTTGGATTTTTTTTTTTTAATCAGAAATTTTATGAAAGGCTCAAAAAATAATATTTCTTATTTCAAAATAAGAGCCTTCTCATTAGTTCCATGCCTGTGGTCCAATTCATGACACGGTATTTGTAAATGGACTGAATCATACGATGATCTACACCACACTCTGTTATGGTCTGGTAAGGAATTACAACCTTCCCCCCCCCCCAGTTGGATACGGTCAGGAAAGGGTTGCTATATATTTCATAATAAAGTGTTGCTTTCAAAAAAAAAAAAAAAGAGAGAGAGAGATAAAGCTGTCTTAAGTTTCCTGCAGGAAATAAAAATCATTCCTTTAGTTAAAGTTCCATCATTAACCTACTCAAGTTCAGGACAAAGTTGGTGAGATTTTTCTTTGATATAAATTCCACCATTAAGTTAGCTAATTTTGTTCCTCTGAATATATGCGTTCGGTATTTTTACCAGACAGAGTAAGCATTCTTTCAAACTGTAGTAAGATTGAGTATGGTAGTTCATATCCTGATAATGATTTTAAGTTCATACCAGGAGGGTAGACTTTTTGTGATGATCACAATCTGGAAAAACAAGAGGGGAGAAAAAATGACTACTAACTTTTCCATGGTTCTGTCTGCTAGGTCTCTTGTTGTGATCATCTCTTGCAGTTGCCTCCCAAAGTGTTACTGAGTACTTAGCAAGAGGACTTCTTTTGACAGAGCTAAGTGGGTTCATAGGGCTTTCACTTGTGCCCTGGCCAAAAAGTTTGGCTGGCAAAACTGTTCATCTGTAGACACTCTCAGTTTTGAAAGAACTGTAAAACTGGCTGTGACACAATTATTTTCAAGTAGCTTCAGTTTTGAACGTATCAAGCTAGATCTCTATAAGCTGCTTATATTGGCAGTCTGTCATCATTCATCATTTTAGTTTTCATCGTACTGAAATATGCTGGATAACTCCTTGAGTCACACAGAAAAATCCCTTGACCTGTAAATCCTAATTAAGCTGTTAAATATATACTTCCTTGATTGACTTTTTTAATTTTTTTTTTGCTTTGCTTTGCTTAGCTTTGCTTTGTTTTTGTTGCTGAGAAACCCTAACTTAAATGGAACTGTATGGCTCATGTAGATATACAGCTACATATAGGGTGAGGCAAAAGGAGAACAAGAGATTCCTGAACTACATATGTTTCAAACAGGAGGTGATTTGGAATTTTTTTTTTATTTTTTTTCCTCTTTTATTTTTACCTCATGTTTTACCTTTTTTTCTCTCTCTTTTTTAACCTCCTGTTAATAAAGTGTGGTTTTGGAGATAATTTCAATTACTAGTATTTAAAAAAAAAATCTTTTTGTAATATTTTTATCTCCTTTTTTCCAAGAAGGAAATTATTATGACTAATCTGGTTGGACAATAAATCATTGTTTGTTTTTGCCTCCCATGTAATTTTGTTTCTGAATTAATCTAGATAAAATGAATTTTAAAGGTGATAAAGTTGAATTTCAGTGCTGGTATCCAAGTTAGATATAGTTGCCATCCAGTGAGTATAGATACTTCAAATTTCTGTGAGATTGGTCTTTTAATCTTAAACAACTTAGGAAATTATTAGCCTCATAAAAACCTATGTTTAAAAACAAAGGAAAGAACACACAATAGCAGAATATCCCAAACTACAGTTAGTTAGATGTGTATGTTTGATCAACCATTTCTGTGTAGACATGTTAGTCACTGGTGGCCCCAAGGCTTGTTAGACATTTATTGAGGAATACTGATTTAAATCAATTTTAACATCTCTGTTTACCTGGTGAAAAAAGACATTGCTTAATGGAGCTTTTAGTTTTTCTTCAGGTTTTGCAAACACATCTCTCCCACTTAATACTGCTTATTACCTTCTGTATCACAAATGTAAAGAAAATAGCAGAAAATAATTTGTTGATCTTTATACTATTCAGTTTATCTCCTAAAGTCACTTCTAAAATTCATGTGCCAATACACATGTGTGTTGTTATTAATACAGTAGCGCTTAAGTCTTACAGCAAAGCGAGAATAGTACCTGTGTATTTCATAACATGTATTACAATGCAGTCTTATTCTGGGATGAAATTCAATATAGAGAATTTTGTTTATCTGCCAAGGAACATCTTAATTTAAAATAAAAGCCAAATGAAAGTGAAGCTGTGGGAAAGAATTATGAATTAAGTAGCTCTTCAACTGCCTATTCCAAATACCCAGCCTTTCTGTAATATTCTTCATGAATCTGAACAGTAGCAATATTGTTACGTGTAGTAGGATCTTAAAGATGACTTTGTGTTGGCAGTAGTAGCCAGAATCATGTATAAACCTGATCTGATTATAAGCAGAATTTCAAGAACATGAGAATTCTTTTTCCCCTCTTGGTGTTCAGGTATACTGCTGTCTGCAGAAATGTCAGCTTCCTAAAGTGGAAGCAGTCGCCTGAAGAGAATCTTAATTTGCTTTTTCCGAAAAGAATCTTGTTTTGAATTATTTCATGCATCCAAAACTGTGTTTAGAAGCAATGCTCTTACATTGTGTACGAAGTTAGCACAACTAAACAATTACTGTACTACTGATGATGTTTGTTATAAATGTTACTACTGGATTCTTAAAATGCCTTAGTAGCTTCAAGTGTTTCTTATGTAAATAATTTTCTAAGTTGTACATCTTTCTTAAGAATGTCTTAGTATTGTATAGGTTTTAAACTCTTTGATACCTTTTAAGTTCCTATTGAAGGAAATAATTACGAAAGAGCTACATATAAATAGTATTAAATGTGTTGTGTGATTCTGGTAGAATAGAGATGTTACAAGTTGAGACAGTTATTTAGCCCTTTGGTTTTGTGAATGGATAGTGATTGTTGGGTGTAATTCTGCATTCAGATTTTTTATTATTGTTGTTTTTTTCCTAAGTGTATCCATATTTCCTTTTTTTTAAAATTCTTTTCTGTAGATGAAAGCCAGAAGATTCTGATGTGGTGCTTATGTTGTCTGTACAGCAGTGAACCACAGAACCCTGTGGAATTGAAGGCCAACAGCTGGATACGAGTAAGTGAATGAATCCTTTCCAAGACTGCTTTGAATTAAACTTGATTATTTAAAGGTGCTACTTCTGTATAGCATAGTAACATTTGTCATTTAAGAAACTGCTGCAAATGTAATTTGCATACATATTATCTTGAAGTCTATTTGTCTCTAACTGTAGCGTGATCTGTGCTAATGTCTCTAATTATAGCATGGTCTGTGCTAATCTGTTGTTTTAAAGTGATATTTTTTTTTAATGGGATAATTTTAAAGTCTTTTAATACAGTGAATCCCAGTAAGTGCAAGTAGGAAGCAAAGACCATAACTCAGAAGCGAAGAATGTTTTATTTAAAAAAGAACCTTTCAGTTAAATTAAAATAAATAATCTGGATAAAGTTTGTTTTGGAAATATATTCTGTTTTGTCTTTATTTGTTTTCTTCTTTGCTTTTGTTTAACCTGCTGCCTCAAAGTCATTCAGAGAGGGGAGAGTTAGGCCTTTTGTGTTGCTTTATATTTAGTGACTTTAACGAGTAATGAATTCTTAACCTTAACCCCATTTTAGGGGTTTTATGTAGGCACATCTGTTCATATTTTATGCATTTCTACACTAAACTAACAAAGCCCATGAGCATGTAAGTAACTTGCAGAACATATGGAATAGAAATTTGAGGTGTACATACTGTTCACTTTCCATTTTGGCATTTTCCATGGATCCTTATTTAAATATGCTTTCTTTTTTTTCTTTTTCTTTTTTTTTTCCAACTGTATAGTCCTCATAACTAGTAAGATTATAGTGCCATCATTATTATTTACATAGACTTCTGCTAAGATGAGGATATTTCAAGTTTCCCTGAGCTGTTCATTTATCAATTGTTAGTTGACTTCACACGTGCATCGTTTTTCTAGTTAAGCGTATATCATACTAACATGTACAAATTAATATAAAACAGGTAGTGGTATAGCAGAGGTGTGTGTTAGTAAATAATTTTTAACTGATGAGTATGGGTGATTTTGGTGAGATAATTTCAGCAGCATGTCCTCACAAACGTTCAGATGCCCTGTATGTACTTGTGTGCACGTAGGCCAGCTTTATATACATATTTGCTGTGTTATACTGTAAACCATGAAATTTTCTTGATAGCTTAATCTTAACTAGTTTAATCTAACTTCTAGATTAATCTAACTAGCTTAATCTAAACTAATATTACCTGTTCTTAATCTTTATTGAAAAGCTTTTGTTGAGGTTAGTATGATTAGAATTCACTGCAGCTATTATGATCTTGGTCTTGGTTTCTAAAGGATTTTTTTAAAGCTGGACTTAGAACCCATGTTAAATAATTTGCTACTTCTGAAGTATTTCTTTTGGAACTATGGTAATGATTTTGATTGTCGTAAACATACAGTCTGCTGGCTCACCTAATGCCTATTTAAAGATGTTTCTTTATGGACTATTTTCTACATTGTATGTGTCTCAAAAGTAGTTACAGTATGATATTGAGATAAATAAGTTATGGGAGTTGAACCTTTGCCTTAGCTATTTCCACACTGACCTGACCACTAACCTGTGCAGTGTTTTGCTCTGGCCTCAGCCTATAGTGAACAGGCAGCTCTTTTTACAACAAGATAATTTACTGTCTTGTGTTGAAGGTGGTGAATATGGTGTTGTATGTTACAGAAAAATGAACAAAAATATCCCATGTACTTGAAAAAGCTTACTGAAGATTGGGAGAGAGGTAAATTTGTGGTGACACAATGAAATGAAGTTGAAATCCTGAAGTTAAATGAAAATAACCTCCCCCCCAGCCCCCCAAATCAATCTCTTCAGCTTTATGCCTTAGCTTTAAGGAGATACTTAGTAGTAAAGGTGAAGTAGTGAGCAAGCCCTCATGCATGGAACCAATCAATCTTACAAGAAAGAATTTGTTAAGGAAAAATGTTGGTGCAATAGGGATATACCATATTAAAATCCATAAAAGTAGAAAGCAATCTCTAAATTTTATTGTTGAAAATAAAACATTAATAGTAAACACAGCTAAAGTTGACTAAAATCTCCTTTCAGAAGGCAAATTTATATATGACATCCATTTATGGCAAAGTAATATTATTGAGTCAATTTAGTGATGAGCGTGCTTTTCTTAACAACTAAATACATTGACTATTAAATTGCATCGTGCTATCAGTGATATTCTCAAAGAGTAAAACCTGTTTTTTGAGATACAGAAATTGTAATTTGTGGCCTTCCATGTGGCTTTGTTTATGGTTATTAATGAGAAGACTGATCTCATTTCTCTTATTTCAGCTACTTATTACTTATTTCAGCATTTTAAAAGTAGCAAAAAATATATTTAACACTAATGTGCTTTTTGCCGTTTCTTATGACAGCTTGCTGCCACTATCATTAGGAAATCTGGGTTATTTCTCACAGGCAGAAGGGTAGCTATGCACTTCGTTATTAAGAAGTTTCAGAAACCAAGTTTGCACATAGCTGTTGAAGTCCTCATAACGCATCAAGTATGTGAAGAAATGGTTTAGTAGTTAATTAAAAGGCACAGAGTAGACACCAGTGTTTTTTAGGATTGCATGCTCTTTAAAACTGTGAGAAGTTTCCTGCTTTATGATTTCCCATTATAGTATTGGAATCTAAAGTCCTTATTCATCCGTCAGCCAGATGTCATATAGGAAGCCAAAATACTTGTTGCTACAGACTTCTCACCAGTGAAAACAATCATGACCCCATGAAAACAGTTTCTAAGAATGAAGGTGGTTTAGTTTCTCCCCCCGGCCGACGCTGACTACAGTGCTTCACAGGCATGCAGTGTGTGGATTGAAGAGACACTCCCATCTTGTGGGGCTAAACCAGCTTCATTGTGGTCATACTTACAGTTGTACCATGTTCATTCTGCAACTTAAGAGCATTTTTGGAGTAGTTTCTCATTTTCCTGTTTTATTAACCTCATTGCTCTTCCTTCTGTGCCATATTGATAAGCTGTGTTTCTGAATTGTTAACTGCTTCAATATTTATTGGTTTATTACACTATCACTGTGTTTTTTTTTTTTTTTTTTTGGCATGATTTTGGAAAGCCATGTGGGCTTATGGAAGAGTTTTAATTCTTCCCTCTCCTTCCCTTTCAAATTTGGTAACACAAGAACAATGTATCTCTCTCTCTCTCTCTCTTTTTTTTTTTTTTTTTTTTTTTTTTTTTTTTTTT
>JAUBNY010000253.1:640282-652204 GCA_032275445.1 Crypturellus soui | reverse complement strand
TCTTTTTTTTTTTTTTTTTTTTTTTTTTTTTTTTTTTAAGATATTTTTCATAATATCCTAGTTTCCTTCTAAGGAATACAAAGGAATAAAAGTGTATATGTAATGCCTTAGAAAGACTGTATCACCCTTGATATGTATTTTTAATGATTTGGTTTTGGTGTTGGCTAAATTTTCATTTCGAGAAACGTGTAATTACTTTGACTATCTGTATTCCATCTAAGGCCACATTTCTATCAATATACACAGGAGTACAGGTGTACTTTATCAGAGTAGATTTTAATAGTGCTGGCATTACTGCATTTTGCTATAATGTCTAATGGAATGTGTGTATTTTATCTTTAGTAAGACTTCATACATGTTTATCTTTTACTAGTACTTTTCTGGATAATTTTTAAATTGAGATCGTATGATGATAAATTGTGTTATATTTTATTAGGAAAGCTTTAGTATTATTGCATCATTGCAAAAGTATTATTCTTGTAAAAACTGGGAACTTTTTTCATAGTACCATTATATATCTTAAACAAAAACTACATGCTCTAGATAATCTGGACCCATTCTATACTTTGCTATGTATGAGTGGCATATGTGCGAGCATGTAACTATTTTGACTTGTGTGTTGGTCAAACTCTGATTTTTTTGTCTGCTGATCCTTCGTGAAGGTTACTGGGATAATCCTATTGTCAGGTCAAAGTTTTGAGCTGTGGTCTGTAATCCTCAACTCTTCCTGTTGTCTAAGAGTTTAACGTCACAATTTTCTGCTGGGCTTGTTTCCAAATGTACTCAATGGGAGCCAAAGACTATATGTTTTTTATCCTTTGGACACTGTGAGTAGTTGGTAGGTAATGCTGTTTGCCCCCTCAGTACCTCTTTGAAAATGCAAATACAGCCTTTTCAAGTTCATGGTCTTTGTTTTGCAAAACACACATTTTGCAGCAAAATTGCAAACAGGCTTGCAAGAACCTCTTTTTTTTTTTTTTAGCAGAAATGTAAGGGATACCAAAATATCAGCGTAATCTCATTAAGTAAACAGCTTTGAAAACTGTTAATATAGTAAGCCTTTTGTACAGCCCTTTTTTGTACAGCAGTTTGCAAATATTTTCTGATAAAAAGCGCTCTGTCTCTTAATTTTGGTTACAAATCTCAAAATCTGTTGTCGAAGTCAATCTTCTACTTGGGATCTCTCCTTTTAAAATTATTCCATTTTTATTCTTAATGTGTCCTCCTGTGGAGGACACACTAAATGATCGGAATGAAAGCCTTATTTTCCAGAAAGAAGGCACATACTGTCCTCCACATGCAAACCTTTTGATGTACTTCTAAGTTATATATATTGATTTAGTTTAAATTTGATGGGAGTTCTGTCTTTTGTATCTTTGAATTGTATTAGAGTGTTTTGTAGTGGTTTGCCACTGCTCAAATAGGCCAGATCAAGAAGTTTACTGCCAATTAAGCACAGGATGTTTGAGATTTTTTAGTGATGTTCTCCGGATGACCTGGGTTTTTTATGATCATCTTGACTTTTTCATTAAGCTACAATTTTAATTGAGTTGGTTCAGTTAATGAAGTAGTGACCTTTCACCCTTAGTACTGAATCTGTGCCAGAATTTTAAGCAAACTGGGTTTTTAGGGCCTTTGCTTTTTTTATGTAGTATTATTTTTGTTTTGTATAAGAGCATTTACTTAATGAGTAAAAATGCTATTATTATCGCATTATGGGTGTTTAAAGCTGTGGTAAATTAGCCCACCTTTGAAAGGGTGCCTGTTTGAGGAAAAAGTCATTTGTGATGTCCTTCTTTAGAACAGCTACACCTGCATTTAAATTGTTGGTTACCTCTCTCTGCTGACTTTGGCTTGTCAATGATTTCTTGTTCTTCCTTGACTGTCAAGTGTTTCTTGACTGGTGTTTTGTCCAGCTGTCTGATGAAGTGTTACCATATTTGTCATTCTTGAGAATCATCTAGTGACATGTATTTTGTTTAGGCAATGATATTCAGAGCAAGTCAGAAGGAAAAAAAACATTTTGACAAAATTAAGAGTACTTCAAAATTAAACTTCTTTAAAATTTAAATATGTGAGAGACTTACTGCTTTTTCTGCAAGGGAACAGTTGCTCATCTTTGACTTACTGGGAGTTTGTAAGCTTGTTGAGTTACTTCTGGAAAGCAAGTAATGCCTCTTTCAAGTTGAAATAAAAGTATTAGAGAAGAGAGTGAGAAGAGAAAGATGAGAAAAATAGCTGAGGTGGGAAAATAAAATGGAAAGAAGTCATCTTGGGAAAAGGACATGGAGTGTGAATGTGTTCATTCAACTCCATGGAATGAGTTACCTCTGAAGCAAATAATTTTGTTAAAAACTTCCTATATTTCTAGCACAATTAGGACAGTAGGGCATTACAGTAAAACAAGAAGGAACTGAGAGGGATCTTGTCTTATGCAAGATACATAGAGATTCTCATATTTTTTAAGGTATCCAAAATAGTTTTTATGAATGGAAAATGAAAAAGGGAGATGAATAATATAATAAAAATTATATAAGTTATTTTTTATATTTTCTTCCTGTACTTTTATGTAGAGAAGCATGTTTTGAGAGGCATATGATTTATATATACTTGTTGAACTTCAGCATGCTGAGTCTGTAAGGAAGATGTTTAAAACTGGAAAGAGTCTTTTACAGTGCATAATAGTGACAATTTTATTGCATACGGTGATAACTTTACCAACTTTTGAACAGTAGTATATTCTTACATACCAGTAGATGGCATTCTTTGTGTTGTATGCTTGTATATGTGTGTTTATTTTGTGTACACAGCTGTCTATTTCCCAATTTTTCAATAAATATTCTTCTAACGGAAGATGAACAGTCTCTTTTAACAATATAGCCACTGAATCGGAAACTAAATTCTATATTCCTTAGTTCGCGTAGCGTTACTTTGAGGCTTAGCTCTCTAATGACACCTACACCAATACAACTTCTGTGTTTGAACTTCCTGAAGTTGTTGGCTGTTACTCAGGACATTCACTAATAGAAAGACAAATTTAATGATCTTTTTACTTTTCTGTGTGCATAATACACGTGGTTAGAGTGAATTGTGCCTTTTTTTTGTCCCTAGTTTTCACTGAGATGGGAGAAATTCTGTTTTACTTGTTGATATGATAATGACTGATTCTTTGTATTTATATTTTTCTGTGCTGACAGGTATCTAGGATGCACTGTATGAAACACTGTGCTCCAGTAGTTTAGAAAATATTATCGATTTTGAAGTTGTTACAATCAAAGGTTTATTATGCAAATAAAAGGACAAAGAATCAAAAAGAAACAACCATTCCTTTTATTTGTCCCTTTCCCTCCACCATTATAAAATTATAGATAATATAATGGACACTGCAGGTTTTTTGCACTTCCCTTTTCACTATTTCCTGACTGAGCCTTATCTCTGGCATCAGAGCAGAGACTGAGATAGCTAAAGACGAGTTCTATATGTATTTCAGATGTTGGGTGTTATTTTTACTGCATCGTTGTTGTATTATTTGGTTTTGTGCTCTCATAATTTACTGTGCTCTGGAACCTCTTATCCTGCTGCTGACCGTTAAGATTTATTTGCTGCAGATATTAACCTCTGTCCACAATATTGACTACAACACATCATCTGTTCTTTTATTTCTAATACCTTGGGAAAAGTAAGCCTTTGGTAGTGCATTACTACAGCAATTTCTGTCAAATGTAGTAAACTCTGAACAGATGTACAACTAAATACCAGTAGGTGGCACTGTCTTTATTAACTAATTACTTGTATATACATACATAAAATATACGTACATCAACAGATACACACAGATATTAATCAGTGGGTTAACTTAGATGCTGTCAAGCATTAAGCTAATGGTCACAATGTGGCCTCTCTGTGGTCCTGTCTGGATGTTTTGTTAGAAACTAGTTAGAACTAGTAATAATAATTTAACTAGTGGAACTAGTAATACCACACGTGAGTGAGACAGCTGGTGACTATACCCATGAGAGTTACAAACCAGCAAAAACAGACCTATGATACACAGAGTTTTGTTTGAACAATGCTCATCAGCTAGATCTGAGGAACAGAAGAAATGGATGCCTGAAATGCACTCTTCTAGGCACATTTCTCGGTTGCATGTAGTAACAAGAATTGAGAAACTACTGTAAATGAAGATCAAACAGCTGAAAATCCCCTATGAGAGCTGAAAGAACATATAAAAGACTGAGAAGTACCATTTTTGGTTTTGGTATGAAACCACAGAAAAGTCAGAGGCAGATTCCACTTGATAGTTATTGGAAATAGTGTTTGATATTTTAAAAGTTATTTTCAGCCAGAGAAAGCTGAATGAATTTTTATTGCAGACATATCATACAAAAACTACGCATGGGCACATACACATGCACACGCTGTGTAAAGTGATTTTTTTTTTTTAAGATAGAGAATGCTTAAAGACAGTGGAAGTAGTAATTATGTAATACAATGTGTGACTAATGTAAGATTAAAAATAAAGTTTTCCAAACTTAAGGGCTGAGTTGTGCATGGAAATTCAGAAATAATGAAGATTTGGAACAAATGCTGACATCAGCAGCTTTTAACCTGATTCCTAATGTCCAGGTTTTGTCTGTCAGTGATTTGTTTTGTCAAAAACTTCTGCTTGTTTAAACAAAAATGTTTAGGAAAATTGAGTGCTAATTTCATCAGTACCTGCCAGAAAATGAGATCTGAAGTGGGAAGGTGACGTAGGAGTTGAAAGAGTGTGGAGATCTTGGAATTCAAGTTTTGCTAGTGGCTGAGGCTATGGACAAGAGAAGCCCCCTAGACTTCCAAGTCAGAAATGCTCTGTTACTAGTTGAAGAGGCTGACTATTCACTAACTCTTTTCTGAGGGACAGTTGCTCCAAAGAGCCACTTGAATGGTACATTTTTTGGCTATGTTCAGAAGAACATAAATCAAAACCAACAAAAGATTATGAGTTTAATTATTTTAAAAGAGAATATCTGATAATGTCATATTAGGAAAGACTTCTCAAAGTGATGGATACTAGATGTTAAGCTTGTTTATAAAGCCAGAACTTAATAGTTGCTGTTAGAAAATCAAAGCAAAAAGTTTAAAATTCAGCCCACTCCCTAAAGAAATTTGTCATCTTGACTCTCATTTGGGTTGGCTTCAGTCTGTCATCCAAAGCAGCCAATTGTTTTTGAAAATAGGAATTTATGTAAACCTGGAAGCAGAAGAATACAAAGTAAAGCAAGAAAAAGACATAACACAATAGCAGAAGAATGTAATTGGAAACTCTGAGCTTTTTTTTCTTTTTTTTTTTTTTTTTTTTTTTTTAAGTAGAGTTGCTGATCTGAATGAAGCAAGCAAAATTGTCTTTGTATAGTAGGTGTAGCGTATCTGTGGAGATGTTAAGCAGTGAAGTTCACAGGAAGAGGAGGAAAATCACGTATGTTCAGAAAGTCTTCTGGAGAAGGTTTATGTATTTAATCAAACTACCTTTAATGATCTAATTATTTAATGTCACACTACTAAGTGTGGATTTTTGAAAAGAAGGCTAACAAACACTGTAGAATAATTTCATGTTTGAGAAATAGAAGAGAATTAAAGAATTTTAAGACTTCTAAGTCTTAAATAGCTACTTCTAAGCTATTATGACAATTACTTTCAAAAAGACAGAGAATATCATTACATTATATTCTTATGGTAAAAATGGGAGAACAGTGCTGGTTGGCTAATAAAAGGAAGAGTCTGTGACTGTTCGTATTCTTTCATTGATCTTCATCCACCTAATAAAATGTTTGCATTCTTGAAATCAAACTTCTTGATCTTGAAATGGTAGCAAATCATTTACAGCCATTCAGGGATATCATTGGGAATGTGTCTTTAGAATGGGTTTCATGCAGTCAGCCAGCTTCTCTGCCTGAAGGAATATTTTCCTAGGATGATGAGTAACCTCTGTAGTAGGAAGCATTTTCACCTTTTGCATCGTTAGTCTGGGTGACTGCTGTAGTCACCTAATCTTGGACAGGGAGATGATTTCACACACTTAACAGTTTTATAATTTTGTTCCCCTGTCAAGGAAAGTTTATGTACTAGCATCAGAAAGCTCAAGGCTGTTCATAATCTCTATCTGCAGTTCACCCTGCCCAGATAGTGGGTAACTATAATTTTAATATTAAACTATGTTTAAGTATTTTTTTTTATCAGTAAAAAGAGATAAAACATAATCTTCCTTGAACTGGGTAGTGGCCTGTTCTGTGAATCACCCAGCCACCTTATCTGTGATTTCTCCTTGATCTCATGAAGTTATGTTTCTGCTGCAAGGCCTTGAGCTCCAGATCTAGGATTGTCTTTGGGGCTGTTTCACATGATTATCCTGAGGTCAAGTCTTTTGTCTCAGGGATGAACTCTTTTCTGTAGAACCTGCCCATGTCTAGTTTTCTCCCCTGTTTTTTCCCAGGATCATTGATTGTTTAGTGTTTGCATATTTTGCAAACTCTTGAGTCCAGCTGCTCCTGTCTATATATTTGACTCAGTAGATTTACTTGCCTGTCCTCTTTTGAAATTTAGGCTTAATATTTCTGCATTTTAAAAATTATTATTTATTTATTTATTAGGTATTAAAAAACCCTTTATTCTTCCCATTCATTTATTTCAGTTGTTGAAATAAAGATAGCGTAATGCTTCTGTGAAGAAAATGACTATGAAGTTACTGAGCTCTGTTAAGACTGACTGTGGAAGTGCTCAAATAGTCAGATGCTCCAGGCACAGCAGAAATCAGCCTTCAATCCAGTAAGCATAAAATAACTACTTGGAGTTTTGCTCAGACTCTTTACCAAATGTTATCAGAGGGTCCCTGAAAAAGTGCTGTTCTTGGCATATTAGTTGTTTCTTTCTTGTTTCTTCTTGTTTCTTTCTAAGATAACTCCAAGGTCTTCTGTTAGCTTGAAATTTCCTATAGCATGAATATACAGATAAATATTTATAAGAGAGAAGAATTTTTCTGAAGAACACAGAGGTC
Organism: Crypturellus soui; assembly: GCA_032275445.1. Lineage (NCBI taxonomy): Eukaryota > Metazoa > Chordata > Aves > Tinamiformes > Tinamidae > Crypturellus > Crypturellus soui. The sequence continues at coordinate 645,171 of JAUBNY010000253.1, read as the reverse complement.
TCTTATTTGTACTGTCTTGTAGCCTTCCTTACTGTCCTCTTTCCTGTAGAAATTGAACATAATAGTTTGTATATTGTCCTTTTAGGGTCATGTATGGGTCAAGTATGATATGTACTTCATGCACACTGAAAGCTATAAATATAAATGTATATATATATAAATACATATAATAAAGGGAATAAATGAGGGAATTAATGTCTGTATGACAACATATCTCAGTGAACTACAATTGCATTCAATTCTGTACTTTGAGGGGAAAAAAAGCAATGAATTTATTGAGGAGTGAGACTTTGATAAAGATCTTTTATCTTCTTTTAAAAGTTTTTTTGCTTATGTTCTTTATTTAATATAAATTACATTGTTGTGATTTTAAGGAGGTGGTTTTCCATCAAATTTCCACCGTCTGTCTAGCACTGTGAACTTTCGTAGAGGTATAGTTGTATTTGAAGATACAGTTCGAACATGGCAATGATTCGAGTATATTTGTAGGTGAAGTGTGGATTTGTGCTCACTTGTCATCTTTTTATGAAGCTTGTTATACTGTGTTCATATCTAGTTCCGACTTTGTTTATTTTGGGCCAAATCTGAATTTTCTAGGCTGAAAAAGTACTGGGCAAAAACAGACTAATTATTTGCCTGAACATTTCACAAAATGTTACTTTCAAAAAGTACATGGTATGTTAAAAATAATCCAAATATAATCTAATTCTTTTAAGTACTCTTATCTTTATAAAGGTGACTCCAAAAGCTCACATTTTTCTGGGGGACATAAATTTAAGGTAACATGAAGCTATTACAGTGAACCTTAATATCCATCCAGTCTGCTTGATTAAGTTAGCAAGAGTGTAAAGCATTTGTCATGTAACAAGTGGGCCTCAAGATCATTTGGTACAGAAAAATATTAAAATAGTGTTGGATTTACAATAAATGATGTCTCTGTGAGATAAGGATAATATATTAATGGCATTTATGAGTAATATGTATCTATTAAAAGGCTTATGAATTGCTAGAGGTCATACTGAGAAACAAGTTGTTTTTTTCCTTATTATCTAGACAGTTTTGAAAGAGTGAGATTAAGAGCTAAACTGAGATACTTGAGTTAAAATTATGAACATACTTTACCTATTATGTGTCATTAAGAAAGTTAAAGGAGAAAGAATTTGTCATAAAATGCAGGGGTTTAGTAGAGGTTTTAGTACAGCTTGTGGTCTGAATCTTTAGTTTTCCCTGATTTTAGGGGGAGAGAATTAGTATTATTCAGACTGAAGTAAATAAATAATTCTGTTAGAGTATTTCTTATCTTTGTAATATTATCTCTGTAATATTTTGCCATAGGTAAAACACTAGATAATTAGAAAGGAATGTCAATTTGAGAGAAGCAAAGAAAAAATAGAGTGGGGAAGCCGGAAGCCGCTTTGTCCCAGCAGTTGTGAGATGAGAGAGCTCTGTGTTCCAGGGTGCATGCTTTCAGAGAGAAATGGAAAATGCTACGTGTCCTGGAGGCAAAGGGGTTCAAAGCCAGTTAATCACTTTCCGAGATTCAGTCTTGTGATTTTAGAGATCTTACAGCTCTGTTGGGTATGTTTGGAAGAGGATTTGTTGTTCCTCCTCTTACCTGTGCAAATAATCATCAGGAACTTTGATGACTGCAAAGACTTTAGTGTTTTCTTCAGATGAAAGACATCTGATGGCAATTAAAGTATGTAGCATGTTTATATTTTCCCCTTCACTTTTTTTCCTGTATTTACTTTTTCTTTATATTTTTCTTTCTATTTTGTCTTTGTGGCCCTTTTTCTCTGTCACTGGATATAGAATTTAGCCTTGACTCTAATCAAGGGTTTATTTCAAAGTGTCAAAAGTCACTTTTTCAGGAAGTTGTGTGGAGTGGATAGAAATGATTGGGCAGAGATGAGTGGGTTTCCACCCAGTTCTGGATTTTTTTTTTTTCATTCAGCCTTTCCTTTGGTGCATGCATCTCCCTCCATTGCTAGGCAGTGGCACACACTCTGTGTATTGTAACACTTAATCTTTACAGCCAGTAGAAAATCTTTGCTTTTCAAAGAAGCATCTGTGCAGCTGACTCCTGGCAGAATTGCTGAAATGGTGCAGATTGCCTCATAAATGTGGAAATGAAGAATGCAGTAACAACTAGGTATTGTGCTTCTTACGCCAGAATTGTACGGCCTTAAATTTTTAGTATTACTGCACCAGATAACATCAGGAGAGTGCACAGAAAAATTTCGAATCTTTTTTAAAAAATACTTCAGGAAGAGGTGATATTAAATGTTCCACAAAGAGATTTACTGCTTATTTTCATTTTAGGTTGTCTTGTCTTCAAAGTTATTATTACTGCAGGGCATTGCATATCCATCCTTAAGGAGAAAGGGAGGATTTTTAATATACTTGTGTGGTAGGGTTATTGGAAATGTTAAGTGTGCATAAGCACTTAGTGACAGGTGGAATTGTAATATTTTAGTGTTCTCTAGATGCAGACTTAATCCACAATTCACATAGTTTCTGTGCTTTAAAGACCTAAAGTAATGACTTAGTTCATTATAAAATTGCAGCGGGGAAGGCTGGTATGTCAGGTTATATCTTCTGATAAGAGAGTTAAAGTGAAGTTCGTGGTGGTAGATCTGTTTTCATTGTGGTACTGGCTATATCTTAGGGCAAAATGTTTTCATAAACTTAAAAGAACAGTATTTAAAGTATTCAATTTTCTACCTATTTGTTCATATTAAAAATAACTTGCTATTCAAGTTCAGTGGTTTTCTTGTTGGACAATGTAGGGGACTTGCTTCAACACATGCAATAGATTATAAGAAGACTGCAAATATAATGATTACAGCATGGAGCAGACTTTGCTAGCAGATACTAGAACACAGAGCTCTCTTTAATCATAGTGCTTCCCATAGTGTGGGTGGTCACAGTCTGCAGACATTTCAGTCAAACCATTCCCCATGCAATAGTGATTGTAAAATAGAACTGAAGTAAACAGCATTCCACAGACTTTTTTTTTTTTTTTTCCTTCTGAGAAAACATAGTTTCCCTTTGCCCCTGGTTTGGTCTGCTACTTATGTCAATCACAACCATACAGATTTCTGCATCTTACCTGTTTGGAGTAAATAATATATATAATGCATAGACACTTTGAAAAGGGATTTTGTTTCCTTTAAAATATATGTTATCTTAAAGATTAAGAATGTTCTGCTGTTTGTGGCAAGAAGAAACAACTTAGACCGTTGCCTTAAGTGCAGTAAAATGTTTAATCATTTTTTAAACCCTTCCACAGAATCATGGAGTGTTTGAAGTTGGAAGGGATCATCCAGTCCAACCCCCTCCTCCAGCAGGGACACCTGGAGCAGGTGGCACAGGGCAGCATCCAGGCGGGTTTGGAAGATCTCCAGAGAAGGAGACTCCACAGCCTCTCTGGGCAGCCTGTGCCAGGGCTCTGTCACCCTCACAGGAAAGAACCCTTTATCTTCATTTCCTTGCTTGTGACTCCTCCCAATTTGTCTTTCATTTGCTATTCAGTTTTACGTTTATTTTTTCCCCCCAAATTTATTGTCACTTTAGTGATTAGCACAGCACTTCCCACCCTCTCCCCCTTCTCCCCCAAAAAAATGAAGAAGAACTTATTATTTGCACCTGGCAGCCGATTTACTGCTTTGGAGGATGATTTTCTCCTTAATGTTTAAATTCTACTGACCTGGACTCTTGAATTTCATGAAATAGATCAAAGGTGATACTAAACTTGTTGTCATGCAAATACTTTTATCAGTTGATTACAGATATTGCAATTTTATTATACAACAGGATATATTTTGATGGGTGTGTTTTTACATTGTCTTGAAGCATATCTAGAATGAAGTAATTTAAGTTAAAATAAATGCTTAAAGCTTAAATATAATGTCTTAGCCTTTTCACAGGACAACTGACAGTTAAAATTCAGGCATTACTCTTGAATCAAAACAGAAAACAAAAGCCTTTTAGATGATACCTATGTGTGCTTCTAAGACCTGACATCATTGATTAGAACTCAGTGACTTGATGGATTCCTAATGTGATATGGGACCTTTCAGCTTTTAAATTGCTAGTTAAAATTCAGCTTGAGGATCAAGTCTGCCTGCTTTGGAGTGTGCCCCTAGAGAGTAGGGTAAAGGGTAAAGGGTAAAGAAACAGCCTCCCTGGAGCTGCTGTCCCTCTCTTCCATCCCCTCAGGCACCCATCATGTGCATATACAAAATATGTGAGCCAGAGGTGAGGTAATTTCGGAGTTGTTGTATAACAAGTTTGCCTTGGAAGCTGCACCAGCTGTTTAAGTGTGTACTGCTCTAGTGAGTAACTAACCATCTTCTCCCTTTCTTACTTTAAGAAAGTTATGATCTCTTCTAGGCTTAGTGAATCATCTTTAAATATCTGATGTGTTTAGTTTTGGTAGATCTATAATATGAAGACTTTTCTGCCTGCAGTTTAATTTCTACTTGTCATGTATTTTTCATGAATCTGACCAGAATTACAGCTTCAAGACTTTTTCCTATTGAGGGTTTAAAATGTCCATACAAGATATTCATACAAAAAAGAATTGGAACTGGCTAAGTGTAATACAGTGAGAAAACATGTAAGAACAAAGATGGGTATTTATATACAACACAACTTCTGATGCTTATTGTCCCAAAGTTTTACTGAGTTTTCTGGTGCTTCTCACACTTGCTGGGTTCTTTTAAAAGTCTACTGAGGGGAATTGTTGATTGCTCTTAACTTACTGAAGATTGCACACCTAAATTGTAACATATTGAAGACTACATGTTGAAATTCATAGAATCATAGAATCATAGAATGCCTAAGGTTGGAAGGGACCTCTAGAGGTCATCTAGTCCAACCCCCCT
>JAUBNY010000253.1:618332-634201 GCA_032275445.1 Crypturellus soui | reverse complement strand
GCTGCAAAGATGATTGGGGACTGGAGCATCTCCCTTTGAAGGAGAGGCTGAGAGATCTGAGACTGTTTAGCTTGAAAAAGACAAAACTGAGAGGAGATCTTATCAATGTATGCTAATACCTTCAAGTAGCGTATCAGGAGGATGGCTCCATACTCTTTTCAGTGATGGCCAGTGGTAGGTCAAGAGGCATCGGGCTCAAACCAAGGCACAGGAAAGTCTGTCTATATTCGACTTTGTGCTTGTGAGGGTGACAGAGCCCTGGCACAGGCTGCCCGGAGAGATTGTGGAGTCTCCTTCTGTGGAGATGCTCAACACCCATCTAGACACGACCCAGTGCGGTATGCTCTGGATGACCCTGCTGGAGCAGGGGGGTTGAACTAGATGATCTTCAGAAGTAGATCTGTGATTCTTTTCATCTTAACTTAGGGATATCTCCTTACGCTATTTCCCTGCACCCTTCTGACTGTTCTGAGGTTTTCTATGTTAGTAAAACACAGCTGAAGTGATGTGCAGAATTCCCGAAGGCTGAGAAAAGAGTAACAATGCAAAAAAAAAAATGTTGCAAGCATATCCAAACTCTTATGGCATTTAGCCATTTTGTCATGTTTTCTCCTTTATCAAAAAGGTAGCCATAACTCTTACAGAGGGAGAGGGAAAAGTAATTTTGAAATTAATCATCCTATAAAGAGTATTTGGTTAGTTTCATCCTAAGGAAAATGCTGGTTACATAAAGGATACATAAAGGTCATGTATTTTGTAGTATTAAAGTTATATATGAGTTTATAGATTGGTCCCTCACTTTGTTGTCCTTATGTACCATGTGTACACATCCTATGCTTTTCAGAAGTTTGTGTGTTTGTTGTTTGCAACTGTGGAAACTTTTTGCTAGTCTTTCACTGACCAACCTGACATACGTGGTTTTCAAGCACTCATCTCTAGCAAAAGGGATACCCAGCATTGTTCTTGCTAGCTTCTCCTCTAGCTTGCTCTCAGCAAGCTTTCTGATTCTTTATTCCACTTGCTAGACCCTCACATTTTGTAGGAACTCTTAATAGTGTGGACTCTTAGTAGTGTGAAATCTCAATAATGTTCTGAATACAGATACTGAAACAAAAAATGCTTGCAAAAAAATCATATATTTCCACGGTCATCATCTAATTGCGTATTTGGGTACTGTAAAAGCTCATAGGTTTTAGGCTCCTCCATATCTGGAAGCCTGTTCATTTTGAAGTTCCCCTTTTTAAAGTTTCTTAAGAATGCAAATATGCATATACATTAAATCTTTTGAAACTCTTAGCACGGTGTTTTCCTTTCCCCTTAGTTATATTAAGATCACTAGGTGGCAGTAAAAACCAATTTCACCTTTTAAGAGTTATTAAAAAAAATCCCAAACTTTTGCTCTTGTTACTTCTTTTGACAGTAGTAATTTTTGTTAACCCTTTGATATGGCTTCCACTGATTCTATCTTCTCTCTTATGTTAATACATTAATTATAAGTTACTGGAATACAGTAATTCCAGTACTTCTGAAGTAATGATCAGAAATATCCAGCAAAAGCATATTTAGATATTTGACTTGGATTTCTGATGGCAGAAAATGACCTAACTGTGTGGTTTTCTTCTCTTTATCTATTTTTATTTTTTCCTAGTCTGATCAGGTTCCTCTTTTAAAAAATACAGTAAGACCGCCTAGGACCATAGAAATCAAGGAGCTTTCATCTGAACTTCCCTTCACTTGGAAAAAAATATTTTTAGACTTTTTTTTAGTGTTACAAAGAAGCTCATATTTACTGCTGTACTATAATCTAGTGTATTATTTAAATATCAGTGGTATATAAAACCCTTAAATGAACCTTTGAAATTGGAACGTAGTTGTTATTATATCAGCACATAGCACTTGAAGAAAGAAAATTGCCTAGATTATATGAAACATTTGTCAGTTGATAAGCACCATATAACTACCTCAGATCAATTATGATAGTAAGGTGCAAAAAAACCCCAAATGCTGTAAATTTCATGCTAGTTTTCATAAACTAATTCACACTGGGAAAGCTGGAGTATTAAGATATGCGCAAATGACACCGTAGCTGGTAGTATAGTGCTGGAATATTGGGAAAGCAGGAAACCAGTGTTCAGGATCTTTCTATGTTTCAGTACAATCAGTGTGTTAATTTTTCTCTAGTTTTACAGTACATCTATTGTCAAGTATTGTTATGTTTTTTGATGATGTATTTACAAAGCTTTTTATTTTTTTTGAAATACGGCATAAGGGGCTTAGTAATGAAATTGTTACAGGAGCAAATGTCAAACTAAAGAGCTATCATTGTCTTTTGTGAAGGAAATTAAATTATAATGCCAGATCCTGAGTAACAGCCAGAATACCGGGGCATCTTGAAGGACTGCTATGAAATGTGAATATTAACTTCTTGCTTACTCTCCTGATCAGAGTATTTCTACATGCGCTTTTCTGCTATGTAGCAATGTTTATGTCCCTGTGCTATATAGTATCAGACTGAAATGGTCCCCAGAGAGCTGGTATCTGCCTGAGGTTGGTCTGTTTTTGGCATAGTGTCCTCTGCTTCCTAGAAGTACTGGAATCCTGTGGAGCATGTGGCATATCTGATGGTTAGCATCAGAAGCATCTCCTTATGGCTGAAAGGAGCTGTGAGCACTTGTATGTTGATCAGGTGGTGTAAAATGTCCACCATGCATCAAAAGATCTTAACCCAGGTAGAAGTCAGTAACAACTGCTTATTTTTACAAAGTGTGTTATGGCCTCAAACTCTTTTTTTTTTTTTTTTTTTAAATGTTCTTTTAATTGATTTCTTCCAGAGTTTGCTCTGCCATCTCCTTTCTTCTTCTAAATGGGAAAGTAATGAAGCTGGGACCAATACATTTATTTCAGCTCTTGGCTACACATCAGCAGATTATTATTCTCACTTGGTTAAAAATGTAAGTATTTTGTGCAATTGAGATTTTGTTAATAATAAATCAGCCATCTATAAGCACATCCATGGAGTTGTCATTGTTATAAGAAACAGGAACTGATTTTTGTTTATCTTTTTGTACCTCAGTTACTTTTAGAGCCTTTTAAGGGATAAAATGAAATGGGAGATCTCTACAAAGAAAGAAAATTTTTGATCACATTATGCTGTCAGGCATTTTACTAAAATACCTATTGCTGTTTTATTGTAACAAACAAAAAAATCTGATTTAACATTTTTTGTCTCCTACTGTGGAGTTAAAATTAATATATATTATCCTGTGTGTTAGAATGTAAGTTTTGGAATCTTTTTGACTGTATGTGCTGCATTATAAATGATAAATGAGCCCTAAGACTTTGGAAAATTGTCTTTTTACTATTTAAAATCATGGGAATAGTACTTCCTTCATAATATGAATAATATTCCATAATATCTAATGTAATCATTAGATCAAGCATATAAAAATTATTAGTAACACTCTTCCAAAACATTCAACTGTTGGGGAGGCAGAGCTGAAATAAATTGTTTTGTAATTGCCATACAAGAAAGATATATTATGGGTATTCACAAAAAGGTTTGCAGTATAGTTTATCTGTTCTGTGATCTGAAAAACTTTGATTTGGTACCAGTAATTTAAAAATTAAAAAATAAAACTGAGTGGACAAGGAATATTACTAATTGCCAACGGCATTCCTGTCATGAAGAACAATGCAACTAATGTCTGCTTATTTGTAGTGTGTGTATTTTAATGTCAGTTGCCTCCTTTAACAGATGGTCTCATCACTAGTGACAGAGCTCAGAGAAAATCAGTTTAATGGACTTCACATTCAAGGGAGGTAGGTATTATCTAAACATCATTTTGATATGTTTTGGTTTGGGTCATTACAGTTCAGTGAGAACCTTTTTACAGCCTTGGTCATGTAAGTATTTAGGCATCAAAGTGTAGGCACACAGTTTTGTGTGGTCAGGTGTTTAAGAAATTTCGTATGTGGACAAGTGTGTTAAGTTGCGCTTCACAGAAGATTTTATACTCGCATGATAGTCATGATCTAGTAACCATGCAGAAAAAGCAAAGCTTTTTTTCCGAAGGAAGTTTCTCCTTATGTGTGTGAGCAATAGTTTCATATGGCTAAGTAGTAGTTATTCTGCAGTTGTTACTAATAAAATTTGACTGTGCTTATTTAAATAAGCTCTCCCAGTTTGCTTATCTTTAGTTCCCTGGTAGTTAATAGCATTGTGGCAGTACTGTGGATTAGATGATAGGACTGAGACTGTGAGATGTATCAAATGTAGTTGCCAAAATCTGTGATGACAATCACAGAAATATTTTTTCTGTGAAGACTTGAGGAGAGCAGGATATGTACTGTTTTGTCCACAAAAGCAGTTAGTATTAAAAGGGGAGAGAAAGTTGAAGGAAAACCATAAGTGGCCTTGAAACCAGCTAAGTTGTCCTTTATAGATTTTAGTAAACCTCTATAGGAGTTATAAAATCATAGTTTTCCCTACTCTTGCCTGGTGCTTTCTTGGAAAAGGGGACACATTCCCCATTAGAAAGGGTGTAATTAATAAATACCTAGCTGTTTCTAAGAATTTGGCTCAAGTCCCTCATATGATTTGCCTTGAGCACTAAAATAGCAAAATTTTATTTGGCTTCCTTTCAAGATTCTCCAGACAATATGTAATAATAACACAATACTCATTCCCATAAATAATCTTTATACAGCTAGGTTGCATATTTCTTACACTTAACCTTCTGTAGTTAATTTAATGTTTTTCTTTTTAATTGCTAGCTTTAGAAGCTAAAGTTTTGACTTTTCTAAAATAGCAACTGTTTTATTTTATTTTGTTTTCCCCGCAGAGTATCAGCCAGTCGTTTGAATGAGATCTCCCTTTTCTGTGTCCCTCTGATTACTTTGCCTGATGTAACTCCATTGCTGGAAACTCTGCTGCTTTGCCATGGAGGTGCATCACAGGAAGTTCTCAGTTCAGAGTTCCTCGAGGCTGTGAATGAGGCCTTTCTGAAGTAAGTAGCATATTCCCTATGTTCTTTCCGCTCTTCATGAAAAGAGTATTAAACTACTTGAAGTAAATTTTTCCATAGACTTAAATGCTCAGTGCATTCAGCATACATTTTTATTTCTTATCATAACGTATTTCCTTTGCACCTGAATAGCAGATGTCAAGTTGCAAGGTAAACCAGAATTTGTACTTGCTGATGAATCAATTACAGTGTAACAGCTTTAGATGTTGACTGAGACCCTTCCCACCTTTTCTGTAAAATGGAAGCATAATTTCGCACTTTTTTAAGGAGATTGTATGAAAGATGTTATCTCTCTTTTCTCTTTCATAGAATTGGATGAATTCAAAGTTTTTAAAGTAAAAATCCAAATAAAAACCTGCATTATTAACCTGCATATTATGTTAAATGTATATGTCTTTTGACACTAGGAAGGCTCTTGGGGAACCACTTTATCCTGGTGTACCCATTTCTTTCTAATCAAAGTTTTAACTGCTTCCTTTGTACTCAACACCATTATCTTATTATTACAGACGTTCAGATAAAGATGCTTATATTGTTTCCTTGAAAGCTCCATCAAAAAGGCGTTAACTACCTGAAAAGAGGAAACACTACTGTGTTATGAGTAGCGGCCTCTAGACATTTTTCCAAAGCTGAGGAAAATCAATTTAAAAAAAAAATCTGAAGATCTTTAGTGAAAACATGTCTTCAAAAGGGAGTGAAAAAACCTTTCACTCGTCTTATCTTTTGTGGCTTCTGATGAAGCTGTTCAAGAAGAAGAGCAGGTACACAGCTAAGCATGGCTGGTGTATTCTCTTGTCAGTGAGACACTTTACCAGCCCATAAAAAGTTCTAACTAAAATAAACTACCCTCAGTTTGTTCATTGAGCTACTTGTTCACCACAGTACCTGAGGGGTGATTGTGGGAAGGATGAGGCCAGGCTGTTCTCCGTGGTGGCTGGTGACAGGATGAGGGGTAACTGGTGTAGGTTGAAACACAGAAGTTCCACCTCCACGTGAGGTGGAACTTTCTCTATTTCTCCTTGCTGGAATCTGGCAAAGACAGATTTTTGATTTTTATAAAAGACATTTGTTAAAAGTTCATTTGTAGTTGTTGGTGATTCCCTCTTAATCTTTGGCATTATTATTTGATAAAGCTATGGTCACATTTGGAAAGCATAGAACAATCTATAAGGTTGCTCTATATTTCTCCTAAACCAGAAAGAAGATCTCCATCTCTGAAACAGCTATCTTCAGTCTATGGCTTCGTCACTTACCAAGCCTTGAAAAAGCTACTTTATATCTTTTAGACCAACTGTTTTCCATTCAGATGACTTCACTGGAGGAAGTAGCTTGTGTCATAAAAGATTCATTATTGGTACGTACAACAGAGTGTATATTTGATTCTGTATGTTCTGTCAAGACAAAGAGTTCTCAAATAAATGGCAGCATCTTTGAGTGAGAAGGGCTGTTGTGTGCATATAACTTGCTAACACAAAGGCAATCCTTAACTCTTGTAAGTGTCATTTAAATTTTTAGTTTTTATGCTGAATTGATGAGAAGAAAAATTTGACCCGTAGATTAAGGAAGACCAGTCTGATTGATGGGGGTGCAAATACCTGCCCCAGCCTTTAAAAAATTAGAGATTTTGGGGAGGGAGAATTTGAATCTGTTTCTGCTTATATCCATTGGGAGTTTGGCAATTTAAACAATTGAAATGCTTTATAGATTTTTGTGTGGAATATTTGATTACTAGGTTTTCATGCAAACGTGAACAAAATTCTTAATGTAAAACATTTGCTAAATTGTAATTAAAGTTTCTTTTCAAAAGCTACGATGCAAAATGCATGAATATCTTTTTATTTTAGAAAATGTAATTACCTTCTAAAGACAGCACATTTTCCAAACTTATATTAATTTATAAAATCAAATATGAGTTTAAATGTGATAATGTGCAGTGCAGTACTTATACTCTGTATTTCATAGAGTAGAGCTCACTCCAAAGGAATTATTTTAACCCTATGAATTTTGTAGTGTACATTTTAAAATGGAAAAGAACTGATATATTTAGAATTTTGTCCTTTTTTATTAAATCTGCAAATTTTTATTTCAAGAGTCATTTACAATGAAATCTCTTAAGTGTTTCATGTCAGCAGTACTTATGCCTTATTTGGGATCTGGGTGTTCCAAGTATATGTCTGTGAGTATAATTTTTCTGTACTGAACACAATATAAGAGTTGAATAATGTACAGGTTACCATATATAGATCAGAAAAAAAAAATCTAGGTTTTATATATAGGAGTAAAATCTTTACCATAATGATTGCTTTAACGTTATTTATTTTCATGTATGAATTGTTTCCAAGCCTTGCTCCTCAAAATAGAGCTTTCAAAGGAAAGTATTCACCGGGAAAGCCCAGTACTGCAGCTTTGATTGCTGGTTTAGAGAGGACATCCTGTGGACAAGACGTGGTATGAATGAGCAGATAGGGGTGAGAATAGCTTGAGGGTGGATATTACTTGTTGATGGGAGTAAATTATTAAGAGAGAGAGTGTATGTGAGATGGAATGGCAATTGCAACAGACAGGGAGAGAAGCTCCAGAGGCAGTAAAGCAGGAAGAGATGGGATTCTAAAATACAGCTTTAAAGTGTCTAATGATATCCATGTAGTTGCGTATATCCATATAAGTTGCATTGTACACATATTTGTATGATACTAAGATCAGTGAGCATTTTGAATCCAACCATATGGTTAACTCAGCCTGTCTAGAAAATAGCTGAATATATATTTAGAGGTTATTTGAATATTAATTTAGTGGCATGGAAATGTATGTTTTTGACAGTAAGATGATAGTGTTTGTGTCGGGTGATGATGAGACAGAAGTGGACTGATACAGTCTTCTTTCTGTTTGCAATAAAACCAGCAGAGTACAAATACGACAGAAATAAATTAGTGATTGGTGATACTATATGGCAATGGGAAACTTGAATAAGCTGTTTTCTAATTGCACTGAGTGATTTGTCAAAACAAGGTATCTTGATAGAACAGCCAAATGTAGATAAACCTGTAGAGAGTACCTAGAGAGTAGAAAACTACTGTATTTTTATTATGAAAGAAACTTGATATACAGTGTTATTGCACGGAAATTCTGAAAGTAATTAGAGTGTGATGGTCCACTAAGTCGTGTTTTATATGGTATGCTATTAAATACGCTTTTGCCCTTTGCAGGGAACTGGAAAAAAAAAAAAAGAAATTCAATAGTTACTGAGAAGTAAGAAATAAAAAAAACTTAAGTGATTTACATGTTTCTCATAGTGAAATGGCTTTCACAAATATTCTTTCACTTAACAGTTTGGTGTGTGGAAGGATGTCTTCCATTGTGAAGCAGATCTAAAGTTTCTATGTGTGAGTCAATTACTAAAATTAAAATAAATACACAAACTAGTGTGTATATATCCAAACTATTTTGGATATATGTATGTAAACAAATTTTTAAAGCACTTGCATAAACTATCATGAACAAGTTTGTGACAGTATGGCTCAGCTTTTAGTTATTTTTCCAAAATAGTTTTATTCCTTTCCAAGATAGATTGTAAGAAAGGCCTAATCAGTTTTAAGTTGAAAGCGCTTAAAATCTGTTTTCTTTCTCTGTTCTGTTACTGCTCTTTTTTTTGTTTTTCCGCACTGTGAACTTCCCTAAGTCTGGCTCAGAATCAAAAGCCTGTTCCACTCCACAGGGTTCTCACCCTGGAGCCTCCCTTGGTGTTTTCACTTCAGCACCAGAGTCAAAATAGAGTTTTAACAGGTGATAAGGTGACTCTCTCTTATTGCCACATAACTTACTGACCTGAGAAACGCTCCCGTTCCCATGTTCCCGTGCTAGAGAGGGCCCTCATTGCCAGGCTCCCAACCTAGCCAGATCCAGGCTCATCTTTCACTCACTGTTGTGCCAGAAGAAAGTGGAAAGAAAGGGCAAAAAGATGAATACCTTGTTGTCCTTGTTGCTGCTGTTATAAAATAATCTAGCTACGTCACAATTAATTTCCTTATTGTTGTCCGTCTTAAACTGTGCCATTACAGTAAAATGTTTGAAATAATGCAATTTAATAATAATTTTAATGCAGACGGGAGGATTTTAAATACAAGAATTCTGTGAAAAGATATCCATGCTGTCAAAATAATGTGAAAATAAAAATATTTGGCACTTGACAAAGAAAGGAGCAATATATTAATCAAATAGTGCGTGTATTTCTATCCCTTTTAAAAGAGATAGAACAAATTCGTTGTATAGAAGGTATTATCTGAACTTTATCTGGAAAAATTTGCATGGCTGCAAAGAAGATTATTAAAATGTAAAACATCATTTTATTTTTGAGAAAGTAGAGAGGTAATATTAGCGATCTGAAAACCCTATGACAGTTGCTCACTAATACCTGAAGTGCCACTGCTGCAGTATGGACCTGGTGCACAAAAGGCATACCTTTACATTCCCTTGGAAATTTTTGTACCTCGATAAGTGAATCTTATTTTAAGTATTTGCAAATTAATTGAATACAACATATCCATCAAAAAATGTCAAGTTAGATAATAATCATAGATTTTTTTTTCCTGTTTATTAGTAGCGATGAAATTAATATATATTGTGCTTGGACTAAATACAAAGAATTATTGTTGTGGGCTCTCAAAAGGAGTGCTGTGGTTTGTTGCTATCTGTCGAAAGAGTGAAAAGCTTTTTCATTGTTGCTCAGAGCACATTTATTTTGGTTTTATTCAAAGGAAACTTAGTTTTAGCTTGATATTCGTGCAATGTGCTGCTAGACTTTTCCTGGTAACACAGTCAAAAAGACTTAGACAACAGTGGGTTTGTGTGTCATTATGAGAGCGCGCTTGCAGGAGCATGCAGACAGTCTGAAAAGACAGGAAAAAAAGTGGCTGAATTCAGCCACAGAACTGAAACAGGATTTCTCACTTTACAGTTTTCTTTTCTCTCACCCATGCACCCGTTTTTCCTTCCCTCCAGCAGTTTGCAGACTTGAGCCTGGCGCTGGGTGTCACGCTGGGTTTCACACTGCAGAGCTGCTGTCTGCAGGTGCTCTTGAACGCCCGGTGGCATTCGCTCAGCCGGTCGGCCTTGCTGCAGACCTGGGACAGACAGCGTGGTAAAAGATGAAAAGGAGATGAAAAGATGAAAACCTGCTGTTTCCAGCAGGATAAACACCACTGTGAGAAGCAAAATGCTAGCCTTTTCAGAACTTTTGAGCTTATATTAAAGATTTTCTAATTTCTGGGGTTATCATACAAACCATTTAGCCTGTGTGCAATTCTTTCACTTGCTGTTTTTTTAACCCGAACCAGATGCATAGAAGTTTCCTTTAGAGTAGTACTTCAAACAGAGAGCTGTTACAGTAAACACCATGTATAAACCCACTATTCCTTCCATGTATCCATGCATCTATAGAGTGCATCTTATTGGAGGTGTTTTACTTCAGTTCATTAAGAAATATGTTCTTAACAAATTTTCAGGGGCAAATTTCAGAGAAGACTAGGAAAGATGGGGTTTGATTATTTAACTTTGAGAAGAATATATAAATATATTCATATATATGAGTATATGAAGGGGAATATGTAAATGGTTATTTAATCCTATAAAGCGACTGAAATCTTAGAATTCATTAATAAGGGATTTAAAAAGCATGTTTACTAATGCATGATTAGTGTAACTTTTTTAAAACAGCCTTTTGTATGCTGGCACAATGAAGCTAAAAAACCTCACCACTTTTAAAAGAAATACATTTTGAAATGTATTTAGGTTGTACTAGGAACTCTGAAATTCTTAAAGCAACATAATACTATGGAATAGTATCTTTGATCAGAATGTATGTGGTAGTTTTCAAGACAGAGGAGTTTCAATTTCTGGTGACTGATTTTCTTCATTTAGCAAGAACCACAAAGCACATTCAAAGGGAGAGTCTGTAAAGGCAAGAAGGAAATTTTCAGTAAAGTTGCTCTCTATTTCTCCAGCAATTGCATGCAGGAACCTGCTTATCTCTCTGCTCTCTGTGGTATTTTCAGTGTTTGTGGTTGCAAAGAGTTTGGGATTTCAGGTGTTTGTATTTATCACCTGTTTGGTGTGCTTGTTATCGCTGTAGGTCTCCTCTCTGATTGTGAGACGCTTTTTAGGAACTTAGTTGAGAGAGAATCTGAGTGTTTAATGGTGATTGATACAAAATTTCTTAATTTAGTAACGGCACCCTTATAGCATCCATAGGTTAAGTTATAAATTATACACAGTGACAGTGGATGACTTGCTTCTTATTAATTAATGCCCTGTTTCCTTTCATTTGCTTGTTAACAGCCTCAAGCAGCGACACATCCTGCCATTTTCATAATCGTTGATGAAATTTTCAAGTAAGTTTTGAAGCTGTATATTCAAAGTGTTTTAAATGACCAGTTTAAGCAGTGAGGAGGTTTTATTTCTGAATATGCAGTATTATAATTTCTGGGTGTTTTATTCTTTAGCTGCCTATCTCCATATACTCTTCTGTGACACATATGACAATAACAACCAATCTTAATCTTGAAATGAAGCTTATATGAAAGTTTCATTATAACACTTATTGATAGAGTTGACTGCATTGTAGTTGAGCTTGTAAAAATCTGAATTTACATTGAATTTTAGTAGTGTTTTCCTATTGAAATCTGAACTGATGTAAGAAATGTAAATTCAGTTCATGAATTCACTCATGGCAGCCCAGGGCTGAGCTAAGGTATTTGTACTTATTCGTGTAGCCTCTTTAAATTGGGTTAAAAATGTTTTGGGATTGGCATCAGCTGTGCTCTTAATGGCATTAAATTGTTGATCTGTCCGTATCTGGTCTTGAATGCGTTTTGAAATATTTCCAAGTAATATATGTTGTTCACCACATGGGGGCTTCCAAGCCTTTGTGCTCAGCTTTCAGTGTTTTTTTTTTTTTTTTTTTTTTTTCTTTCATCAAGTTTCCTATTATTTTGCCACTCCTTTCAGGTGAACCACCCCTATCCTAGGAGTAATACATTTTTTAGTTAAAAAATAATGCGCTCAGTGCTAGCAAGAAACTGATAGTCCATTTTCATGAAAGCTCTTGCTTTTTAAAGAAAAACAGCTTCTGAGTGCATGTGTTTGGGGTGTTTATGTGTCTGCGTGCGTTTATATGTGTGGGTCTGCAGGTTTAGGTTTGTGCAGGTACCGACAGAAGAAGGTCTGCAGCTGCAGAAGCTGTCGAGCTGCGTGTCGCGAGGGAACCATTTTGCTATAGCCGCCCTGTCTGCTGCTGTCGCCCATTTTCTGAGCAGGGTTAGCATATGTTGAACAGTTGAAGCTGACACCAGTCACTCACTTTCCCGAGCTAAAATGCACGTGAGGGCTGATAAAACTTCTTAACAGACCCGTGCAAATGTTTTAAGGTGGAGGCTATTTGGTGAAAGTGTTATGAAGCAAAACATGGATTGTCATTTCCACATTATGCTTTGCCCTGACATTTTTGATGTTCCAGATGATTTTAGAAATTCAGCATGTTTTCCTGTTGTTCAGATGAAGAGTCCCAGTTTGCTTTCTTGCTTGCTTTCCATTGTGTCAATTCAATATCCTCATACATTGCATCAGCTAATTCCTTTACTTAGCTCTTGGCATTAAGTTCTTAATTTGTTTTGAAATTACTGTGCTTCTGGCACATTCATTATTAAATGAAGCTCTACATGTTCACCTGCTTTTGCAGATTAGTTGTTTCTGTAGCTTTGTGTTCGTTTTTGTTGTGCTTTTTTGATGTGTTTCCATCTTTTTTTTCAATAGTGAGAAATTAACTCACTATTGTGTACTTAGTCCGATGGGAGATTTTGGAGAGCTGATGCAGAAATAGAACTTCTACTTTATTGCTTTTAACGCTTGGCACAGACCTTCAGCTATGTGTTGGAGGCCAGTGCTTTGCCAGAAGCATACATCCTTATGTGCATCTCAGGAATGATTTTTCCTGCTCTTTGTATTTTTCTGTTTGAACTTGATTGAGTTTTGTTCCCCACATAGAATCTTATTTTGTTATTATGTTATATAGAATTCTGGAGTCTTTGAATTTCTACATAACGCTTCTGCATTTTTTCTTAGGGGTTGTATTTTCCTCCAGTTCTTACAGGAATGTGTTATTTTTTTTTCCCTACTTGTAGATCAGTATGGAAGATAAGTAAGTCCCCAATAACAAACACTGTGATATCTCAGTGGCAGACTACTCTGAACTACTTTTCCATTCTTTTCAAAGATGATAAGGAAAATTACTCTCTGTTACCCTGGTCAGTTTCATTTGCTCAGCAAATCATTATGCCCTATGGAAGGGCAGTTAAGACTTTCACCTTCCTGACATAAAATTTCCATAAGGATTTTTATGATTTCATCAGTGAAAGCATTTGTAAGTGGATTTGTTCCTAATTGCACCTGTAGTAACTCCTGAGCTAGAGTATAGCTTTGGTATATATTCATTTTGGTTTGCATTTCTGACTGATTGCTTAGTAGTGACATAAACTGTGTGCCATGTTATTTAATGCTTACATTCAGTCATCTTGTTTATTTTTTAAATATGTAACTATTTTTTCTTTTTCTAATTTTTATTGCTTCAGTAGGAGTGCAATTCTTAACAGTCATAGTCAAAATAAGTTTCTACTTATCCCAGAAGATTATATTTTTTCCTTATCTTGAAATAGTCTGTAGGACACAGGCTAACAAAGCACTAATGCACACCTTACTGTAAGCTTATGAATAGTTATGTTGAACCCAGTGAGACTATTCAGATGCCGAAAACTATGGCTGTGATTTTTTGTTGTTGTTGTTTTAAATTTGCTCTTGTTGTTTTTCCTTCCTGGCAAGGGAAATTCTTGTCTCTATATATATCATATATACATGATATATATATATAATTTATTTGTATATTTAACAGATTTTTTTTTAAAATGCCTCTGAAATTAGTAGTTCTCAGAGTTTTCATCCTGACATAATAGCCTGATGAGTTCAGATGCAGCTTGAGGCATAAAAAGAATGTATTTTTTCCCCCTTTTTTCAATTAACAGTGTTGTGATTGGCACACTAATAATCTGACCTGACATAATCTAACTTTTCAATGTTTAGGAGTGCAGTACTGGAAACCGATGGAGCTCCAGAAGTTATGACCATAATACAGGTGTTTACACAGCTTTTTGTTCAGGCTCACCAGAATGAAAACAAGCAGGTTAGTTGAGATCTATTTTATTGTCTTTTTTTTTTAACTTTTTGTTTGTTTTTTTTGATGAAATTTTTAAGGAAAAAAAACAGTTAGGAATGGTCATTGAATATGATGAGGTGAATAATAGATTGGTTCAGACATTTTAATGTGAAAATCAAAATGCAGTGTAAAAGCAATATATAAAAGCAATTTACCTGACATTTATCTGAGAGTAATCCCCTAATAAAAATTGCAATTAACTTGTTTGTCAAATGTTTTTTTTTTCTTCTGCAGTAGCAAGTAGTTGCTTAAAAAATGAAAGGAAGGATATAACTCCTCCTTGTTTCTCTCCCAAAGAATTGTAAGTAGAATATGGAATAGTCATTTTTTTAGTCAGTCTGTCCAACAAAAGGTCAAAGATGCAGAATACATACTGCTTTCACTATTTAACCACTTTTAACTGTCAGCAGTGGCTTTTTGGAGATCTTTTCTTGATTGAAAGCTTCAAATTTCCTAGCTCAGGAACTCTACCCCTCCATGCATTTTTAATTTACTGAATTAAGTAGAATTAGTTTTGTTGTGTATTACTTTAACCAGGAAGAAGATTTAGTTTCTCACTTCTAGATTTAGATTTTAAACTGCATGACAAAGATTGGGAAAGCATCCTTGAAAAATTTCCAGGTCCTTTTATTTTTACATCCTTTGGGAAGATGAGAAGAGGTTAGAAAGCTTTGGGTCTTTCTCCTGGACCATGCGATGTACATGTGTCTAATTGACACCGATTGGGTCTGTCTCCTCTTCAGGCAGTGTGAGCTGAGGGTGAGCGAGGCCGCTGCCTCGTGTAAGATGCGGGTGCTGTGCGGGTGACGTTCATGTGTTCATGTGTTCCTGCCACGCTGGTTTCGTGGCATCGGCACTTAGTGTGTCCCTGGTTAGCTGGCAGCACCAGGGCAGATCCTGTGCCCTTCGGCCACGCAGGGCTAAACCTGTGGTGCAGGCAATGGATACCCTATAGGGTGAAAGGCCTTCATCTGCTAACTGTGTAGCTTGGACACTGTTTTTTCTAAGTTTATTTTAAAGGTTAAGTAGGTTTCCTGTATTCAGTTTATACACAATTTGATTTCTGGGGCTCCAATTAAGATAGTACTTCAAATTTTAGAATTTTAGATGCCTTGTTTCAGTGCTTATGAATCAATCATAATGTTAACTAAAACTTGGCCTACAAGAAAGTAGGCACAGACTGCTTCGTAAAGTTTGTTTGAATGTTTGATGAGATTTGTGTTGTCATACCAATACTGCATGCGTTCATAAGGCAAACATCTTGTGGTATCTGGATATCCTTAACAGGACATAATTTGCTCCATTAACTTTTCACATAGGAAGGGGACAGAGGACAAGGAGGGATCTGGCTAGGTCATCTGAGACTTTAGGAATTTATAATACAGTTAATAGAAAAAAAGGCTGGGCAAACTTGTGTGTCCAAAAATTGTTCAAAAAGCAAGGTTGAGTCTGGCAGCTGCAGAGGTTTGCAAAGCAGGAGGAGAATGATTCCCCATGCCATTGCGTTAACTGTCAAATATAACTGTCTTTTTTAATAACTTTGGAGACAATTTAAAGAGGATAAGGATAAGGATATGTAGAAAAAA
>JAUBNY010000253.1:608212-618306 GCA_032275445.1 Crypturellus soui | reverse complement strand
AAATTAAGAATTTGAAAAAAAAAAACAGTGGCTTTGTATTTTAGGAGTAGACTTGCTCTTCTTCATGCTTTGGTATAAAAGGAAAAGATATAAAGAGACCACGGGGTTTAAACCTACCTACTCATGAAAAAAGACTGTTTGTATAGTCACAAAAAAAAAATTAAGAATGGGTATATTGGGATCACTGTTGGAATGATCGTTGGTGTTTTACAACGCCATTTTTTTCACATTTGTGGTGAAAGTGAAAACCGACTTAAATATTTGAGTCACATTAGTTCAGAATTTATAAGCTTAAAGCTTATGCACTTACTTGATAGAAGTTATGATTTCCTGTAATGGTGTTTTCCCTTTATCATTTGGTATTATCAGCTGTTTTCACCTGGAAATTAAATACTTGTTTTAAATAGCTGATGAAATATTTTAATTGCTTTTTCACTTTTATTTCTTCTTTATTGTTGGGTGAGAAGTTTGATTTTTGTGTCAGTTGTTATATCCAGCCAATCCAAACTTGTTTTATCTTTTAATACCCTGTTTTGTTGTGTTTGATTGTTTATGTAAGAAATGAACTACCTAAAATACTGTGCTGCTTTGTCAAGAAGCAAATATTTCTGCTTTGTTTAAACTGTATGCTGAAAACAGATTTTCACTGACCTTGCAATACCATTTTCATATGCAATTCATGCTGTGGGTTGTCTTGGCTACTAACTGTTACTTCTCATGGGGATTTTGGGTGCCAGGTAATTGGCTACCTGCATAGTTTTGTATAGGCATTGTTAATTTTTAATTTGATTAATTCCACATGACAAATAGACACACCTGGTGCTTGAGTACTGTATGTATCAGTATAGTGTAATTTCAATTAACTATTATTTACAGAAAAGAAAAATAACATGAATGTGTTACTTTATTTATTCATAATATATGCATACAGATTTCCCAAATATGAATGAAAAGATTTTTTTTTTAAAGCTAAATGATGCTTTCACTGAATTTATGAATTTATCACTTTCTATACGATCTCCAAGTCTGTTTTAAGAGATACTCTGTTCTGAAAGAAGCTATAAGAGTGCTAGGGTCATTAGTGCGGTGATTTAAGAGGAGTTCACATGCATGCTGTGTTAGGTGCACCTGCAGTAGATGTGCTGCTTTCAGTCTCACAACCACATTAGCTGCGTTCACAGTAAACCAGTCGCACGCACCCATCAGTGAGTCACTACCTACCTTATGCAGAATCCGATACTAAGAATTTTAGTTTTCTTCTAGTTTTAGTTTTCCATTTCTGAGCACATGAAAATAATCCACTTCATACATCAGACTTTTGTGGATGTTACTGGTTCTTATCTGGATAGGTCCATGAATCCATTTACATCATAAAGTGAAAGTAAATAAATTGGTATCTCTTTTTACTTTGGAATATTAGAATAAAAGTTTTGTGGTTATAGGGAGGAAAAAAAGAATAGTAGGATTTAGTTCTCATCATACTCCGAATCTTTTTTAATGCATATATTAAATTCATAAATACGAAAGCCATCTTAGTAAGTTTTTCTTACATTTCCTCTTTCTGTCTTTATGCAAAATGTTAAAATCAATTTTAATGTCCTTTTTACTTCACACTCTGTTGTTAGTTAGATGTTATATGAGTGTGGTAGCTGTGGAATGTCCTTTAAAACTGATCAGAAAGTTCTTAAAATGAAAATTTTGTGTTTTAGCATAAGTTTCCGCTGAAAGCCTACTTCTCTCGCTGTCACCAGCCTCTTGTAATAGCTTTACTCCAACGACCCTCGGGTAAGTTTCTGCATTAAACGTTTACAGCATTGACCTGCTTTGTCTCTATGTCTTAAAAGGCCTAAGACAACATTTTGCCTGCAGCTTAAATATTGGCAGTTCCTTATTTGGATATTTTAACTGAGTTCTCTACAGATGTCGTTATGAAAATTCTCATAGGTGTGTTCAGTGTGTTGCCCTGATGATTGTCTATAAACATGATAGAGTTCTTTTAGGTCAATAAGTGGCTACTTACTAAAGCAGCACAGTTCTGCATGAGCAACAATTTCTGCTTGGGAGAGACTAAGAGAGACTAAGATAGTTTTCCTGCTGGTTATGTGCTAATAGTGAGGTAGAATTCATGCAGGGGTAGGTCTGCCTGTACCTCCTTGTTTATCACTGTCAATTAATTGTTCTAAGAAGACACAGACAAACATAATTATGTCTGAAAACAGGGAGTTTTTAAAATGAAATTTTAAATATTTGGTGAAAATTGAATCATGTTTTACAGACTTTAATGACAGTTTAATATGGCTAATTTTGTTTTATTCTAGCTGACCTTTGCACTTCAATTTTCTTGAGATTTTTATTCTCCCTTCTCCTTAATTGCCAGCCATGCATTGCTCTCAGCACTTGAAATACATTTCGGAAATGCTCAAGGCGTTAGTAGAAGATGAAAGCAATAGGTAAGCAACAATCTCATTTCTTGATGCTTTGCATCTGTTACTTCACCAAAAATCACCTAGTTTGCAGTCTTAATTGGACACAATTCTTGAAGTGTAATTTTACTATTATTCTTTAAATTCTACCTTTTAAAGCTTAGGACTCAGACTCCCTGTAAAACTGAGCTTTGTAGCACATATAGAGCTGACCAATAAGCCTCTCATAAAACACGGTTTTCTACTGCAGTTTCTACTACACTTCAGCAGGCAGCTGAATTACATCAAATAAATGCTTCCTTGCCTGCTCTCCCAGCAGAAGTTTTTCTGCTGAAACTTCTCTGGATTTAATTTCTAATCCTGCTTAGCCTGAATTTCTCAAAATCACTGCTGTGTCCAGAGAGAGTGCAATGCAAAAAAAGGCGTCTGGGAGCTTATCCTTGGCGCTGCCCTTGTGCATATCTTCAAGGAGATGCTTATGCTGCTTATCAAGGAGATGGGACCAGCCTTCTGCAGCTTTGTGAAAACATATAAACATAAAAAACCTTCATTTTTCAATACACATTATACACTATGTTATTTTGCACTGTGAGGGGACAACTCATTCTTTTGACCTTTTATTCCCATTCTTTTTATTTATTTTTTTTGTTTGTTTAAAAAGTTGCTATAAGTGAGTGATGGTGTCTGTCTGCATGATGTTTTGTCATGGGACTATATGAAAGGAATGAAAAAAGATAAATCTCTATCTCTTGCTAACTCTTTCTTACCAAGTGTGTGATAAGATCGTGAGTTGTCTAGGGCTGTAAAACAGACTGTAGCGTGGCCGGGTCGGATAGATGCACAGACCAAGGCTCCCCACTGTCACCTTTTCCACGACGCCCCGAAGGCAGGTCCTTGTGTTCCTGCCTCGTTCCAGTTAAGCTGGGTGTTTCTGCAGCTCGCCGTGAGCCCTGGCTCCAGCTCCCTGCGTCTCGCGATCTTTGAGCTGCGGTTTGGTGCTGCGTCCGGCCTCTCCAGCTCTGAAGCCTGTCGAACCTTTTCTCCGCTGAAGGGTGACCAGTGGCTGACCCTGGCATCTTAAAAAGCCATAACTCGAACACGGAACAAACAAATAAAACGTAATCCATCATAATATATTACAATAATACAGTCTTGTCTGTTTTCCTTTTGTTGTTTAGCCCTTTCTTGGCTTGTATTACCTTCTCCCCACTTTGGCCTTGATGGTGCATGACTTGAATAGTATTGTACTTGCCAGAATATCCTCTTACTTCCTTTACAGTTCTTGCAGCAATTATGTTTCCTCTCAAATTCCTCTCTGCTACGAAGAAAATGAATCCGGTTTAAGTTTTTAAAATCTAACTTCCATAAGGAACTATATTTCATTTGACTTCTATTGATTTATTGCAGATTCTGCATACCTTTTACTTAATAAGATTAACAGAGGAGCAAAATTTACTCCAGTGCAGCAATCCTCTTGTCTCCTCTTTTTTTCTCCCACTTACTGCAGAGCACTCTCTGTGCATTGCTAATACACATTGTTTATTGTTATGTGTAGTCATGTCAATAAACAGTAAATGTTACATCAAATGGATTATAAAATAGAAATCTGCCGAGGTAGACTCACGAAAGGAAAATAAAATCTCGGACCAACGCAAGGGCCGCCGCAGAGGGCGGCTGCGATGGGGCGCAGGAGCGTGGGGTGCGACTGCCCACGAGGCACGTCCAGGTGCGGGTGGCGCAGCGGCCGCAGCGAGCGCGGGAAGCGGCCCCGTCACCGCCGAGGCCGGGACGGGTCCCGCTGTGCTGAGAACCTGTCAAAGTCATTGCAGTGCTTCGGGCCAAAGCCGTTTTAGTGCTTCAGGTCTGACAACCCGTGCTTATCCTTTGAGCTATCAACACTGCCAGTTGTAAATACAGTCAGCCCTTAGTAAAGCTGCCAATTTCTAGTAATTTAATTAAATTTCTCGTCTGATGGTAAATCTTTGGACGTTGTTTGTCCACTTAAGTTGTCATGACATTAAATTATTGTCAAATAAGTAGATTATTTTGCTGAGAGGAATGCTATTGGATCTTTGAATCCTTGGATCGCCTGATTGTTTCTCTTAAGTGTTCTCTTAAGTGGAGTCAGCTCTGGTGATAATATAATTAGTTTTGAAGATAAGATAGGAATTTTTAAAAATCCTTAATTTGGAGAGTATAAATTGTAGAATGTAATCTTAAGACATACATTTTAGTACAAAATATTTTCACTGCTGTTTATTCAACAAAGTATCTGTAACTAATAAAGTCAACCTTTTAATAGCATTGGTGGATGTTTTCTTTAATCTCTATTGCAAATAATACAGTGCACGAATACTTGCTTAACAGGTAAGGCAGTATCTGCTGAAGAAGAATTTAACAATCATATTTAATGCCAGTACCCTTTGTAGTTAAATTTAGACACTTTTAATTCTGAATAACTTTTTTAATAACAGGAAATTGCTCATGTTCTCTTTCTTTTTTTTTCTTTTTTTTCCAGATCTTTTGCTGACCTTTTTGAAATCTGGTTTTTGATTGCTCGTTTTGGAGAATGGCTGGATGTGGCAGCGGAACAATTACTGAAGGTCTCTGCAGAACCAGATGCTTTGCTGTGGCTGCTGGCATTTTACTACAGTCCTCAGAATGAAAACCAGCAAAGGACTCGCACAATGGTGGGTGGTGTGGCTGTAGTAATCAGAAGGGAGCAAACAATGGCCTGATTATATCTCTCTGCTATACAACCAATTGTACACACAAAAAATCAGAGATATGCCCTGAAGAAGGTATTGGTTTTGCCTGTCTCGTGGGAATTGTGCTGCAGTGAAATAGCCCAGGGGTATTTTTTTTTGTGTAGATTTTCTTGCTCATGACATTTAGAAAGCTCTCCTTTTTATTTTTTTCAAGGATATTGTATAGACTTCTTGGCATTCTTTTAAATAACTCATCTGTTTCTAAACAGATGTAGGACTGTATTTTTGAAATCTGCGTGGAAGAATTGAGCATTCCTGTGTTACAATTTCCTCTTTCAAGTGCTTCTTTCTTAGAGGATTCTGTCAGAGTAGCCATAGAAGCAGCACAGAGTCCCAGTCATTCCCAGCTAGTTTGATTTCTCCTACATCTCTTCACTGAATTTTTGGCATATGTGAGATTGTAACATATATGTTATGTTCCCATGTGCTCAGTTTCTAGCAGAAAGTAGCAATGTTCTAACCATGCTCCCTGTTGCATGGAAAGGGGTGTATGTCTGCATATACATGCATATGCATGAAAATCGTTACTTTAGACCTGTTATGCAGGTTTGGACTAGCCTGGGGAATCTGTTCTCCAAAACTCAGATTCAGAATCTCACAAGAGTATCTCTGGTTTTTCTTCATTTTAAAACTAATGCTTTTTGTTTTAAAAATGCAGCTCAGTATGCTATCCTATTAAAACATCGTGCTTTCATTTTTCATCCACTCCCTCACATATTACAATGTTTACAGTGGTTCCCTTCCTCTCTTCCCCTGCCCTGGAAAGCAAATTGGCAGTGCAAATGCAAGCTCCTATTCCGATCACTTTTTGTTATTTTTGTCTTGAAGTTCTCATGCCCCTCTAGGATGGGGTGAGTTTGTATGCACGAGCTGGAATGCTGACAGGGAAAGGTTAGGCTACAGCTACACACGGGTGAAGAACTGGAGTTTTAAAGGGTGCTTTTACGGAAGAAAGCAATAAACCAAGGCAATAAACACAAGCAAATGAAACCAGAAGACTGTAGGTGTTGAGATTCATACATATGGAGCATTGTTCTGTCTCCAGCACTGCAAAATGAAATCACATTGTCCCAGATTCAGTCATCTCCCTGTGTGTCCCCTGTGCTATTTATCAGTTTGTTATTCTCCATAATAACGCATGACAAATACGAGAGAGAAGCTTTTCCACTGAGAGCCCATGCAATTACTCATCTATTCCCAGAGGTCTCATATTTTAGTTCAGTATGATTCTTTTATTTAGAGTTACTTACAGTGAAAAAGATTTGTTTTCTACAGGTCAGGCTGCTTGAGAAGAAATCCCACAGTTGATACAAAGCTGCTGCCTCGCTGTTAGCCATGTGCATTGCTGTGCACTGCATCTGCTTGGTGAAATACCACGAACACGTCCCTTGGAGGTTAGCTTTCAGTGGAGGCTGTGGGCAGGCAGACTGTGCCATCCGAGAGCCCTGTCTAAAGGCGTTGTTCTTTCCCCACCTTCTGCACCTTCCACTGCTTGAGGAAAGACTCATCCGAGCAGCTGGTCTCCAGTTTAGCTGTAAATAGGGGCAGGAAGATGGAATGGGAGCTTCTGGCATATTTTTGTCTGGGAAGGTGTGTGCTCATGACTTAAGGTTTTGAGTTTCTGTCCCTGGTTTGAGATAGCAGCTAGGTGTGAGCAAGAGTGGAATGCCCAAAGCTAAAATGGTTTAAAGAAGAAAATGCCAACTTCTGCTGTGCACTGGAGTTCGCTCAAGTGTGCTGGTCTGTTCGAGCATTCTGCCTCACTCTTGTTCGTCTCTCTGAGTTATTTCATGCATTCAAATACTGGAACATTGAAGGGAAAAGGTTGACGATTGGTCATGATAACATTGGCACTAAGAGAAAGTACGTGAGATTGTGGAGCAGGTCCTGCTAAAAGTCTTGCATTGCTGATGGATAGGATGGAAGCAAACCAAGAATGGGACTTGCATATGGGGACTTGAGGAATTCCAGTTATCTTCAGGTTCTGGTATCATTTGCTACCCCGTACATCTGAACACAATTCACTTTTAGAATAACAGAGTTTTGCAGACTATTTTGTGTGGAAATTATGATGGTGAAGGAATGAGAAAAGCAAAGGCAAGTAAATGACTAAAATTGTCTCTTTCCTTTGGTTCACAGCGGTATATTTTTTGATTGTCTCTGATCGTCTGTGCCTTTTTTTCCACTTATCTTTTTTAATTTTACTAGTTATTTAGTTTACTTTTAATATGGTGAGCAGAATTACTGTCAGGGATTTTTTTTGTACTAGTTCCTTACAGTTCTATTTCTATTGTGTAGGTGCCAAAAATCTTCTATTTTCTACTCCTAATAAAAATGAGTTTGTATTGGCTAACTCAAAAGGTAAAAGCATAACAAAACGTAAGTTGCAAACAAAACAGGAAGAAGGAAAAAATGCATTTTTATCAGAACGTTTTATCAGCTGAGGTCAGGTTGCGTGGGGATTTAATTGATTTGTAGCAGCAATATTGAAATGAGCCCTTGAGGAGCCTCTGTTCTTTTTCCCACAATGCAGAAATCTGACTATGTTCTGCTGAGAGATTTTCTCCATTTCCTTTTATTATTAAGAAAGGTCAACCCTGGCTCGATGCCCTGCCTGTTTAGTTTGCAAGACCAAAGAAAGTTATAAAATTCCTTCTGTGTGTGTGAATCAGTATGAAAGAAATGTACACTGCCCTTCCTTCCCTGTTCTCCCTGCTGCTTAAATTCAGACTCTTTTCATTTTTGGGTAGCGTTTGCCAAGGATTCAGTTTCCTATTAGTCAATAGATCCAAAGGAAAAAATACCACAGCTATGACCTTTACTCTTCTGAGTTCCTGTGTCCCTTCAATTTTGACCCTGCAGGTAGAAGCTGAAGGAATCTACAATCAACTTATGATGCTCTTCAATTGTACAGCCCTCTCTGTCAAAGATCTGCAGGATGCTGTACACAAAGCAGACATAAAGCAAAGCGGTACTCAGCATCTTACAACACATCTTCTTATCAACTTTCTACTGTTTTCTTCTGGTGGACATATGATTGCCCAGGAATATATTTCCCATGTAAGTGTTACTTCCTTTTTCCAGTTTAAGTAAAACACATTTTTCTTAGAGTATTGGATTTAAGTTCAAAACACCTAACAGAAGGTTAAAGGTGGTTGCAATTAGAGTAACTATATCAAACCTGCTACATTTGAATTGCAGCTACAATTAAAGTATTTTCCTTCTTTCCTTCTTGACATGGTTTTCACAGGATACAACTGAAAAGATTGCTGTCCTGACTATAGAGCTGCAGAAATGCTCTAAGTAGGAGCTTGCA
This sequence comes from Crypturellus soui, assembly GCA_032275445.1. Classification (NCBI taxonomy): domain Eukaryota; kingdom Metazoa; phylum Chordata; class Aves; order Tinamiformes; family Tinamidae; genus Crypturellus; species Crypturellus soui. Next base: position 609,799 of record JAUBNY010000253.1, on the reverse strand, counting down.
GCTAAGATTGCCATGTGCAAACATTTTGCTTTCCCCAATTACCGATCCCTCCCTTAATTATCCATCCACTGCAGAGGTGCCCCAGTTGTCCTCTGTCCACTTCCCATTATGTAAACAGATAGCTGATAAGTGTTAGCACTGAAGAGGCAGATGCTTGGTGCCTTAGGAGGCCAGATTGTTCGGAGATAAAAAAGTGAGGACCTGAGAGAATGTTACTTTGGTGGTAAAAAGTGCTGAAGAGAAAACAAGTGAAAGGTTCCAATGTTTGTTACCATATCTTCCTATTTTTGCTGAGAGCCTTCACAAGCAGTGAAGTGTTTGTATCTCTCAAAATGAACAGTGCTTTGTGAGAAAGAGATTAGAAATTTCTTCCTATGTAGTTGTAATAGCATTTTTTAAGAAGCTCAGGAACCCTGTGAAAACAGGTTTTGGACCACAGTGTGGTTCTGGCCAAATTCGTCCTTTCTGTTGCAGAGATCTACATTTCTTTTATTCAGTATAGGGTACACGTACAAGGAGTCTGATTCAATGACTTGGAAAACTGAAAAACTATTTTGGTTGTTATGCCTTCTGGCTGACTAAAAAGACAGTATTTACGCTGCAAAGACAGCTAAGATATTTCAAGCATCTTAGATGTAAGTTCAGAAATGGTCAGTTCTCCCTAAGCATAAAAATGTAATATTTAAAAGTCAGGATTTTTGTTTGTTCGTATTGCTCAAAACAGCATAAATGGATTTAAAATGTATTTGTGTATTTCTCAGTGCAGGCAGGTCATAGGACAGAGTAGGTCAGTCTGTTTTATTTTGACTGCATTTCTGGAGGTTTTAATGAGTAGCTGGGATCTCGAGCTTGATTTGAAGGCATGCAGGCAATATGTGAAGGGCAGGGGAATTGGGATGCATGGCAGTGGTTTTGGTTATCACAGCCAAATACCCAGAAGAAAGTCACTCCTGGTCTATAAAAGTGTTCACTTAGCTTATTTTCCCAGGATTTATGCTTCTGTATCTTTCTTGTGGGAGGCATGTTTTTACTTAACGAAAACTTCACAGAAGCCTTTTTTGTATGGCTTCCTAAACCCAGCAAGACCTTACCACAGTTTTAGCAGATTAAGGAGATGTTTCCTTGCCTGCCTGTTAATGTTTCCTTTAAAAGTTTTTGAACCACCTTGTTTTTTTCAGTCAAATTTGGGAGACATTAAAGACCTTAAAAGTGATGACTTTCTTCAAAAAGCCTAAAAAGAGACCAGATGGTTAAAAAGCGAAATGTTGTTCTTGAGCTGAGCTGCTATTAGATATCCAGGCTCCTAACATGCGTTCAGTGGTGACAGAGAAGTCTGTTGCTTTCTGTGGTTTTGGTTGCTAATAACAGTATAAAGTCATTATCAATATAAAGTAATCAGTGCTTCAGTGTGCATTGGGAGCTCGCACTTAGCAACCTAATTAAATAATTTCCTCCCTCCTCTGTTTTCCTTCAGATGAGCGGGACAAGGGATGCGAGCCGGGAGGTCTGCAGCCTGCTGCTCCGCGCGGCCCACAGAGCTCACCGCGGCGGCGGGGAGGGGGACCAGCGGGCTGCGGGGCTGGCGAA
>JAUBNY010000253.1:533115-600916 GCA_032275445.1 Crypturellus soui | reverse complement strand
TCTGCGCTCTGGCCCGGCCACAGAGGCAAGGACGAGGCGAGGGCAGGGACCCAGCAGCAGCAGCACCCGGCCAAGGGCCCGCACTGAGGGCTGCCCCGCCGGGAACAGGGGCTGGCGTGGCCGGGGCTGCAGCCACCGGCGGTTACTGCTCACCTACCGCCTTGTTCCTCTACAGCTACAGATGGAGTGAATCCATCTGCTGCTCTTGAATAACAATAGCAATGCAGTGCAAAGCTGCTGTTACCTGCATACTGAGAAAGGACCAAAATAGCAGAAAAAGATTAAAATGTTGTGTTTTATTCAGGAGACTGTGTGCGAAGTAGAAGGACTTCGGATGGTGTAGAGGTCCCTTCCAACTTCAACCATCAGTGATTCTGCGGCTTGTCCCCAGCAAGCGCTGTGTGCTGCACTCGTCGCCTACTGAGGACCGGCTCGCCTCCCCGCGTCTTACAGTCCTCCTCCAAATCAGAGCTTAGCCTTTGTAGCATTTTTTGCCATTTTCCCAAACGCATGATTATTCTGTAGAAAGCGCTGGGGTAGTGGCATAAGCTGTTACAAGTAACAATTTTGTCTACAAGGAATTTTGCTACTGTTTCTTTGGGTGCTTTTATTTACTATAATTACTATTGAGTGTGATAGATAACCTCCCCCCGTAAGGAAATTACTAGGGGAATACCTACCTTTGGAGGATCTTTCATAAAACAAACAGCACTTGTTTTCTCTGCAGTTTTCACCAGCATCTATTAGAAGTCAGCAAGGCTGAGTGGTTCCTGCCTCTACTTGTCATTGTCCTTTTATGCAGTTCATGAAGATTCTACACTAGCTTCTATTTAAGAGGGGGGAACTACTAAATACATTTATCTCACTGTCCTCTGTTCTCCTTTGCTGCCAACAGGGCTTTGAGCAAGGAAAGGGCACAAAAATGCCAAGGCCTGTCCTTTCTTTCCTATTTCTGGGGCCGTTAGGGATTTTTTGTCTCCCAGTTTCCTTTCTTTCTCAGTCCCTCCAATGTGTGGAGCACCAGGCTACACTGTGGCAGAGGCAGAAAAATCAGTTTTTGAGGTCTCACTCTTGCTAATGCTGTTTGGAGAGAACAGAGCAGGGGAACCAAACTGCTCTTGTTTTAAAAACAAAAACAAAATGAAACAGGAAAAACTAGATTGCTTTTAGAAAAAGAATTGGTGATATCTGCAGTGTCTTTCCAGATTGTGTTATTGTCTTGACTTGACTTGTCTTAATAATTCTGGGTATGAACTATGCCAGGAGGGGCAGTGCAGGGACAGCAGTGTCCTATGGATCGGTTCCCAAGTAGGGAGGCCCAGGTAATTTGGGGCAAGAGAACTTCTGTGCTTAATTTTTCTTGTTAATATCCATTAACTAACTGCAATCAGCCTCAGTAAGACAGGATATGAAGTGCTTTTTTAAAGCTTATAAATTAACTTTTGAGCTGCTATACAATAGAGAAACTACACATACTTTTAAAAAATATATTTATTTTTACAAGAGTATTTGATGTAAAAACAGTAACATACAAAGTAAACATATTCACTTTTTTTCCCCCCTGTTTTTTAAAGGCTCATTTGCTGAAGGGGACAATTAAGACATCTTGTGACTGGTGAAGCAGCACATTCCTGGAGAAGAGGAGCTACCCTTGATATATTAGTGTACAAAAGGTGCAGCATAAGAGTAAGGAAAACATTTTCAGCAACAGAAGGTCTGACATTTACGGCACATGCTAGCCTATGCGAGATGCATGGGCGCTTATCTTCATACTTTCCTCACACCTGTGGCCCCCTAAGAGGGGCTGGTAACTTTTTACAGACTGCTCCACCCCCAAATCATCTCCCTCACCGACTGATTCCTTACATAAACTTCTTAATATGGTAGAGAAGTTGCAGACAAAATGTTAAATACTAAATACAGGTTCACTTGACTGATTGCAGTGGTTCCTACATGGGCCTGCTTACTGGACTGCATTTAGCAGTCAGTGCAAGTGCTTGACATCTGCCTACCGGAGAGGGCTACAGCCTCAAAACATATGGATGAAACCCAAAGAGCCTCTATGGAACAGCTACCTTGAGCCATGGGGATGTGTGTGCGTGTGTGTGTGTGCATGTGTATTTTAGGTGTTCCTGGTTACAGTGAGCCTCTGGAAACTGTAAATATTGAGAAGTATATGTTTCTGTCAGCTGATTGATTTAGTCACATAATCCTTCCTTTGATGTCTTGGGTCAATGAAACCCTAGTACCACTAGGGTTTAGTAGCAGATATATTAAGAGAATTTCTCTGTGATCTTTCCTCCAGCAGAAACAGCAGTTAAAGTTATTACTCTGCCACAGTGAAGGAGTATCTGTGCATTCTTCATTGGCTCAGTTTTTAAAATGAGGTTATTCTTTAGGTTACTAGCAGAGCATAACTGTGGTCACGGGGCTTAAGTTACAAAGATAAATTTGCGATCATATCTCTAAAACCACTATTCCTCTTAATTTTTGTCTAGTGAAGAGTTTGAGTACCTAACAGGAGCTCTTTGTAGATCTGAGCCACTGCCCTAACAAGAAGCCCCACTGGGAAGAGCTGAAGTGCAAACCCATTCCCTGAGTTGTTAGCAGCTTACTCCAAAAACGATGCTAGAGATCACTTACTGTAGTAACACTGTAGTGGTCTGCACACATCCCACCTACCTTGGTGTGCTTAGACAAGCCTAAGGCTACCCGGGCAGGTTTTCCAGCTTACGCATTTGGTGTTCAACAGCAGGACAGCATAATGCCTACTAATTTGGTCTTTCTTAGAAAACGTTAACGACCTTTTTCACAGGCTCTCAGGAAAGGAACATCTTTTTGCTCTAGGGCTCGACTCCTGTTCCTGCTGAACTGAGCCAGTGTATAAAATCAGAACTGATATCAGCTCAGTAGGCACCGGAGGACGAGTCCATCAACAGCCTGGAACAGCGGCAGCCGCAAGGGGCAGCTCCAGTTGCCAACAACCACCTCCTGCAAACGACGCAGATCGCTACGCACCACCCGCAGAGCAGCCGTGAGAGCACCCACAGAGCGCCTGCTTTACAAAACACAGTTTTACAGACAGTTCCATTTTGAAGTCACCAACATTTATTATTTCCTCTGTCTTCCAGAACAGCATCGCAACCCAGCCAGTGTGGAGGGCAGCCCTGTCCTGCAGGCCGAGGGGAGCACGCGGCCTCCCGCGCTGCGCCCGCCGCCTCGGCGAGGTGCGCGGGCCGCGCGGCCGTGCTCGTCTCTCCTGCCGGGCGCAGAACTTAGCCACTGTGAACACAGAACAGAGAACCACTGTTCAGCAGCCAGCTAAGCTCTGCGCCGCGGCAGGGAGGCCTCGCGCTGCGCGGTGCTGCCGGGCCGGCCCGCGCTGCGCTGCGCTGCCTCGGGGCGCTGCGAGGGGCCAGCCCGCTGGCGGCGGCGGCTCTCACGGCGGCGCTCCGGCTTGTGGCTACGTGGTAATCCCTGGCAATGTGATTTTAATCTTAAGTCACAAATCATCATGCCAGGAACCCAAGCAGCCACAACACTGGAAGAAACCTGTTCATTTACTCTTCCCTCTCATGTTCAAGTTTAGAACAAGAGGTTTATTTCTTACGGGTGGTGTTGCCCCACCCATTTCTTTAGATTTTTATTTATTTAGCTCATTTATTTATCTAATTTATTTATTCAGCATGCTTGCATTCCTGGTCCATGTAAAAGTCAATCAGGTTAAATTCTGACTACGTTAACACATACTTACCACTGGAGACTTGTAGAAATTTTAGTTTTTATTTTAATATGAAACAAAGTATAGGAAGACAGAAGAACAAATTGCATCTCTCTGGCCTTCAGTAAACTTCTGAACAGCTAAAGGCAGGTACCAGAATAAAGAAATGTTGAATATAATAACTCTAAAACTTGGATGCATCTTTGATAACTGGTTCATAAGTTGTAATTTTTTTTTAACAAAACCAATTGTAATAGCCCCATAGTCCTATAGCTGTTTTAGAATATGACTCTCCCACCATAACTAACCCCCTAGGAAGCTATGGCTTAATCCACATTTCCCCTGAAGACTTCCTGGCAGGCACAGCTCTTGTCTAACCAGAAGAAGAATCGGGCTATTCATAAATTGTTTTTATCTGCTGTATTCCTAACAAATAAAGTCACGTCACAAATTCAAATGGCACAGAGTATCGAGTTCTGATCATGTGTACAGGCTTGAAGCGGGGAGAGAATTAAGATTCCTGTTCAGAAACAATTACAAAAATGATGATTTTGCTAAATTAGATTTCTGATTTTGATAACAGAAATCAACTGTAAAGTTATGTGAACAACCAAGGCAATGAGCCTGTTGGATGAATTACATGATTAGGCAAAAATCTGAGGTATGCTGCAGTGAAAAAATAATCTTCATACCAATCCTGATCAGCTATGTGCTAAACCTGTGTGTACATACACTGTAAGGTTACCTCAGGCTACCGAACTGGAGAATATCTCTGCAAAGGATGACTTTAGAGCCTGTATCAATCTTTAGCTGGTGAATATTTCTTGGTATTTTGCTTCTTCTGTACTCTTTAATTTCAGAAGCAAACTAAATGGGGTATGAAGAACATTAAGCAGCTTCTTAATGTCAGGGCTACTCCTCTTACCTCACTTTCGGTTTTCAGAGACCTGACAATGCAGATTTGTTTGAATTAGAAAATTAGGATTTGCTTTCAGATGCACAATTTCCTAATTCCTTTATGGGTGCAGATTTTTTTTTCAAAGACTGTGCTGCTTATCAAGTCAAGAGGCTGCTTTATTAAACATAATTGCTTCTCACACTGTTGTAATTTTAAGAAACTCTGCAAACAGCATGAAGGGCACAGAGTGGAGTACAACTGTGCCTGGCTTGGCCACTGCCACTTGCAGCCTCTGGAGAGCTTTGGGCAAAGGTCTTCTGTGCTCTGCACGTGCTGTCTGCAGGCTGTCACCTCACGGCTCCAGCAGCTGGGTTTGAAAATAAGGAATGTAGCAGAAGTAATTGCTTGAACTAAGCAGCCACAAACTCTACAGGACAGCAAAGTTTACTTTGTTTAGTGTACTATCATATTCTTTGTGCATGATGTAAAACCACACCTTTAATTAAAAAAAAAAATCACCTCTTCAGAATAACATTTCTGCCACCACCTTGGCTGAGGACACATCCATATACTCTCGTGCTGCAGCAAAGCATTTGTGGGCAAGTTCTTGTTGTTTTGCATCTTCATTCACCATCAGCTCCCCGTAGAGGTACACACCCATTGCCTGCCACAGGAACAAAACACACATTAATCCTATCACCATCTGTGAGCCGCGAACAAGACTTTGTTCCATACAACTCACAGAAATCACCCAATGAAAGAAAGAACTATCTGCCTGAAAGACGGCCATATACTCTATGACACACGCTCATGCCTCCACACTAAATGTAATGTTCTCTGGCTGTTTTTTGCTTAAGGAAGACCATCTATATCTTGTATCAAGTACTTATTTAACAAAGGAACATTAATATAAGAAAGCCTCCCTACTCTGTTTTCTTACCATAATCTAGGTTGAAATCTGTTCTCTTATATCCACTACCTGAAATATTTCCAAACGTCCTTTAAGAAAGTGGCTTGTTCTTCCTTTAACAGGTTAAATTCTTTCAAATTTTGTTGTTTCCATACTCAGTTATTAAGTGCACATCATTCTAAAATGCCCATTTGGGAATTCTGTGACCAGAAATCAATTAAAAATGGTCAGCTCTGTCTTTCAAAAATCATCTCTTCTCATGCAAAATAGATATGGTTGAACATGCATACTGTTCTATGGTATGGTAGGGAAAACAGGCTTTTCCTAACTCCAGATTTTGGAAATAGCACAAAATTTCATTGCAGATTGCCTTTTTTTTTTTTTTTTCTCTGCCCTGATGATACAAATATTTTCATCTAACTGCAAGGAATTCAACAACAGCTAAGTTGCGCTTACCAAAATAGCATCACGCATATGACTTACTTAAAATATTAGCGGGATAACAAATGAGCTTTTGCAGTTGTACTCAAATGTTTGGATAGCTGAAGTAGAAGAAAAAGATATGGGGATCATTGGAAGTCTATTTTTTATACTATTCCTTCCAGTTTACAAGGCTGGCTGATTAAGTGTTTTTTTTTTTTTTTTAAGCAATAAAAATCAACCAACCAACCAACCAACCAACCAAAAAAAAGGTAAATTCCACATATTTCAACAGGAAGAGAAATCTAATATTTAGTGAAGACTTGGAGGCATCAGACAGAAACCTGCCCAGCTCCCTTCCAGTCCCACGGCTCTGCTGCCTCGCACTGGGAGACCCAGGAGCTCAGATTTCCCTGACCCGCAGCTGCAGAGCAGTCACACCAGTCAGGCTGCCTTGGAACTGGGCTCCAGTTCCTTTCCTAGAGAACTTCAAAATGTTGAGATTTTGTTCCAAATAGGAATTACTTCTCTCTACCTAGCGTTAATAATTTTCCCCAAACCCACATATTAATACTCAGTAAACATATTGGGTTTTAGTAATCCTGAAAAAGATTAAATAGCCACATTTGCATTTTTCCCAGACTTTTAAAATAGCCAAGTCTTTTAGGATCAGTAAGGGCATGCAACTGCTCTAATTTCAGTCATAATCATTCCACAACCTGTTTGTGCCATAAAATGCATTTAACTGCTGCAGTAAGTTAAACAAAGGATACCGGAGATCACATTAAAAAAAATAGTTGAAAAAATTGGTTCCCACAGTGTAGAAAATATAAATCTTTTTTTGACATAACATTTCCTTGAAAAATAATGCAGTTCAAAACAAGTACATTCATTTGTGAAAACTTGAGCACTATTTTCATAGTCTACCATGTACCTGCTATGTCTACTGCTATGTACCTGCATCCTTCCATATGATAAAAATTACAATGATATGTATGTTTCTGTTTTCATAATTGATGTTTTATGTTTATTTATCACAGTAAAGAGCTTGTAAGGAAATGTGGGGTCTGTTTGTTGGCTGAGCTAGAAACAGGAGCTCTAGAGCTGCAGAGAAAGCATATGGAAGACTGTAATAACTTTACTGTACTATGTGACAAAATATATTTGTCTAAAGTATAAAAATCTTTCGCTGTAAACACGAAAGGCAAAAGCACGAATTTCTTTCCGATTTTGACATAGATTGCAAGATTTTCTGTATTTTTGTATAAGTTTTAGATATATACCATATGCTATCAATGAATTTCTTGATTCTTAGTGTTTATAATAAATAAAAAATGAATGGAAATGACATTGAAAGACAGAGTTAAAATTACAATTTTAAGTCTCCTAATGACCTAAATAAATCATAAGTCAAAGATATAAAGAAGGTCCAGCTTTAGAAATTCTTTCCCATCACTTCCCTAACCCTGGAGATGTATGCAGCCCTTTAATGTAGACTCTTGTAAAACACTTCTTTTTAAGGACATCGTCTTGGAAATTTAAGCCTCTGCAGCACTGACAATTTTGCACCTATCTCTTATACACGCTATAGGATTCACAGCCAGGCTTGCCCTTATCATCAGTGGAACTAACGCTGGAAGGCCCTCTTCGAGGACCGCTGCACCTCCACCTTGCATAAAATGAACACAGAAGAGGTAATATATTCTACTTATTTAAGCAAAGGGCAAGAAGGAATACACATTCCAGTTTTTGACAATCTAGAGCAAGAAAATGTATTTTACTTTGGCCAGTAAAAGGCTGATTATTTTGAAAATGTTAATTAAATAGAACTGACCTGATCTTCTCTAAGAAACTTCTCAACATCTCCATATCCAGGCACATATTTGTGTTTAACAACAAGTTCACACCACCGATGTCGGATCTTTGAGAAAAGAAAACAGAAAATAAAACCTTGTATCATATCTGTAAATAACTGCCAGTAAATGATACCTTTCTGATTTTTTTTTTTTTGGCAAAAGGTGACTCCTGTAAAAACATAAAACATATTTCATGATTAAGCTCCTGAGAAGCCCTACTGCTTCAAAAAGGCAGCAAAAATGTTCTATTTTTCAGGGCAGGTGCAGATTTGCAGCATCTTCACCTCAAACTGCTATACATATTTAAATATTTTCCAGTCTATTCTTTTCCTTTAAGCTAGACTAGAAGTTACTACTTTCATAACGTTAATATAGTGGGATGAGGAGACATTATAGCTACACACATCCGGAAGACCTACAAGATGCAATTAAATAATTCCTCTATGCAAGTGTAAAAATCCAAGAGATTAAAAGTTTTAAGTTTACATATAATTCTATACCAATATTATACCCATGCTAAAAGGACAAAAGCCAAGAAACAGAGAGCTTTCAGTGAAGTAAAACACAGTTCTGCCACCATAGCCTTGCCAAGTAATAGACTTTGAGCACTCTGCAAAGGGTTTAAAAATCTGTTTACACTTAAGGACTGGCTTCTGCTACCAAATGCACATTAAGATGGACACTTACTAACATACTGTAATGAAAAGTAGGGAAATTTTCAAGTAAATTACTATTGATTAATATAAATAACTTAAAATGTGGAAGCAGCGCACCTTTTAAGTGCATGCTTCATGTATCTTTTGGTTTTGTTTTAAATGAGCGACTTTGTTCTGAATGACTCTTGTGGTATTAGCATTATCTTACACTGCACCAATGCTTCCTCAATTGCACGCAGTGATCAGGCTTAAGTTTTATATTCCATTATTAACTCAATGCTGACCATCAAGAACAAAAGTTGAGTGCAATAAAAACCTCTCACTGGATGCTCCAGCCTTTGTTCTTACCATCTTTCAAAAGACTAGATCCTAATCATTATCAGCTTTTGTAATAAGACTAAACTGTAAACAGTTTTAAATTTTTTTAAATTTGAGTCTAAGCTCTGCTACTATCAATTTATTAAGATCTACTGATAACCCTGAGAATGAAAGTCAGAAAAGAAGGGGATAGAAAGACACAAGTTGCTTTTGAAAATAAGGGCAGTACTTGTCATCCTAGTCCATAGCAAAGTCTCAAGAAAGAAATTCCCAAGAAAGAATTTCACAAGGTTAGTAATTAAATGATAGTTTCACTAACATGATTAAGAAGTGATGAATGCTCATATGTCCTCCAAGAGTCCTTTCTTGGGCAGCTGATAACTATTTCCAGATGACCTCTTACATAAAATTGTTCAAACCTAGCTTCTAAATGGAATAAAATGCTGAGGGTATTTGTGTCTGAACCGAGTATTCACTCACACTAAGACACTGAACAGTTACACTGGTGAGAAATGAAAGCTGTCTCTCAAAGACTGCTGCTGACAAAGTAACAGCTGGTAAGATTCCTCCTGTATGTGGAACCAGAGCTAAATCCACAGAAGTAAATAGTTTTCCAAGGCCCAACTCCCTTTGCTGGGGACACCCAGATGCATAAGGCAGATGCTCAAAGCCCTACCCAGCTGCTGCTTCTCCCAGGAGACATGTAACATTTCACCAGAAAATCCTCCCAGGCTCTCCAGCTCTGGGAGAGGGCATTTCTCACACACCAAGCAGATCCATGCCTGGCCCATAACTTCAGGGCTCACAAACTAAGTATTTCTTTACTTACTCATTGGCAGGGTGATTGAACCCTCCTCTAACAGAGCATGAAAACATTTAAAAGGTTGTTTTATAACAAGGACTTTCCAATGCATTCTTATAACATGCATGAAGTAGATGAGGAAGAGTGTCTTCCTCACGGCCCTCTTGTATCTTGGGTTGCAGCAGTTACATCTCAATTCACACTAGTTACTCATCGAGGAGGAGAGCAATCAAGTCCAATTTCCACATCTCAGAATCTCAGATTGCATCTTGTTCAGGAAGCAGACAAACTGGATTCTGAGAATGCGACCCTCTTCCATATAGTTAAAATGTTTATTGATCCTAAAAGGAGAAACTCAGCATCTGAGTGCTCTGAAGTAGAAGGCACCAGAATATTCCTTTAAGAACTCAGGGACAGGGCTTACAGAGTGCAAAAATCAGATCAGGTAACCTCTGTGGATGTGATTGTAGTATCTACATGGAAATCAGAACATAAGTTCTCAGTACAAATGTATTTATTTATGTGGTTCTACTTTTCAATGTGCTAATCTACTATATGGCCGCCCTTGGTTTAGCAGCACTGATTAGCTGAATTCCAACTGCTTTGCAAAACATGGAACAATTAAGCTGTGTCCACTTCCTTAGATCATTCTTTTCTCTACAGGGTTCCAATTCTTGGCAGTAAACATCCTTTAAAATGGTTTAAAAGAAAAATATTTATTTATTGAGTGAGGTTTGAAACTTTCTTTCCTTCTGTCTTTCTCTCTTTCTTTCTCAGCGTCTTTAAAAACCCTGGAACATGCCCAGCTCTGATACACAGGATGTGCCAGCTGGGGCAGAAGCAGCATGTCTGTTATCCTCACATTACATGTTTGCCTCCCCTTTTCAGAAAAGCTCCAGAGGCCCCTGCAGGACAGCAAACTGCAGGACAAACAGTTATTATTGAAGTGCTGGTAAAACCAGCAGCACAGGCATCACATATGTCCCACCAGCTTTCTAGGGACTTACCTCACACCCAGCAAGCAGTCAGCAAAACTGCTTTATGTGCAAGGTCACCAGGCCAAAACTGGCATAAAATTCTATGACCTGAGCTGAAAATACCTTTATGGCTCTCCTGGCCTCCCACTCCCCCATACAGTGTGGCTTGTAGGTTGCCACATACCATAACTGCAGCTGGAGCAAATGCAGTCACTTTTCAGATATACACACTACAAAAAAGTAATTTTTCTAGTATAATCCAAGCCCTCAATTTACACCAAAACCATAAGAATTTATTTTCTGAAGAGGAGGATGGAAAAAAATATATTTTTGTTCTCCATTTCTCATCCAGTCCTTAGAGGAAGAGAAGTAAAACAGGGCCTGCAGCTCTGCAGCACAATGAATGTGTCATGTCTACAAACACTTTAACAAACTAGTATCAAAAAGAAAACTGGAAAGCTAAGTAGTTTGTGGTAGGACCAAGTTAACCATACCACATGCTGTGTATGCTCTTCTTGGCTTCTCTTTTCCTCCCAGGAGCAAAGACTCAGTGGCAAAAATAAGAAATCATTAATCTTTTTTTCCAGATTTCCTCTCTGCACTTTTGCCTGTGCTCTTCTGCATGGTTCAGAGATGCACACCATATGTTGCTTTTCCTTGTTACACTATAAACAATATAAACTGAACCTGAAAAGCAGCCCGTAGCAGCCCCTCCTATTGCTGCTGGCAGAGCGCGTGCTCCTTTGCCTGGCTCTTCCAGGTGTTGCAAGGCTGCAGGAACCTACATGCCAAAGCTAGGAGCACCTCTGCTTCCTCAGCCTCAGAGTCCTCTCCGCCAATGCCTGATACTCCCAAGATGAGGAGCAGCAGCCCCGGAGGCCAGAGGTCTGTCAGGAGCGCAGGTTCCTAATGAATCCTCCTCTTTTGGAAACTGTTTTTTCCTCCACCCTGGCTCTCAAGAATGGAGCTGAGGTTTCCATCAGCATCGTTCTACATTGACTGAAGATTGTTGCTACAAATTTTGCAAAACACTCTAGAAACCGCAGTATCTCACTGAAACAAAATTCAGTAGTAGGTCATTGCCACATATGACCCTCGGAAAACGACTTTTTCATAAATATCAGCCACACCAAGTTGTACTCAATTAATAAACATGTCTTGAACAGACAACACAGCCAAATAGCATTCAGCTCCCACATTTAGGATCAGCAGTTTATATAAATAATTCTCTGTAATTCCATTTTAAGAAAATACACAACATTGCACAATATTGGTTGAGGCCCAAACATTACCCATATTTTGATTTTTGCAATGGAAATTTTCCAAAACAAAAATGACACTGACTTAGTCTATTTTTAGTGAAAGTCCTCATATTTTATCAGATTGGGGCCAAGATCTTTTGTTAAATGGTTCTTGAAACTAACCGAATAAACCTATTTTAGGCATGAAATATGTGATATTTCTACATCAAAAGAAAAGCTCCCACAGATATACCTGAAAAAGAGTATTTTAAAACTATTTTAAACAGGTCTTGAAGTAAAACTATAATTTTCTCCATCTGATCCAGGCAATAAAACATTTGCTGATTAACTTTCTCCTCTGCAAAGATCAGACAAGCCCAAAACAAACATCCACACAGAAAACTTTATGTGTTGTATTGCAATAATCAAGTTTGCTCATATTCTCAGTCATACATATGCAAGCAAAAAGTAAATATTTTACTTCTGAGGACTAAAAGTAGGATTCAGAAAGCAAGTAATTTAAACTATGCCTTTATTTAAAAAAAAAAAGAGGAAAAAAAACAAACTAAACAGTTGTACTAAGCCTTCAGTCTGCAGAATGTGGAACTAGCTTCAGGGAGAATGAGTACATTTGCTAATAGCTGGAACCAATTTAAAAGGCGCCGTGAGACAACAATCTGAATCACAAAACAAAAGAACATACTTGGACATCTTAAAAACTGGGATAATTTAAAATTTACTAAGTACTGTTGTCCAACAAAGTAGAACCTATATTAAAGGTAAGAGGCATTTGTGATTTTTATAAAACATGAGCTCCAGCACAACCGAAAAAAAAGAAATCACTTCAAAAATTAGAATTGTAAATGTTAATTAAACTGCCACTGATGCCAGAATCCAGTCTAATTTACAGAGGAAAAAGATACAGCGTAACTTTTTCAAATAATAACAAACTGTGCTACTGCATTTTAATTACTCAGCTTCCTCCAGGTATCTCCAGAGCACAGCAATGCTGCTCTGTTCGATGCGACAGTATCTCGCATCTCTTCCTATCTCTACATGAGTTAGAGTCAGCTACTGGATCATGTTCAGGGACAGTGAAGAAACAGTGTTACAGGTTTGGAGTAATAAACAAGTTATTAGTTCATGTGCAAAAATTACAGTTAAGAACTGCCAATTTGACAATGTTACTGCAGCAGTGTGATTAATGATTTCCTTCTTCCCTCTATCTTTGCACAAACAGACATATTTAAGAACAGCTGAAATAGCTACTCTTTAATACACTAGCCAGACTGCACCAGTGGTATTTTATTCCATCTAGTCTGTATTTCAGATGAGAATTCCTGTGTCCACAGTATATTGCTACATTTAGCATATATATATGGTTTTATGAACCTTTATCCAAACTGGAGCATCAGGGATGCTGAATCAGCTCAGAAGGAGCAACGAAAAGGCCATGTGCATTACAACTGTGCGGACAGAGTATCATTTTGGCAATGTGAAAAAATATACTCATTAGCCAAAAACCTACTGAATGCAACCAGAATGGATTCGTCATTCTTTTGACAAGAATTCTGGAATTGGGTTTACTGAATATGCCAAGTGGCCTGAGCAGAGAAGCTGTCTAATAGCTAAAAGGAGTTTGTATTTTGGAACAAAAACTCCTGGATTTCTCACAGCACAAGTTATTTCTCAGGGACCATATTCCCTCAAGAACACTGCAGGACCAAAGGAAATACAGGCCAGATACAGAGTTGTACAGCAGACACTTTTGATAGGAACCTGTTTCCCCAAGGCCCTCATAGTGTCACCAAAAGGCAATCACACTGTTGTTTCCAACCCATTTTCATGAAGTGTAATACTCTTCCTCAGTACTAATTACTGTGCTTTCCAGAGCTACAGTCAAAATCATGACGACCCTACACACATGAAGAAGGCTTCGGCTAGCTGTACACATTCTGCTTTTCAATTCCCAGGAGGACTTGCAGCAGGCAGAGGGGTGCTAGGACTGGAGCCTCTTGGCCTCACTAGGCACCCTGGTGCTCTCCACTGGACACTCACTCTCCAGGTAGCTCCATGCCAGCACTTGCCCAGGTGGATAACAGCCTTCCCCTCCACACATCCCACTGCACAAATATAATCCACAACCCAGCAAACTCTAGCATGGCCATTCAGGAAACCTTAAAGCTTTAAAAGCTGAAATATATGAACTGGTCATGAAAAAGACAGCTAAAATCTAAGCTTAATGCTGGACATGAGAGTTTGGTAACACTGCCGATAATACTGTACAACTTTAATGAATTTTACTTGTTCTGATTGGTACTTCTGCAGAGATCAAGCAATTCCAAGCTGCGCAAGGGGAGCTGGCAATGACAGGGGGAAGTACCTTCTGGGTCCTCCCTTTCCTTCCTCCCTTCTGCGGCTCTTCTGGAGGGCTGTAGGGAGAGCTTGCGCAGCCACTGCCTCTGCTCAGGAGGAGGACAGAGATATGGCATGAGATATGACAGAGATATGGCTTTTCAAAAGCACACTCTGCACTGCACGCCACGGCCAGCTGCAGACAGCGGGCAACCCAGCAGCACTTCAACCTGTGACTGCGCAGGACTGCCAGCAAGTCAGCAGCGTGACCCCACGGCTAGTGCAAGCCCTAACACACACGGGTGAACCTTCTTCCTCATAGGAATTGGATCTGTGTATCTCCTACCAACCCTTCACCTCCCCTCCCCTTTTAGTAATCACTGATTTCTTTGCAACACAAACGAATTTTAAGAAGTTTCTACAGTCCCTAGGCTTTGTTTAAGACCAACCTGATCAGATCCCTCTTCTCCAAGTCACACACACACTGTAAACATGTGATTTTACTTCCATTTGAAAATAAAATATGTGCTTCTCTACAACCACCACAGTAGTCTCTTTCCTGCATAAACATACAGAAGCCTAGGGATCACAACATGCTGCTAAGAAAAGCCCACACAGAGCAGAGCGCATTGCTTCATTTATTATGATTAGGAGAAATAGCAGTGTACCAGGTAAAGATCCATTCTTCGACAAAGAATGACATGCTGGGAACTTGTTTAGAAAAGAGCAAGTGCACAGATTTCCCCCACCTCAGGTTCACAGAGAGAAGGCTCACAATTAGATGACCAGATGCTTTTCTCTCTATTCATGACACATCTATGATCAATGACATTTGTGTCCACAGAATAAAATTTTCCAACAGAAGGGAAAAAAGGTAAGGGAGGTTGAGCCCAGGTTAAGGGAAGCCATATCTAATCTTTCTCAAAAGGTGACACAGGCTATACTTTTTTTCTGGTGTCAAAGTTCTTGTTTGTAATAATGTAAGTAAGTGACTAAATCAGGACATGTAATTCTGCAATCTCATACCCCTTCAGCTTGCCTTTTGCGTCTCACATTTAACAGAGGATTGACACACAGCAGTATCTGATCCCAAGTTTTGTTCTTCTTTCACTGTAGACCAATAAAGTGATGATAGGACAGTGATCTATAGTGAGCTTAAATGAGAAGATGGGTAAAAATAGCTCATACCAGCACCAAGGTAGTGTGACAGATTTAAAAACATCTGCTGGGGGAGAGGCTTCCTGCTGGCCTCAAGGCTTTCTCATCGTGTTTCCGTTTACGCTGCCATTATCTTCGGCCTAGTGGGAGCAGTTCCTATAGCATAATGCCATGCAAGGTACGGAAATGTTTAACGCAGCATGTGAACTCATTTAATTTGAAAAACAACGATTTTTTAAAAATAAGCCTTAATTAAAAACAAATACACTACTTATACTGGAACCAAATGCTTCCCCTCTCCCCTGCCTTTTTGATATTGCATGTTCAGCATGCTGGAGTGTTGGTGCTTTTCACAGCTTGCAGCAAGATGGAGATGGCAGAAAAGATGTCATCAGCTGCCCTCTGAACGCATTTCCTGGAGACGCACATGGAGGTTTGCTTTGCTGTGGTGCTGCCCGCCTGCCCACACAGGGCTGAGCAGGGGTGCTGCAACCCAGCAGGGCATGGCCCCAGGAGCCACAACCAGGGTGCAGGGAGGCACGCGGCTGGCATGCCAGGAGGGACGAGGTTGAGAGGCGTAGGCCCCCAGAGCAAGCACAATTGCACAGTGTCGCCTCCAGAAGGAAACAACCAAAGCACAAGTGCCATAGATTCAGCAAGATACAGCAAGATGGGCATGGGTAGATGTCCCAGCTGACTACTCATCCAAAATATCTAACAGGACCACACACACAATCTCATATGCAACCCCTCCAAAGTGCACCAACACCTTACCCTGAATATCTATCTACAATAATGTTTATAATACTTCTGGTATCACCATAATAATAATAATTATTATTTTGCATCAACATGATGAAAAATGCCCATCATTACTCTTCCCTTCTGGCTATCTTGGCTGAGTTTGCCTGGAGATTTTCCCCAGAGCTTGTATATGTATATACATATATATTTCAACACACGAGCTATTTATACGTGCACATAAAATCATGATAGGCTTATAAAACCAAATGTTGTAGTGGGAAAAGAACATAAACACTCTTACATCTGAAGCAGAAAACCATCTCTTTAAGTGTCTAATGTTAAGCACAGGAACCTTCCGTTATGAATTATTGTTAAACTGTAACTCCTTCTCAGGAAAAGAAAAGGTTCCTGCAAGTAACAACACAGCAGTAAGTTGTTCCCTTTGCTTATACTCCTCTCTTCTATCTTCTCCTTCCCATAACTAGAGGCAAAAAAGTGCCCTCCTTTCATCCCTGGCCTCCCACAGTGACTGTGGTCCAAACTTTTGTTGTTTCCAGGCAGGATTACTGTCATAGACAGACTCTGGAGCTAAACATGAAAATAAAGACCCAAATTCCAGGCAATGAACAATGTGGCTGGCTGGCTTTTCCATAGTTTAGGCCACAGCCAGCCTAGCAAGCCCATACTCAAATCCTTCCAACTGTTCATAGTTTAAAGCTTTGGTTCCAATTTTCAAAACAATTTAACATGCGATTGTGACTCTAAAGACAAAGCCCTTTCACACCACTGTCACGAATACCCCTTCCTCTTGACTCAAAAAAAAGAGTTAAGAGAAATATATCTTGATTCTGCAAAGCCAGAAAAAACATAAACTCATTCCTGAATTAAGAAATTTTAATAAATAAATCCTTTTTTTTTGAGCTATCTTCTCCTCCTTTGTTCTCTGCCCTAAGATGACTACTTCCCCTGCTACTTAAGAGAATATTCACCCTGTGTGGGACACAGTCCTCTCCAGGATGCTTCAATTCCCAAGGTATTTAGATTCAGACAGCAGACAGTTGACAAGATGAACACAGAATTTTACCCACACATTAACGAGTGAGTCATTCACCAACAGTGAGTGACATTAGTGAGTGCAGGAGCAGATCTTTGTGGCAAAGATAGCAACCGGCTATCAGAACCGGCTATTGTCAATAACTTTGAATTGTCTTATTTCTTGTGCTACTTAGACCTCATATACTTCACGGCAGATTTCTTTCCAACTCTGTGGTTCCATCCAGGAATAACTGGTATCAGCAGTCAGTCTTCATACAGAAATGAGAAGAACCAAGTAAGCTGTCTGGATGCACTATCAAAATCAGTTTATATGTGATAAGAAATATCTTCGGGATTTGCTCACAGCTTAGACAAAGACACAGAAGGTGTCCCATGCAAGGACAAATATGCCTACAATTTCATAACAAAACAACCAGGAATGACTACTGCCAATAGCTAAGGCAGAAGCCAGGGCTTTTGTTTGTGTTTTTAAACTCTGAATCGTCTTTGGCATCCTGGTGCCTATGTCAGCGCTATCATCTACTTGCAATCTATGTAACCTTTTAGATTTTGTGACCAGATGGGCAGTTTGTATTATAGATGTAGGTTTCTAACACCCTACACCAAAATATTCCAGAAAGTTCCACATGAAACAACTGCACCCAGGACTAAGCAGCTACACCTTCAAAATGGATTTCAGAAGTCCAGGGGACTCTGGCACATCGTTATCCTTTCCAGACAACAGATTATAGAATAACAGGAGCAAATCCCCAATTCATTTTTTCTGTGGATTGTTTGGATAAACAGTAAAAAGCAATTCCATCTTTGGTTCCCTCCTACTAACAGATCCCTCCTTTTCCAAGGTCTCACTAAGTCACTGGGTTACCAGTGGAGTAAATTAAGCACCAACACCAGCTAGAAAAGTATCTCTGAGGTAAGGGACAGTAAGTGAATGGCACTGGTAATGGCAGTGATCAGGCGCTTGGAAACTTTTGGTAATGCCACCCAGCAGCAAGTGAGATCACTTGGAACAAACGTGTTTCTGTTGGCTCCTGCCAGGGTTTGGGATCAGGAGCGCTGACTGGTGCAAAGTTATTTCGAGTGCTCCATAAATTCTGCACTCCAAACATATTCCTCAGAGAGCTAATGCTGATCGAGGGATTTTCTGTGCTTCTCAAGCGGTTGGAAAAGCCCCAATATTTTGCATGTAGCAACGCAAACAGACCTAAATTATAGCTACTTGAGATTATCCTTTGAGCAGTTTCCCAAATTCATCCCAATACATCCACTGCTCTATGACAGCCACAAGAGCCAGAATCATTCCCAAGGGACAATTTCCACAGCTATTACTGGAAATGTTTTTCCTTATCCTTTTAGCTTCACACTACGTTTTGGGCCTCAGATTTGGAAAGCACATGGCACATTCCTCTAAGTAAGTTTTTCAAAAAGTTCTTTGCACTGGAGGGGAAAAATCAGGATTGTCTATCTTTATCTATCTTCATCTATCTTCATTCCCATCCAATTTTAAAATATACTCGATTGTTTCATAAGGACGCCTTCTGACAATGCACAATGACAGCGATCTTTATCAACTCTCTTCCCCAAGTAGCCTGCAAATCACATTCTGATGCAACATCAAACTGCATGAAGACCTGATACAACCAAGATCACAGGGGACTTTCAACAGGTGATACCACATATTTCCTTTGCAGAGATGGAGTTGCTCTACTGTGCTCTCCCATTTTCCTCCTTCCTGGTGAAAGTGTAAAGGATTTTCTGTCACAATAAGATGCTCTTTACAAATATTTGCCAGAGGAAGTTTAAGGAGACAAGTAAGTCAAAACTTTGTCAACCCTAACAAATATACTCCCATATACAAAACAAGGCATCTCTTGCTGACATGGTTTGGAGTCAAGAATCATCTATTTGCTTACATTTTAAAAAAAAATAGATCAGGAGATGGCATAAAATAGTAGAAATAGGAAATGAAGAAAAAGTGCCCTGTAAAGTGGTCACTAGTTCAAGCTGATTATCTTTTTCCTTTATCAGCCTGGTGGTTCATACCAATCATGACACTGGCTAAGGATAAGAACCCTATAGCCACATTCCAGCCCAGCTGCAACACTGCTGTCTGAAGGCTACATTCCTGTTTCCCCATGGCATGGTGAAGAAGGCCCGACCAGCCTGTGGAGGTGTTTGCAACACATTGCTAGTTCCACTCAAAAACTGGAGATGGCTCCTGAATCCCTGCCCCAAGCCTCACATCCTGTGAGGGGGGGGACTAGCCCGCTCTGAAAGGAGAGCTCACCAAGTGCCTTTTCTGCCTGCTAGCACAGGCTGACCCTTCCCTGCCCGTTCCCATCCAATTTTACAATACACTCTGGAGAGCTTTGTTCCATAAGGGCGCCTTCTAACAATGTGCAATGACAACCTGCAGGACAACTCAATAACACAGCACAAGAATGTGCCTAACTTACTGCAGTGACCATCAGACGGGAAGCAGCAAGACACATATTACATTGTAATTCATTCGTACTTCTGTGTCTGCCAGTTTTTCACGGGCTAGGAAAGATCAATGAATCAAAGTTATTTTGTTCTGAACAAAATTTGCACTGCTTTAAGGACACTAGGTATCTTGTATGGTTTGTATTAGCATGACTAGATTTCTGTCAGTGAAATAAGATGCCACCACTTTATAGCCTTGGTCTCATAGGTAGAGCCCATGTACAATGAAGTACTCACATTTTCTGCAAAAACAGAGCCTCTTCTCTTTCCCTCTCTCCAAATATACCAGGTTATGATCCTGAATATAGGAAAAGTATTATAAAAGTGAAGGACATTTCAGCCAATTTGCTGAGAAAAAACAAACAAACAACCAAAAAGCCCCACAAAACAATAAATCTAATAGAGCAGCTTTCCACATGCTGTGCAGCATTTACAAAAGAAAAATGTTGCCTACAGTAAGAAGGAAAAAGCTAACTCTACTGTGAAAATACTGGGAAAATGCATCATAAATCTTTCTGCATCATCTATATATCATACCTTTTATCACTAGCTCTTACATAATTCAGCAAAAATATTTGCAGAAATACTGTAAAGATTTAAATAAGACTCAAAGGAAACTTTATTCATACACATTTATTGCTCCTCTCCTTTGACTACCTTAATGACTTTTTGTCACTTTTATTATTTTTCACACAGTATTTACACATTGTGTAATCCCGTGTGTTGTATATTACAGACCTCTCCCTGACCAAAATTAAGATTTTAGAAAGCCAATAATGTAAGTAAGTATAGGGTTACTAGTCACGAAGTCACTGTTTGTTATCAAGAGCTGTCAGTGTTGTCTTTATATATTTTTAACGAACTAATTATTTTTGTTTTGTTGTTTTGAATGCAAATTTTCAACAAACTATGCTAAAATATGATAAGCTTGCATAATAATCACAGTGCAAAGGTTAGGAAGACTTAAAAAATATGAGTGATCACAGCAGACCAGTTCTTTAGGTTCTGACAGAAGCTAGATTTTGATCAAATTAACTGTCTGTGTAAAATGGCCATTTCAGACCAACCAACCAACACCCCCTACAGACCCTCCTTAGATGCTCTTATCTGATTACTAAGGTCTGATGGCAACTGTAGCTTCTTTATAACATATCTCATTTCGCCTCAATCGGCCACTCTTCCAGCTGGACTTTGTTATCTTTAATTGCAGCAAGGCAATTTCTATAATGCCTCTCATGGACACTGGAGATGTGGTATATCACAGAAGATGTAGCCTGTGAACTTTTATGTAGCAGGATGCAGCAGAGCAAGAAAAGAGGAAATGGGAAGAAGAAACCAAGGACACAGTTATTCTTCCATGCAATTACCTCTCGTCTGAAAGTCAGAAACATGACAGACCCAGGGCATTGAGCGTTGCCGAAGAAATGGCTTTAAACTTTGAAACCTCCACTGCTCTCGAAATAGTGTTTAAAGATATATCGGCAGATGATAGATTCAAATAATTCATGTCAGTGAATTTACCTCTGGAAAACAAACTGGTAGTTTCCTGCCATCTAGAGCTTGGGCTTGAATGCTAAACAGGCAGTGACCTGTTACAGAAGAGAACTCAATAAACAAGAGAGAGCTGAAAATTGTGCTGCTATTCAGACACCCTACAAGCCTCCTGCAGCACCCAAGGTTGGGAGCAGCCAATCTGAAGTGTGGCTACACAATCAGAATCCCACCTCTGGCCTTTGAGGTTCAAAGTTGCTATCATAAAAAATACCAAAATCAGAAATATTTCCTAACTCCTGATTTTTTTGAGTGAAGCATTTAAATGAATGCATAAATGAAACCACATAAGTGTCTGAAGCTATGGAAGCCTGGCTGTGAGATCCCATTTGAGAGGGGAGAAGAGCACCCCGAGTCGCTCTAGACTGTGGAAATCCCTGGCTGGACACAACATGATCTCCTTCAGAGAGGCCTAGTCATCACGTGGATTCCAGGGACTCACCTCCTCTGGCTCATGCGAAGGAACCAAACCAGGTCAAAGAAACTGCCGCAAACTCTGCTCTCCTGTCTGAGGTGAGGTGTAGCCCTTATCCTGGAAAGTCTGGACACACAGTAACTGGCAGTGAGCAGCACCAAGTACTGCTATTGTCAATCCTGGCTGAATGAGAACAAAACCTGCCTATCACTGCAGGCATGCACAGGTTTAGAATGCCAAGTGTGTTTAACTGTAAAGTCCAACTAAAGAGATGCCATAAAGATATACATATATACATGAATAAAAAGTTCAATAAGCAGGAACCAGGACATCCCTTACTATACTCATGTAGGATTAAAAAAAAACGACATGTACTCAAAAATATGAGATTATTCAAACTCCTTATCATTTTCATGTTAGTCATACAAAGCCTGGAGTATTCTAGCCTTCCAAGAGTACATTAAAACCTATAGATACTCTGTTCATATTCCCTCTGATGCTGTAAGTTGTTTTGTTATCTGTCACTACACACACAGAGACTCTTCCAACTCAAAGGTTCATGCCACACTTCATGGACAAGTTTTAAGTGTCAAACTTTTTTTTTACAAAAAAATCCACTACTCTCACACACTTCCTGGCAATATCACTGCTAATCCATCTCATACAATTAATGTGAATATAAAAATTTCTAGTCAAAAATAAGAAAACACGTTCTTATTTCTTGTTTTGTTCTGCATGGAAGACAGCTGACAACTCTTATGAAAAATCTGTGAATAAAATCTATGATATTGACAGAGATTTCTTTTTCAATGGCCTGCCTGTAATTTTTCATGCCTGAATTTAGTTACTAAAATATCCAGCAACATTACCAGATCACTATAACTGATTAACATCTCCACAAATCAAATTTAGACATGCTCAGTCAGAAGCTTGGACCACGGTTCTTTTTTCCTGCGTAATTACAAGAAAAATCCCTACTGCACGTAATGGGGTTAGAGATATGAGAAGTTCCTCCCTCTGAGGGGGACGTGAGACATGTAAAGTAACATTCCCTTTAAAGACTGTAGGTGACTGATTGGACAACTGGTAAAACACTAATGGCAATGTTATCTTAGTTGTACTTCTCAAGATTTGCTAAGCCCTTGGTTTCACCTTAAAATAATACTGTGATACTGTGCTCATTTCACTGAGGCTATAACTTTACCTTTTTTTTTTTTTTTTTTTTTTAAGAAAAAAAATGAAGAGATCACTCACATTCCTTTATGTGACATCGCAAAGAAGGCAGGCAGGTATTAATGTGGAAAGAAAGGCAAAAACGAAGAAACACAAGCCTGAAGTCTGGTGCTCACAATTCACTGGCACAAAGTAGCAATGCCACAGCTATTGCTTTGATCTACCTCCCTAGTTATTCCTTTTCCCTCTGACATTTCACTGGTATTTAGAAGCGATTAAAATATATCCTAATTCCTATAAATAGAAAAGTTGGTTCAAGTACTAATTAAAAACAAGTCTGGCATTTGGAAACTCTTATCAACAAAAAAATAAAAAGGTACAATAAACAGCAACATTTGAAATGTTGCCCATTTTTCTGAGAAAAAAACTAGACTTCTGCTCTATGGATCTTGCCATTAGTACTTGGGTTTCTAAGTGTTTATAACCATCTGCCTAGTAAATAGGGTAACAAAACAGAATTTGCTCTCCTTCAATTTTAATTGCTGACATAAAATTCCAATTATAACAGGGTAAGTCATGCACACTGACCTTCCAAACACTTCACTGCAGTTTTTAATTAAAAAGAAGTTGAGTATCTTGTTAAGTTTACTATGATCCTTTATTCTACATTAGTTTGATTACATGTTCCTTAGTAACTAGTCCTTTTTATTTATAAACCTATATGTCCTTTATTTCCACAACTGGCTTAATCCTCTCATCTCCCTTTTTGCATACTATCCATGAAGCAAACTCTTACTCATTGCAAAGGTACCTACAATCGTAAGTTCTGCTGTGTGAATTACCCCAACTCTCCCTGCTTTAGAAATCCATTGGACTCTACCAAATAGCTAGCACTGTGTGTGGTAGTAAGGATTTACTGGTTTGGCCTCTTAAGCCCTTTGGAGCAGGGATGCTGGTTTCATAAACATGTGTGATGAGGAAGGCACGTTTACATACTATATAAAACTGTGTTTTCTTAAGTGACTGTTAACATCCCTGGCACTTACTAGCTGCAATTGTAAAGAACTAATTCCTCCTTGAAACTCATGCCCAAAACCAGAGCGTATTGTAGTCTCTCTGGAAGAGAAACTTTTCTAAAACTGAGTAAGACTTTGGAGAAACAATATGGGCTGTATATGTTTAAGAAGATTTTAGACCATAACAGACACATGGTTGCCTTTGGTCATGGTACATAGATCTAAAATAAACCAAATTCTAAGCATACAGTCACTGTTACATGGTAGGAATTTTAACATTAATGAACATCCTACTACGGTACATACAAAATTATGTAGAAAATCTTAGCTACATTGTCTACTATTACTATAGGATACAAACACCTCCGGACTTACACAACACACACACCCATACAGAAAGAGAGAGAGCATGATCCTAAATAAATACAGCATTTGCAAGAAAACAGATGTGGCTTTAGTTTTAGAAAAGGAAAAAGGGATTTGAATTTGAAAAAGGGAGTTTGGACCCTAGTGAAATACTGGAATTTCTAGTCAACAACACAATTACTCATTTAATGGTGATTTTTTTAGTGATTTACCTCTGCATCCTGTTCACGGAGCTTATATGTTTTCTCTAAGCACTGCAGTGTTCTAGGACACAATGTTTTTTCTTCCAAAAGAGACTCCAGAAGTAAAACCAGCTGGTCTGGGAGAAGCTACAAAGGAAATAAAAGCCTTGTGAGAATAAAGCTGTGCATATACAACAATTAAATGGAAACAAAGCAAAGGATAAGACTGTGCTAACCTGTGTAATATCAGCCTATGCTTGAACTATGATGAGAATTTCTAGTCGATTTCTGAAAAACCTCAGCGTTTACGTCTCTGTGTTCTGAAAGACTCTGTTCAGTGGGCTAATTAAGACTCATTTTCCATGGCTTCCATTACTATATTTAGATGGAATCAAAACCATTTTTTTCTTATTGAAACATTAACATAACTTACTAAGCTAAGATCTTTATGGAATACATATGCTAAGTAATTGCATTTTTTTGAATTTGGAAGTTTGGGTTTGGAAGGAATTAAATACAAGAATAATTTATAGTTCATTATTTCAGGTATCTCCCAGACACGCAAGTGTATAATTGTCAGAGTGGTATTTTTATTTTATATGAGCAATTGCTTGGTATTCCTACCGTAAATGAAGAAATACAACACAAGTAAATGACACACAAAACAAGGATTTTAACAACATGTTTTAAGACATAACTCAAGGAACTCTTCTTGTGAAAAAAAAAAAATCAGGAGCCATCTAACACTACAGTGAAAAGAAGGCATGGATATTTTATTTGTGGCATATACAGTATGCAAATATATGAATATATTTGATTAATATATTTAATATATTTAATAAATATATTAATATATTTAATATATTTAATACTTAGTTGCTCAAGAACCTAACATTTTAAAGTTGAATCTAATGTAGCCTGAAAACAAAATGCATGTCTGATATAGCAAATGCTTAGTGCTCTGTTTAATAGGCTTATTAGATGAAGAAATAAATAATTCAAGCAGAGCTCAAAGAGAAATTGCACCAGCTGCCAGGAAACAAGCACTGGAAATTCAGCGTTCAGAATGACCAGTGAAGAGTGTGTTAAATGCCCCAAAGCTTTCTCTACTATTCATCATTGTGAGCACCAAAATAAAAGGAGCGGGGTGGGGTGGGGGGAGGCCGGTCAGGGAGGCCGGGTGTGAATTTAAGCTTTTACATGCAAAGATACACCAGAATCATTCACTCTCAATGCTTTCCAAAAAGATCAATGAAAGGAAAACAGACAAACAAACAAACCCACCAAGCCATATCCTACTACTGTAGCACAGCTTCCCATTTACATGACGTCTGGGGACACCCTCACTGCTGCCTCATGGCCCATGACCCTGCCTGTATCGTTGCAGCGCGCTGATGGGCTCCAGCACGGCGCTGTGCCGCGGGGCAGGCCTCCCTTTGCGGCCCTGCGCAGGCCTGGACACGGCAGCTGCGGCTGCCTCCAGCCCCAACGGGCCCGCACCCCGCGCCCCCAACAGCAAACCCAGGAAGACATCAAGGACTTGCTGTTATGTCTTAAAACTGTAAAGACTTTGCAGTTAACAAACCATTCTTCACTCTTCATCTGACATCATTTAGTGCTAATATCTAAACCATAAAAAGGAGGGAAACAGATCTCTCTAATAGGATTTTAATGATTTGGCTTCCCTGCAACATAATCTTTCATTACTAAAATCATATTCTTCATCACTGAAAAGAAATCTATCTTACTAGCTTTAACTGGAACATTTTCTGAGTGCTACCCTAGCCTGCCAACAAAATGGAGTTGTTAAAAATAGTTAGACATTCAGAAATATTTAGTATTTTAATTTTAACTAGAATGCCAGCTTGAATATTTCGTAGCGTCCAGGAACAGCTGCTTGGGTGGGGGAGAGGAATACTTTAAAAAACAAAACAGGGAAGGTTTCTGGGAAATGGCTCTGCTTGGAAACTGAATTCATTTAGAATGCTAATAAAATCTGATATGTTGCAGAACACCATACACCAAAAGGTAACTTCTTATTTAGAAAGCTTTCACTGCTAACTACAAAGCCAGCAGATCTTATTTAATCCGCAGAAACTGCTGAAATGCATAAATATATGCTTGAAAACATATATGTTTCCTACGTATATATGCTAGAGAAAGTACAATAGAGCTTAGAGTTGTTATTTCATAGTATTCTGACAGTATAGTTGTTATATGGGTTCACTCACAGAAAGTAATTCTTTAAGATTATTATATTAGAACTTAGAATCTAATTGAAGCCAACAAAAGCAAAGAAGCAAAGCAACAATCATGTCCTTAATTTACCTCTGCCTAGTACTGCTTTATGGGTGAAGTGTTTTCAGGATTACAGTTTAAACTCCATCAGTTTACATACGAGACTGCAAAGAAAAAAAAAATCTGAGACCATGGCTTCTCTTATTTTCCCACGTTCTTGGTACATACTGGTTTCCAGTTCCTGGTTTAATTAAAAGGCAAGAACTATTGGACATGGGAGCGGAGGGTGGGTGCACCAGCAGAAGAAATGCTGGCAGACCTGTAGCCAAAGTGGCACTAGTGGGCGCAGCTACAACATTTTGTTCTTTCATTTACTTCCAACAAAAAATACAGGGAGGAACATATTTTCTTTCATTCCCTTCCCTCCCTGTAAATAAAAGAAACTCTGCCAAAGAGAAAACGTATTCTGAGCAAAGACAAAGAAAGTTCAGGAGAAGTTTCAAGACACTGACTACTAAAAAATCCTTTAAATTTTAAAATTTTCCTGCGCTCTTTTTTCCCCCCAAAGGCAGTAATGTGAATAATACTATCCTTAAAGCAATTTATTAAAGATTGTTTATAACTTCATAAAATTGCACTAGAAATTTCATTCAGCTAAACACACCCTATTACTTTTTGCTTTCCTGTTCACTATCTTGTTGCAGGGGGTGTCTTTATGGGACACACCTTGTCCCAAAAAACTAAGTAACATATCCCCACTATAATGCTGTATCTCAGTTCTGTATACTTTGTCTTGCCCTTTAGATTGCACAACCTCTCTTGCAACTATTCAGTTTTTTGAAGTATGGTTTTTCCACTATATATACACAAAAGTACTTTTTCCACTAAATAGTAATTTCCCCGGTGCTTCTTAAGTGTGAACCAATATAGTCATTTTAAAGTTCGAATGAGCAGGCTGTCATCTCTGACACAAACTTTAAAGGATACAAAGTATCAAGACTAATTCTGTATTTGAAAAAGGCAAGAAGAAAAAACAAAAATAGGTAATTAAGTCAAAAATATAGCAGAGCCTGTTATCAAAGTAACATGGAGGTGAAATTCCATATGTACTAAACATCTGGGAACTAGGAAAAAGAAACTTTGTATTTTATTCATATGAGTATACAAAACACTTAGAGAATTATACCACATCAAAAGAACATTTCAAGCTGTGAACAGTTTTGAAAGGGTTTCTGCAAATAATCTTGGAACAAAAGTATGGATTTTCTGAATCCAACCCTAACCTGTAAAAAGCACAAAGAAAACAAATCTTGCCTCTTAAAAAGATCTGGTATTACAGCTAGAGAGGTCACCAACCTCGCATCCCAGAAGACCACCCACACGAAGGAGAGTGTTTATCAATACCTGCATTAACAAAAGCAATAAATGCCAGATTCACCCTTTATACTAGAAAAATGCCACTGAAACATTTGACTACTGACCTTTTGCAGCCATGAAATATGACACAGATATACGTATTTGAGCATCCTGAGCACCAGTGCTCGCACTGCACCCCTAAGCAAGGACACAAATCACTGAAGTAGTACAGCTGGTATGCTGAATATCCCATTTGCTCCAGTCTGCACTTGAATGAAGTCATTGAAAGCCTCCTCAGAGGGGAAATGTGCCTCAGACTAATGCAGCAACCGATTGACAGTGGCGTGATTTCTATTATTACTCCATTATCACGCTGGGATCTGTGCCTAAATGAGCATGCTTCCTCCCTGATGCCATTTCCTTTTATCCTGGCTCTAGTCTAAAAGCGGATCAATGGGAGTAATATATATGATGTCACTTCAATTTACAGCTACTGCCTCGCTCTCTCATATGCACAGATAGATCAATTCTTCCCCAAAATGGTTAAGAAATGCATGGGGAGACTCTTCTCCCAAAAAAGAGCTCTCTGCTATATTTGTCTGTGTAGCTACAGCAAGGAACTGTTTACACTGAGCAAAAACAGGGAGGAAAGGAAAAAAAAAAATACTACTGTATACCCGAAAATGCTGGCTGAAATACAACACAAACAAGGCTCAAAACCAAATTAAAGCATTTTGACCTCATAGATTTATACAGAAAAGTTTCATGCTTCCAAGACACAATAGATTTCAGCATTTTATCTCTGGGATAAGGCGGCCATGTTCTCCTCCCACTCCCTCTCTCTCCCCCTAAAAGACCCCCGAAACATAGAATGTCTTTTCATTTACAGTTTTATGAGATTTTCCAAAAGACAATCCAAATTTTCTTCCCACCCCTGTCATAAGAAGAAAAACCCACTCTAGAGTTCAACAGTGAACAGTTCCCTTCAGATGGGGTTTCCTTTTTAATTACAGATAAGAAAGGGCTGCTACTAGTCCAGTAGGCAGGATTTACAGGGCCAGGCCATCTCTGTGCCTCTACTCTGAATCAACCAAACAAATCCCCAAACAAATCTTGTGTTGTTAACTCACTGGATAGACAATATGTCTGGAGAGCTATTTTCTGCAGGCTGTAACTAAGCAGAAAACCTTTGTAGAAGATTTCTTACACGATGTAGAAAATTGTTAGCACAAAAATTCAAGAAAACTCTATTTACCAAATAACATTTTTAGAAAGAATTGGTCACTGTTTTATTCTTAGATGCTGTTTTCATCTGTGCTGTCACTTCTGTTAAAGGAAAACAAAGCTTTTTATTTTTTTCCTCCTCCTTCAGGGACTAAAATTTACTCCTATCAAGAAACATAGCAATTCAATAAAAATGTCCATACAAACAGCTGTTAACTAGCGTAGTGCAATACAATGTATTTAAAGAGATTCTAACTTCGAGAGAACTAGTCTGT
Source organism: Crypturellus soui (assembly GCA_032275445.1). Classification (NCBI taxonomy): domain Eukaryota; kingdom Metazoa; phylum Chordata; class Aves; order Tinamiformes; family Tinamidae; genus Crypturellus; species Crypturellus soui. The sequence goes on along the minus strand of JAUBNY010000253.1, from coordinate 571,524 downwards.
AATTTGATTAATACACAGAAAAAAAAGTAATCTGCAACTGACATAAAAATGCTTTCAACTGGTCTGTAGAATAAAATCTGTCTATTACTGTGGGTGACAAAATTTCGAAAGTTTGCACTGAAGCAGGCTGTTCTGTTTCACTTCAGGTCTGTGTGTTTATGATTTTCTTCTTGATGAATAATTGACTCCCCTTAGAGCGTTTATGAAAGTTAACTAGATCTCACTAGACTAAAAAGTAAAATAAATATCTGTGTCAATTGAGTATTCTCCTTTAGCTATAAACTGCAGTTCCATCAAATGTGCTCCCAGTCATGTGCAAGTTTTTCATTCACTTCTTAGCCAAGCACTGTTTTTCCAGTATTTTATAATTTTTTTTTGTATTTAAACAGGAGTTGTACTGAGTTTTTAATCACAGAAATTAAATTCCTACGAAGTTTGCTTTCTTTCAAAAGTCTTTCTTCAGAAGTAATGATCATGAAAAGTTTATCAACATATGATTTGTGATACATTTAAAAAGACTCTTTCTGAGGCATTTAGGAGGTCATATATCACTTGCTTAATACCAGGAGGACTTAGAAGTGATATTGATAGCAATTTATTTAATATAAAAGGAGTACTTGAGTATAATTCTCAGTTATTTTCCTCTTCTGAATATCCAAATAAAGGATTTTTCATTTTTGGAAATAGACAGTCTATGACACAAAGCGTTTTAAAGTGATTATCTATTTAAACATGCAGTTTTGATTTCTTACTATTTTGTGTATATAAAAATATTGCTGGACAAAGGACACCAAAGAACAGCACAAAGCTATGTTTACAACCAAGTATAACAATTTGATTTTCAAAAATAACAAAATAACAAAAAAACAAAAGTTATCAAGCAACAGATATGTCAGTATGCAACCAATAAATTTTATCTTACATGACAGAGCTACAATTTTAGAAAGGAGTAGGAGGAAAGAAATTTTTAAAGGATTGTGAAAAAAAAAAAACAATAACAACAACAAAAAAAAAGCCCACCAGTACCAGCATTTTTGAAACAGGAGTTGCTGGTATACAAGTATTATCCAAAATATGCTGTCTACTTTGAAAACCTGATTTTTCTTCTGCAAATCTGTTCTAAATTAGCACTGATTTTTTTTCAAGTAAGATTTGCATACCTGATGCTGTACTTCCTCAAGTGTTACAGACACCCAATTCACCCCATTTTGACTCTAAAACAATTCACAGAGTAGCCCTCATTTTACTACCCTCCATTAAACTTTTTGCTACTTATGCACTAAACTTTTTATTTTATTTTCTAAACACTAAACAATCTTTATAGAGTAGCATTTAGGCAGACAGGAAAACTGAGGGTATATGTTATGACACAAGATAAGAATGCAAGGATTTTATTTTATCCATATTTTTGGATTGTTAATATAGAAATAAGCTGCATAAATAAATATTTAAGATGTTTCAAGTTCTGTGTCCAATATTCTGTCTACACATTACCAGTATTTTTAAAAAAAAAAGAATAGCAATTGCTACCGGTCTATAAACAGATTTGATTTTCTTAAGCTATACTACAAAATATTTTCCTATAATTTATTTAATAGAGAGAAGATCCACTTATGAAGAAACTCAACATGTGCAATCTAATATAAATACATTGAAATGTCAAAAACGATTAAATCTTTATGCTCTAACATAATGTTGAGCCAGCAAAATGAAAACCAGGTGGCTCCCACTGCAGGTTCAGTCAGGTTATACGTTGCTTTCCCTCCACTCTTGTTTTCTCAAATAAATGTTTCACCGTAACTTTACCCTTGAGCATAATAACTCCTGTTAAGCAGACAGACTACACATTGTATATTCTATGTAGATGAATGCCTTCAGCAAAAGTTCCTCCTAGGTTCAGATAAACTGACCATGACAAAAGAAAAGCTATCATGAGAAGCCTGATTCCCCATTTGAAACCATACTCCAGAGCACTGTATCTCAAATGCATGCACACAGACTGGATGGCTATGAGAAAAACTGGAGTTGAAGTTGGTAGCAGCAAGCTTCCCCTTCACTTGATCTACGGAGTCCCCAGTACCATCAAAGGGTGGAGACAAGGCCAGAATGCCCTCACCACAGCTTGTGCTCTCACGCCATGAGAATGCACCTGGCACAAAGATTCTCTTTCTCCTCAAAAGCAAACCCAACACATGCAGTTCAGGTTCAGCAAACTGCACATCTTACAAAATAAAACAAAGCCTAAAAGGACTTTGGATTTGTTTTCCAGACTCTCAGATGACTACAGATTAAAGATTTAATGCAGAAGCCCAACAATGCTTCGTAAACACTTGGTGGGAAGACTTCAACATACACACTGTAACAGATGTAAAAGTGGAGAATTTTTCTCCTTATTTGCTCACTCAAAATGCTCTAGATCACAGGTCACACATATGGTGTTAACAACTTAAACCTTAAACCAGCTCACCTGGGCTGCTCATCATCCAAGTCATCAGCAAAAAAACAGGCCAGTGATCACTCTTTAACCTGTAACAAAAAGTTAATGGCTACAGAAAGACCAAGAATGGTCAGTTTGCGAACTGTGCATTGATAGGATAAAGAACTACTATCACTGTATGCTAGTCTCAGCCATCAGAGAGAACCCCTTATTGCTAAAGAAAATGCTGCTTTTTCTAGGCTTCACTGAAGTTTTAAATTACTGTCCAAGAGACCTCATCACCTGGCACTGGAAAAGCCAAATCTCTAGAAACTACTTTGTGTAGTTAAGCTACCTCTGCAATCCAAAATTCTTGCAACAGAACTGAGCAAGTGTGAGCTTGAAGAAATGCCTGCTTTTTATCTTGGAAAAAATGGCATGTATGTGGGAATCTCTGAGGGAACTGAAATTTCCTCTGCCTTCACTAACCAACGCACAGCCCAGTCAGCTCCCAGAGTTCACCTAGGATCATGATCAAACATGATGAAAATTAAATTCCTGGACGTTCTTATTGGGCCATGATGTTTTATGAGGTCCAAGACTTGTTAATATGAACATTTTTTGTCCTGATGAGTTGAAGTCAAATAAAAAGGTACTATATCTGCCCAAACAGTCACTATCATTTGAAGGAAAAAAAAAAAAAAAAACGAGGAAGAGAGAATTTCCTTCCCTCTAACCATTCAGCAGCTGGTACTACTGAAAAACATCACACTAATTCTACTTCAGTTGTGACTACAACTTAATATATAAATATATTAAGATCTAATATATACTTAATATATAAATATATTAAGATCTAACTGCTTCACCAGGAAGATCTAACTGCAGCTCATCACAAAACACTAAAATATCACAGGCCATTACTGCAGGAAAGGACCAAAGTATAGATGGGAACCTGTGCTTTTACTCCTTGATCATTTACTTCCAGAATCTACAAGAATCAATTCTCTTTTCTATCCTTTTTGATTTTGGAACAATTGATGATGACAAGGTAGTTTCACATATAATTATACCAGCCGCCTTAAAATTTGTACATCAAACATATTTCCTGAACTGAAATCTAGTTCTGCTGTGTGTTCTCTATTAACACAGTCCATGCTCTCTCATGCAAGTTTTCCATCATGACACCTGCTAAGTTTTACATCTTAGCTTTTTCTGTTCGTTTGTCCATAAGTCAGCTGAATGAACTCAACTTTTAGAAACACACACATACCTCCAGCAGCCTTAATAACAGCAAATTTTACAATTGATGTCACCAGAACAGATCAGACCTAAACCTATGACTATGTAGAAAATGCTGGGGACTTAGAAGAGCAGCATTAACAGTTCGTAGTCATGAAACAATCTCCTTGACCATGGATATAGAGATGTCAATCCACTAACAAACCTTTTAAAAAAAAAAAAAATACCTCTTAAAATATCCCTCACCAAAATTCTCCAGTTGTCTGGAGACTTCTTCTGTCACAGCTGAAAATGTTCCAGCTCCAGGACTCCCATTACATCTCAACCTGAGTACCTCTGTGTCTCCAAATGAAGCCTTTGGGATTTAAAAGAATAGCATGTACTGAGTGTTGCACCCTGCATATGTCACTTTGGTCTTCCTACCTCCTCAGATCCCCTCCAACACCCTGTAATGGGCACGGCACAGCACAGCCAGCACCCATGATGCTGAGAAGACTACCCACGACTTCCAAGCAAGGATCACAGATTATAGGTGGGCTCTTTCATGATTCCATAATTCTTCACTCAAAATATACGGGCTTCTTGAACCCATAGACCAAACTTGTTTGCAAACTGATCCCAAACTACATTAGAGTATTGGCCACAAGCACCACAATATTCCATTTCGTAGTGAGTTTTTTTAGTTTTGCTGCCTTTGGACACAGCAATACGCAAAAATGCAGCCCTTCTTCCCTCCCAGGAAACCATTATGAAACAAAACACTCAGCTGCACACATCCCTCTCAGGGGGAGAGGATGAGACAATGAACAGCACATGACAGATGCTAGTTACATTGCCTAATGCACTTGTGGAAGCTAATCAGATCCTATGGCGATGAGTGTGGTATGGAACAGAGTAAGCGTATCCATTACTTTTTATTAAAGATTTAAAAAATATGGGCAGGATTTTATTTAAAACTATTGTGGAAGACAATTACCATTGCAAAAAAAAAAACCAAGTCTTTAAAAGATCTGAGGGCAAGTGGATGAGTGCTGCATGACATCCTTATTATGTCCAGTGCTATTTAAAAAGATGCCATAGTTATTAGCAAGGATCTATCTGCCAGATTCTCCATTTCAAACTCCTATACAGAAACATTAAAACTAATCACAAAAATAAATCCAAGCAGAAACTTGCTAAACATGAACTCTTCCAAAACGAAGTTCAACCCAAGTATTTTTATCTTACGAGACTGCAAGATATTCAGGGATTTGGGACAGGATTTGCATATACTTATCTTTCAGAAACAGGCTTTTTTAAAAGAAAAAAACTAAAAGTTAGTTCAAGTACCAATGTTTTCAAAAGTCATTACCACCTCTTACCATATGGTAGGAGATACACTACAAAGAGCTAAACTCTGCTCATGTTTCTCAGAGAAGAATTTCTGCAGTGCCAAGAATAGTATGTGTATTATCAAAAGGGAGCAGAAGTTATTTTATCATGTGTACTGATCAGCTCTTCCACATATAGATACAACATTAATAACTGCTTTTAGATCTAGATAATGGATTTGTTTCTTGACTCATAACTACAGCTTCATGTAGGGATAACTCCATAACTCCAATTTACCAGAATTACATCAGAGCATTAGCCTCTACAGAGCTCTGACGAAAAAAAAAATAGTAATAGAAATGTGTGCTGGTTTATAACAAGGCAAGTTTCTAAAATAACTTCACTTGCAAACCTGGAAAAGAAAAAATATTTTAGGACAAATTAAGCAACTGCTTAATTTGCAACTGCTGTCCAATCTAGCAACTGCTAGATTTATAAGAATGAATGAAACATATGACATTTAAGGCGAACATTCCATCATAAACTCATCCCCAGAGCTGGGGTAAAAATGGAAGCCTAAAATACGTTCATTTGCTTATAAAATACGTGTATTAATCACTGAAAAGCAATTACCAAAATCCTTCTTTTAATAAAAACTTGCAGGAAATTTTATATAGACACACACACATATGTATTTATATGTGTGCATATATGTATTTACATATTTACATATGTATTTACATTTATGCATGTATGTATGAATGTGTTTTAAATGGTAAGGAGAATTCAATAAACTTAATTTCGTAACTCCCACCTCTCCATAGTAGGTTTATGCTTTACATTCTGGTGCACTTGTATCATTTAACTTGTTGTGAATTTGTATGAAATGCAGATTCTTGCAACTTTGTTTCCACACCCAGGCATGAATACAAAAGTTCTTTCTGAACTGGGTTCTGGGTTCTCTGTTTTAAACAGACTAAGCATTTTCCCCGCTGAACATCTTCCCTGACATTTTCCATCAGTCAATTGTTACATCCCTTTTTTTTTTTTTGATTTATAATCGTGAATGAATTTTATGCAAAGCTTTATAAATAACTGGGAAAGGGCAAAACAGTTGTTTCAAACAAATCCAAACCAAAAGTCTCCTTCTGAAGCTATTATTTTCATTCTATAAATGCACAGAGAAATAATTCAGTCTGCTGCTGTTCATTTCCACGCTATTTCCCACTTTGCAAAATGATCTCATATGGGTGCCTCATATTTCTCCTGTGATCTGTGCATTTTTGAATTCCATTCCAGGCATTTTCTGTTTTGACTTCACTCACAAAATTTTATGTGAGCCCAGAAAAGCCACCATGGGCCACAACCTCACTTCCTCATAAGCAGGCATCAAGCAAATCAGCACAGTCAATGGATGGGGAGCCTATCAACCTCTATGGAAAACCAAAACAAAGCATATTGTGTTATTAATTTAATTGTAAGGTGCTTGCTAGTCATCTTTTTTCTTCTTCAAAAAAAAAATAAAAAAGGAGGGAGAGGAAAAAATAATGATCTCAAGGAAGGATAGATGGAAAATTCGCTGACCTATGGCCCCATTCCATACTAATTCCGTACTCATAATGGGAGCAAGAAAAGTTCCCTTTAACTTCAAGGGAATATTTACTTGTGCAAGTTGTTTAAGACTGGCACTTCAGCACTCAAATGTAAAACACAAACGTAAAAACACTCAAGTGCACTTGTCACACTTGTCAACGGAGTGGCTGGATATTACTTGAACACTAATGTCTGGATGGCCCTTATAAAAAGCACAGTGTTTCAACAGTAATTTAACAGTTATAACAGCAGGAACCCAACAAGTCAGGCACACTAACAGAGCTAGTTATAAGGAAAGTTTGAACAGTGAACTCTACATCTAACTTGAGGCATCACTTGCTAACATTTTCATTTGATCCTAGTTTAAGTAATGGCTGCTTCTGACCATCCGAAATGCAGCCCAATACTTATTGCAAGTAAAGGCAATTGCACACTGCTTCAGTGCTTTCCAGATGAACTCAAGCTTCAGGCTTTTCTTTTCAGACACATATAGGCCACTGTAGCTACAACGGAGCTGATGTTATCATTACATGTTTTAAAAGCCTGAGAACTGAAGTTTATCTACAAAAATTACTTGCTGTAGGAAACATCACATTAAAGTTTTAATCCTATGGGCAATTAAAATTCTTATTTTTATTAAACCAAAGAAAATGTCCAAGGCTGTTTATTGGATTAAGACAAGTGTGTATTATCACATTGCTGTTTTTTGGAAAATACTTGGCAATTGATTACTTAGCATAAGTCTAATGACTTTTCGTATACTGTGAAATTAGGATAGCTATGGCAGCAAACACTGTGAATAGCTATGGTAATATGTACAAAAATGCTATTTCACAGAGCAACATTTTCCACTGATAAATTTTACTTTTCACATCCCTATCTGAAATAACAAAAATAACATATCAGAAATACTTCCAAAAATGATAGCATTTTTTCACTTTTTTTTTTCTTTGGCCTGTAGGGGGAAGGCAGGGGGAAATACAGATTAAATTGTCTGTGTATTTTGTCCCTGTTTAAAAATAATCCATCAATGTCTCTCAAAATCTTGGCTATATCATCACCTATCCTAACAAAACCCTCCAGACATCTGTAGTTTATGGGCACAAACTTACAAATGCCTATGTGTCGTTAACTTTGCGTGCATCAGCAGCTCCTCTACAAGCAAAAGCAGTACACATGTGCTCACAAATTTGCAGGATCTGGCCCTCTGAAATGTCCGTTTTGAAAAAACATTACAGGGTTTAAGAAATGAACAGCAAAATTACGCTGTAGGATTTGCCTCATTTATTGTATTGTTTTAAGTTAGCTCAAAACATTGAGGATTCTATATTATATTATGTAGATTTATAGAGCAATTTCTACTAAATCTTGATTGTAAGCTGTAGAATCTAATAAATTCATATACTCACTCCAACCTCTGTATACTGAAAAAAACACAATATATTCTTAGGAATTTAAAATTCATCAATACCCTTTATTTTAACACAGACATTCCAACTATAACAGTATATCAAATTTTAAACCAGTTTCTGTGTACCACTGAGTAGAGCCTGGGAAATTTCTGCAGCACTGACTTGCAGATGTATGCATACCCACAGAGATCCATGGAACTAAAATCACTCAACATTTCTGGAAAAACAGGACATCATAACCATAATGCCGACTTTGCTATGGCCCAAAAAAAGATGACACTGCACCCTGAGATCTCCTGCTTCTCCTCGGTCTTTCTGGCAATCTCCATATGAATTGCTAAAGGGCAAACTCCTGCCAATCAATCAATAAATCTATTGGTACGATTTTGCCCATTATCTGTGTATAAAATCCAGAAAAAAAGAAAGATCCACTTTAAAGAAGGAAAAACATGTTGCATTATCTTAGATCTCAACAATAACAAAATAACCTTGAAAAAAATCTGAACAGACATACGATGGTGTTTAATGTGTATTAAATGTTTTTTTCCTGTAATTCTTCCTAAAAGAGTTGTAAGTATTTTATATATCTCTAAATGATTATTTGTGATGTTTATCTCCAAGCTGGTACTGAAGGCTAAAACATTCTCAGTTGAGTATTAATGCTGTCATATTACTACTGAAATTCTCAACAGATAGTGATTTTCATTCATAAACACAGCTGAATAGAGTGGTTAGTGGTAATCTAAGTTCTTAACCACTACTAATTGCAAATAGGTCATAGAGGACAAGGAGATAATATGAAAGGAAGTTCACCAATATTCAAAACAAACCCTACGACTGGTAACAGTTAAAATACTCCTATAATTACTAAGACATATAGCAAAAAGAAATGCAGGATTATTCTGAAAAGGCTGAACATAAAGGTTGTACTTACTGAAAATACAATTTCAATTCCAGTCAGGTGGCCAGAGTTCTTTTACCTTACTACACCTTACCGTGGCACCTCAATAATATTCTTCTTTACAAACCAAATGAACAAGCTCTTCTTACTCTAAACCCAGTCACAAACCAGTCTTGAACATGCTCCACCCTTGCAATTACATATTGCTCTTGGTGATGAGATTTCACTTCTTTCCTTCCCTCCTTCTCTTCATACAGCCTCTCTATTTATTCGATGCCCTCCTGGGAGTATTATCTCACATCTAATAATTGCTTTAATTAGAAAATTTAATTTTGGCTTTTAAACAATATGAAACTAGTTTCAACAAATCTTAGAATTCCAGCAGCAAGAAAAAAAATAAAGACAAAGGAAAAAAAAAGAATAAAACTTTGCTGCTGTCCTCAAATACATAAGAAACTGTAAAAGACAAAAAGTAATGGTATCTCCTTGCTTTCTGTAACAAGATGAGATTGGCCTGTCATGCATATAGAAACTTTATCAATCTGTGGTGTTACTGCACTAATTTCAAGGAAATATACACAATACATGTATCCTTCTGCTCAAACAGCTGAAATGCCACATACACACACGTTTGCCAAGGGCAGCATGTGCTTCTTAATTTTTGGAATAACTGCTCCTTATTTTACATGTAATTTAATGTAAATAAAAAGAATGTAAGGACAAAGCAACAATCTATCAAACCTATACTTTCTGCTAATTACAAATGCTATAAAATTAGCATTATTACAGTAATATTATAAGCACCTGGTCTGCATAAAAACACCAATCTCAGTTTGTAGGGATTCTGGTTAGAATAAACAATTAAAATAATGACATTCATAGAGGTTAGTATTATTAACAATGATGATGCAAATAAGTAGCCTTTCTACTGCATACCACTATATTACTATATTAATCTATATTAATCCTCCTTATCAAAAATAGTTTGTCCTAAAAAAAGGTGTTTAGAATGCTGCATATGTATGTAGTGAAATAATATGGATCCATACCTTTTTGATACGTGTCTCAAGAGAAAGAAGAGGCAAGTGTTAACAAAGATATGTTGCAATATATTAGCACACATTATGTTTTTCACAAAGCTGCCTGAATTCTATGCAATGGTGAGGATGGGTTCTCCCTGCAAAATGTGCTTTTCCTTTTTCCAGTCCTTATAGGATCCTTCAGATTGAAATGAGCTCCCAAGACAGATTTTACAAGGACAGTAGAGAAAACCAAATAAACAAAAAACTCATGAGTGACTTTTTCAATATTTGCATGGCTTGATTTACATCCCCAAAATGATTATAGTTTATTGGTCTGAATCCTAAAAATTATTGATTTATCCTTAGAAATCCCAGGAACTGAAAGTTTTACTGAATATGGCAAGGAAACCAAATTAAAGGCCTTTCAGAGTGTTGAATGCCTCCTCCCCTCTTTCTTTCTTTCTAAGAAATTCAGGTTTCCAGCTCTACTGGTAAGTGCTCTCATAGGTCAGAGATACTGCGATGATACAGATCTGTGCAGTGTATCATAACATGGAGGGGACAAAAAACAGAAGGATTGATTTAATTTGGATATTAGATTTGTAAAACTGCAAAAGAGAAGCTGAACGGTCTGCCAGCTGAGGTCTCAAAATCATGGGAAAATACACTGCTGGCTCTTAGCCAATTATTTCTTGAATGCCTCTCCCCCTCACCAGTTGTACCTGCTACTGTTTAGAGCAGTAAATCAAATATTGTTGTACATACTTAAAAGCAGCCTGAAGATTATCTGTGAGAGAAAAATGTGTGTTCTAACACATGAAAATATTTCTTATTCTTTTGTAGTTATCATATTTATCATTTTTTTTCCTAATTCCTGTCACTGCATTTTCCTTTATTTTCAGTATGTTTATTAATGTCTGATGGAATAGTCATTTTCCACAGATGTTTGCTTAAATCACTTACACAGCAACAGGGGAGATTAAAAGAAAAGAAAAAAAAGGAAACAATAATATTTTAAAACTCTCCCAGAAACCTGGTCGGTAAAATCACCAAATCTGGCTGTGTTTCAAAACGAGGGGAACCTTACACTATTTTTAAACTAACACTTGAGGCTGCCTAGATTTCAAGTTGAGTTTAAAAACAGAAAGGAAAGTGAACATAAATTTTAAAACATACTTTATCTGATTGAAAGGGAGAGTCTTGACAGGGAATTGAGTGGAACAAAGAACGCACAATTTTTATGAAATTCAACAGAAGGCAAGAAAATGCTGGAAAAAAAATCCACTGATAGGATGAAATTTTCTTCCCACAGAGACTTTGCACATTCCACCCTTTCACCACTTTTCAAAGCCCTCATATTTTTTCCAGCATTTCAGTACAACTCAAACTGAAACGCTCTCTCGTTTCTCATTTTCCCACATTTTCTGTATTTGACACTTGATTAGGAAAAATTAGCCCATGTACTTTCCAAAGGAGGTTATAGTCAGAATGACCTCACAAAAGAGAGGACTAAACTGAAACAGCAAAATAAATTGCACACAAGAAGCGGCTATTTGTCTACGTACGAAGGTGCATGCCAATGACAAGAACACACGCACAACATGCCGACGGTCCCAGATCTGAGCAGCAAATGCTGTCACTGGGCACTTCGGGCTCAATGAAATTTATTCCTATTTCGTATTCAAAGTCAACTTTAAGCTGCATTTGTAAAACATCTGTAAGCTCTATATAAGCAATGTTATTGACAGCGTGTATGTACAGCAGATAGTCAAAAAAAACGTTTAAGTCAGAAAACAGTACAAGTCAATTTTTGCTATTTCTATCTCAAACAACTAAACCAGTAACACAGAAATCAGGCCAGAATAACAATGCACCATAACTATATAATACTACTTTGCAGCTACAGAATAATTTTGACATACAAACTGCATGCTTCTGTTATTAACATTTTAAAGTCTCAGGAAAACTTCACATTTTGAAAGCTTTGAGTCAAAGCAGATCTAGAAGTCATGAAATTGTTACAAGTAAAGACTGCTGTATTTTATGCCACCATTAAAAAGTCTACATGCTTTTATTTCCCATACAAAATATCTTCAATACTCTGCAATAAGGTTATATTTGAAACAATGGTCAAAATTGTTATTAAAATGCCTTATTACGGAAGGCAGATAAAAGTACTCTAGCCAGACATGGAGTTACTATTTATTGAAAAGAAATAAAAAAGTACTAGGAAGAAAGGTAAGCAAGTAAATATCAAATCCAAATCTCTACTTGGATCACAAATCATGGATATGTATTATTCTACATTAAATTTGGTTTTAATTTTCCGACTATAATAATGTATCACACATATTTTTCATAATTATATAGTATGATACTTAATGAAAATATTAGAGAAATACCGCAAGCACTTTATTTTCGCAAAAGAGAATTTGGTCAGATATTTAAATTAACTGCATATTTCTCATATGCTGCTATTATGAAGAAATAATATGTATAATTACAAATCATTTTCATGATTATACACCACCATCAAATTTACAGCTCAATCTGCAGCACATTTTTAAATACAAATTCTAGTTTTAAGAAGTTTGAATGACGCAATGAAAAAAGTCACCTTTCAAGTCTGTCACGTGCATTTTCTGCACATTTATGCCTTTATTGGAGCCAACAAACAAATCTGTGTTTTACAGGAAGCAAATCAGCTGATTCTGATGTACATTGCAGATACAGTTTTGCATGACTTAGCTGGCAAGAATATAATGACATGTCATTACTGAGAAAAAGAAAAGCTTTCCATGCAAACCTCCTAAGAACAAGCAAGACAACTTTTCAAACATAATCCCTTAAATGGATAGTTTTAAGTCCAAAAATACTTACAGGACAGAATTGATTTAAGATTAAAACGTTTTGAAGAGCATCTGAGAACCATCTTAAAACAGCAGCATTCAAAAGAAACCAGAAACATGAATAAAGAGGCTACAATCAAGTTATTTCTGACAATATGAAAATCTAAACAAATTTGGGTAGTGGACATTATGCTACATGGTCTACTGCTCAAAATGAGTTGCACACTCTTTCTACAAACTATGTAATTCATGTTGTGACTGCTTTGCATCAGATTTATTTGTTAAACCTTAAAAACATAACAAACCTGATTTTGCAGCATTACTTGTTGGGGCAAAATTCCCATATATTTCAATGAAATGCATCTGCATAAGGATTATAGGGTGTGGCATACAGCACTAGTGAGTAATCATTTTAACGTATACTATGATAATTTAAATCTATGTTGATATTTATATTCTTTGGTTAGCTTTAAACTTTCAGAGCAAAGCTGAAGCATGTAAACATTAAAGAGCACAACATAAAACAAAATGCTGCAGGCAAAAGCCTTGTTCAAATCTAGAAGAGACTGAAGTTAACACATAACATACTTCTAAAGTACCTCATTATGGTTTTTATCACTTAGGGCATCTGCACACTGTGTCTATTCTTACTTAGGATATCATATATACCAATACGGTACGAGATTCATTTCACATAGGAAAAATGGCTTCAAAGTATCATGTTTGTGGAGGGTAGCATAAAATTTCATTCACCTACATAATTGTAAAATAATAAAAAAATAGAGAAATTGGAGACTTATTGCTAAATCATATTACAGCGCATTTTTAGAAAATAGCTACTTTCAAGAAGCTGCCACAAAGTCCAAACAAAGGAAGCATATAACCAGCACATTAGAAATAAATATTACCAAGATATTTTGTGATGTGCACTTTGATCACTGGAAATCTGTCTGAAAACCTCTAGTAGCTTGACTTTAGAATGACCAGCTCTAAATATTTTATAAAAACAAACTGCAGCCAAGTAGGCAAACAGATGAATGCTATGTGTTGCAACTGGAAACAACGAGATTTGCACTGAAAACAGCGACTTTAACAGGTGCTGCATGGAATGCTTACAACTTGCATCTCAGCTACAAAAGCCAAAGTGTAATGCATTACTACAACAATTCATTGCATTAAATGTTTTTTTTTTTTCTTTTTATACACATCCTGTGTTGCTAATCCGGACATCTCTACACATTCGTTTCCAGTGTCTTTGCTTGTACAGCAAGCAGGATGGGATCTTTTTCTCCTATTTTTCTATAATTCTTTGTTGGAATTAGCTAAATCATATTTAGAGGTTCACAAGCCCCTTGTAAACTCAGAGAATCTTGGCTTCTGAGCTACAGGAAACACATCTCTATGTATTTCCAGCTTTATAAAAAGATGAATTACTTTTGGCATTTGTTCCTGCACGCAAAAAAAGATTTCCCAAATGGAAAAAAAAAGAGATTTAAACATTTATAGTGGAGCTTAAATTCTCTTTTCTACATAAACTTCTACTCTGAAGAAATGCAGCACTAATAACAAAAGAAGGTAGCAACAACGAGCTCAGTTTAGCTCGTACTAAATTAAAAAAGTATCTGCATCACAAAAGCCACTCTCACAATTGGCAATGGCCATCAGGACTTAGTGTGGAAACTGAATTATACCCTGTCTCCCTGTAGGTGGTCCTTACAGATCAGCGTCTTGGAGTGTCAGAAGTCTGTGCTGTTCCATCTCTGTTGCAGCTACTCTGTGGACACAATCCTTCAGACCTTAGCACTCCCAGTATTAGACTATTCAAGAGGCTAATACAAATATAAAAATCTCTCTTTGAAACAGTAATTTAAGATAAATATCTTTTTGCAATTAGACATTTGCAAACTCTCATTGCAGGCTCCTACTAATCTGATTTAAGCATGATTTTGTTTCCACTCAGGAAGCTTAAATTAATTTAGCTGTTCCTGAACACTGTTAAAGAAAAATGAGGTATCCAATGGCTCACGACTACAGTTCCTAGGTTCAACAGCCAAATTTGCTACGCACTTAGATTATGATGAAAATTTGTTTGCTTTAGCTACCATTACACAAGGGATTTATACTATTTTGCTGTTCATTCAGTTTTTAGAATCACACAGATTGGCTAGAGACTAAAAAGAAAAAGAATTCAGATCCTCATGCATGCTAAAATACCAGAAAATCCTTGGCATATTCCCCATGCTGCAGTCTGATGAGACTTTGTCATTAATGCATCCCAACATTAGGAAGTTTGATGCGGTATGATTTCTCACTCTTGCCTGCTTTCTCATTTTACAGCAAAAAGAAAAAATATCAATAAATCAGTAAACCTTCAGTCCAAGAGCTTTTTTTTACTTCAAAAAATCATGTTTGATAATTTGTCTGTGGTGTGGAAGAAGTCACTTTGATGAGTAAGGATGGACAAAACTTATAATCAAAAAAGTCAAAATAGATAGGTGACTAATAGTGTATAAAGGAAAAGCCAAAGCCTCCTATTATTATTTTACAGAAACTTGTCAAATAACTTTCAAATAAAGGGAATTCTCACATTCAACTCCTCCACAATCACATGGAGGATTCCATCAGGCAAACTAGAAATGAAACTGATTCTCTTTTTTTCCCACTCTTTTTTTGCTACTGTCCCTTTTAGAACTAAAGATCAATAACAACTAGCAAATTAAGACAAAAAAATAAGATGACTAAAATTACTTCTACATGGAATTCTAATTGGATAAAAAAATTCAGTTCAGATGGTGAAGTCTGTTCTTCAATATATATCAGTTCTACTATGTATATATCAGGGTAAGTAACAAGAGATAATGTACATGCAAAGAGTTTGTGCTAACATTAAACAAGGTCAAGCTTTGTCCTTATGCAAAAAATCATGCTATGGCTAACATAACCTATATACTTTCAAGCTTTCCTTAAAAGCTAATGGCTATAGAAAATGTCTAAGTGCTTAGTCAGTCATAAGTAACATGACAAGTCTCTCCCTGATGATTTTTCATTTAAACTGAGACTGCTATCCATCTATCCATTAATAGTAAACACCCCTCCTCTCTCTCTCTTTTTTTTAAAAAACAGCTTTCTTATTAAAACAAAAATTCCACACACAGTTCAGGAAATACTATAACACGAAGCTGGCTACACTCCTTAAAGCTTCAGTAAAGCCTGATGTCTCCTTGTAAATTACACCTTAGCTCTTCCCTTCCCCCAAAACAAACAGGAAAAGGTACTATTACCTAATGTCTGAAAATTCAGAGAATATATTCATTCATGGAAAATACTTCTGCAAGTAAAATGAACTAAAATTATTTTCCTTGTCTACTACGTAAACAAGATTTTCAAGTACAATTTTTAACCTGTACCTACCTGGAGATAGTATATTCTTTCCATTTACCAGGAAAGTGAACACTGGTCTTCATGTAGATAATCTAATTAGCAAAAAATATGCTCAGCAAGACAGAACCAGACTCACTGCTTATACAGAGGCAAGCTACAACAGTTTCTGGCGTGATCTCCCAGCAATCCACAATCTCTAAGACAGCTATCCAAATTCATTCTACAGAGGTAAATCTATATCGTCCATACTTGCAAGCATATTTTCAAATAACTGCTTTTATTTGTGAGAGATGTATCCAGAATTCATTAATTGATAATCTCAGCATGTGATTTAATCCCATGATAATCTCATCATTTTTGCGAGCACTCATGTGGCCATCACTGTAAATGCTTGTGGCCAGTCCAAGAGAGAGAAAAATCAAAGGAACTGTATAAAGCAGTATCGCCTACCTACACACTGTGTCTATAAAACTAGAATATTGCTACGTTGGCTACAGCTTTCTCACAATATCTAAATTGCATCATTCTCAGTAACATTCAGAGTAGACAAAAGTTTCCTTTTCAGAAAAGTAAACCATTCAACGCTTGCTCAAAGAAAAGCAGTCTCATGCTGCTTTATATCACAATAGAAACATATTAAAGACAACAAGGAGAGCCAGAAACATTATAAAATCAAAACATACTATAAAACTTCTTTCTTTCACTCTGGCAAACCTAAGGGTTTCGGCCTTCTGGATTACATTTTCAGGAAAGACGGCGCAGATTTGTACCTACCTTGTCACTGGCAAACTTGTTTTTTTTCCAAGCCGCATAAATCAAGCGTACAGAACTGATATTTTAATTATACGTAAATTTAAAGTCAAAGGCACGTGTCAGTGGATCATAGCAGAAATTAAACCCTGTCATTGTTCCTCACTGCTCTGACTTGGCCTGACAGACACACAAATGGGTAGCAAGGGTTCATGAAACTTGTTAAGTGAGCTGGCAGCAAGTAGATGGACTCAAGCATTGCTAGCAAGTGCACACTCACTTCACAAAGGCCAATAGAGGGCTAAAACTTATTTAGTACTGTATTTATAACTCTAAGCTCTGTACTATATGCCAAAGATTAAAAGTATACATAATCAAAGCAAAAGTCACTGTTACAATAATTGAAAGAGGCGTTTTATCTCAGTGATTAGATCTTTGGAGTGTTCTCTTAGGACATAAAAAGGAAAAAAAAAAGGAAAATTATTTCCAATAGAATTATATTTAATACTTACCCATTATATGGCAGTGATCCAACATTTACTGTGTCTCCTGGATGTCTCAGTTACTATCCTGTTCTAGCTCTCTTTTGTACCACCAGGCTATTTATCAGAAATAGAAAGCAAATGCAGCATGCTAAGGCTGCATCAGCTTGCCGAAAACAGCTTCAATGGGTTAGACTATAATGCTCACATGAGTCAGTAGTCACAGATGCAGGCATTAATTTAGCAAACAAATTATTCCTGAATATATGAAACGAAGTCACCCTGTCATCTTAGGCTCAGCTACTGTTCCTGTTACATCTGCTTGTAAAGCGCTTGTAACTTAAAATAATGCAGTACACGAAAGAGAGCAAGCTCTATAAAACTGGCCATCCCTTTCTACCATTCTTCCACTCTGCAACTGATTGTGACCTTACATATAAAATTAAAATGAAAAATTACAAATACAAAGTAATTCCAATTATGCGAAATTCTATCTCCTGTCAAATACAAAAAAGAAATGGCAAGGCTATTCAACTATGCCCTAAAAGTACAGAGTAAATTTATAAAAAATAATTATTTATGTAATTGTAGATAAAGAAACATATTTTTGCTTCCATATGAGATCAAAAGTGACCAAAAGCACAGAAATGTTATTTTCTGTATGAGTAACAGCGAAAAAAAATAACACTCTGAAATCCTTAATGGTTTTAATCTGATAACTGAAAACAAAATCACAGTACTATTCACTTATTTTGCAACACAGAAAGAACAATCTTAAGCAAAACATATATTATCTGTTAATGAAATAAATACAGTATTGATATCAATTATTTTTGATTCCTTAAATAGAGATTTACTCTATTTATTTATTCTTTTATTTATTAAGAGGTTTGAACTTTTATATTTTATTAGCTGAGAGTATTCCAATGAATGTAAGGAAAAGACAAAGTTTAAAAATATGAACTAATATGGAGTAAAGGAAGATATTTCTAAATATTCATGAAGTTTTCTCCAAAACTTGATCTATTTCTAGTTTGTGTCCTAAACTTATCATGACATCTGTAAGTTAGCAAGAAGCCTAAAAAGACACAAAGACAAGTAAGGAGACTCTACAAAACTCTCTACAAGGCCGTTTTGTGTCCCCTTTACTTTTCCTTAAATAAACTACAGCTACAAAGCAGCATCATAATTCTTAATATTTCTCCAGTGGCTATAAATATATTCTAGCTTCGTGATTATATGTCAGGAAAAGCAATACACTGAGCTATTAACCCTGCCAGTAAAACTCTGAACACATAGAAGGTTTTATAATTCTTTTTAAATCCTATTTTTGTCACTCACTTATTAATAGCAACTATTTGTTCGAAGAAATGATAAAAAAGCAAGCAAGGTGACAGCTTGAGGCAATGCAAGACACGGAGATGTCTTGCATCGGAGATACCGATGAGTACACAGAGATACTGATGAGTGTTAATACATTAAAAAGAAAAAAAAAAAAAGACAATAACATCCTAATTCCATTTGACATTGTAATCACTCCTTACAGGACAACTTCCCATATCATGAGGCCAGCACAAACATACAGTTACACCTTCCCCTTGTGTCGCCACTTCTCCATGAAAACCAGAGAACCACTAAAGCTGGTGAGGTTCTGGACAAGCACAAAATCCACAGTAAGTAAAAGGAGACTGTGCCCCCTGTAGTAGCCTGTTTCACCATTAAAGTGACCTTCTGCAAATGCAACTGAAACACAGGAGGAATTTTATTTTGATGCATAATTTATTATGTATGTAACGGATCAAAAATTTAATAAAAAGGCAGATGATCTTTATTTGGAAGTAAACAATTGACACCTTCCCACAGTAGAGATTTTTTTTCAGAAAACTGAAAAATATGTTGCCCCCCTCTCCATTTTTAGAACAAAATGACAGCACACAGAACCCCAGCAAAGCAAGGGTCCCTATGACAACTTGTTTTCAGTTTTACTGCTAAATACTGTTTAAACATGATGAGTCAGATAAGGTAGACATACAGCATAAAACTCTGCTAGTTCTAAACCAATTCCTGACTCTGACACTGGATTAAGGAAAGTGATACACAACTTAAACCTCCGTCTCTTCTGATACTGCTCTTGTAACACTTGCAAAAGGAAACAACATAGAAAATAACAAGAAACAAATCTCTTTTCGTCAGCAACTATGCATAATCCATGTTCTTCCTAATGTACTTCGTTTAGGAAGCAATATGTTTTGATGTATCTGTATATGGTGGCCAATTGCCCATAAAACTCATTTAACAAGTGACACCAAAGAACAGTGGGATGATAATTTCTGCTGTCAAGTGGGATACAAGCAACTCTTCTAGCTGTAAAGGTTTTTATTACCAGCTTTCTTGTGTCATCTGTGTCTAGGACAGATTTTAGGATGCAAAAATGGTAACCTCTCCCTTCCCAATGCAAAGCTGTATTATCAGGCTGCAAAGCCATTTTACAGGTCATCATTTACCCATGTCTGGAACAGCCATGTTCACAGGAGAAGGCTGAAGACAACAGATAACCAACTGAAGTTTATATCCTCAGGTTCCAGTCCCAATTAGCTTCAGTATAAGAAAACCATTAACAAAGAAAGTGTGCAGTGGGTCGGGAAATCTCCCATGATTTCCATGGGCCCAAACAACACTGAGGCATACAGAAGAAAGACCTTTTCATTAAGGAAAACTAACAGAGAGAGAGAGGCGGGGGTGTTCTACGTTTGGGACAAGAAGAACTCCTAAGTATAGAACAAACTGGAAGCTGTGTCCCACAGCTATTACTGATAGCAGTCATTGACATTGAACTTTATTTTGTGTCAATCCCATGAAGTAAAACAACAAAATAATTCAAGAATAGATCTTCATGCTTCAACTTCAAAAACACTGCTTAATAGTCAGGCTCTGGGCGTGAGTTTTTCCACTGCTTAATCTTGAATACACTGGTACTCAAAGCACACTCTTTAGACGCTCTCTCTCAGACATTCCCTGTGCGAAAAGAGATTTGAAATAATACACACACACCAAGTCGTAACATATTACATAGAGGAAAGAAACAGTCTAGAGTATTATAGGTATAACCCTGGCTTTCAGTCTACAGGCCAAAGAAACACAAACTATGAAACAAAGTAACTATTCTCACACCAACTACTAAAACACACTCCAAATGACTCAAGAGTGGGTATTTAAAAAAAATAAAAAATCTTGTGCTGCACTCACAATATCATCAGTTTTAAACCTATGCTTTTATCTTCACCTTTATGCCACATTCTCTAATTAGAAAAGCTTGAAAATGATTCCCCTAAAATTAATGTGCATTTATGAATGGCATCAACACTCACTGAATGATCACTTCAGGGAAGACCTAATATGTTTTGTCACGGTGGAGAACACAGAAACCTGAGGGAGTTAAAACAACCTGTTGAAGAGCCTTTGATCAAAACTATCTAATGACTCCAAGCACAGATCCTGTACCACAATGAGTGAAGCACTATGACATCAAGGTCAGTGTGTGGCATTACAGGTAACTTAGCAATTGATTTTTTTTTAAATAAAAAGACAAAAAATAATGTCTTGCTTTTTTTTTAGCCAGTAGCAGAAAATCTTTGCCCAAAAATTTCACTTCCAAGTAAAAGGAACATCTCCTGGTTTTCCTTGCTTTAGTGAAAGTTACTGAAAGAAAGAATAAAGACAGTGCTGATTGACTCAGTGCCACTGCAGGCAACACTCACCTAAATATTGAAAACACATATTTCTACTGAATCTTCTGTCCAGAGCTGCCCAGAGAGGTTGTGGAGTTTCCTTCTCTATAGATCTTCCAAACCCATCTGGATGCCACCCTGTGCCACGTGCTCTAGGTGTCCCTGCAAGGAGCAGGTGGGTTGGACTAGATGATCTCTACAGATCCTGTCCAACTTCAGCCATCCTGAGGTTGGACAGGATCTCTAGAGATCATCTTGCTCTGCCTGAAAACACCAGGCTGGTGGATCAAAGTATCATTTTTATCACTTCCTATTAATTGTCATTTTCTCTCTAATCCATCCTAAAGAGTAAGTTCTGTCTAAACTTCCAAAATACCAAAATAACATACTCAGCCAAAGTTTTGCTATTTCTTCCACAGATTTCTGCTCTAAGCTTTACTACTCAAAGCATATTCTGACAGACACTGCTTCTTCAAAATCCCTCCAAGAGGATGAATTAGGTAGGGTTTTATTTATGTCCCAACTTAAAGGGTGGACAATGCTGACATACATTTTACATGAGCCAGAGTGCTGTCGCTCTGCTTTGCACGTGCCTAATTCCACCAGAGAACCAGCTGCATGTCAGCAACAGTTTAAGAGGCTTCTGAAACATCATTTTTCTTACAAGGATCAAGGACACATAGATCTTGCAACTGCAATGTGAAGGTTCAGCACACAACTGAAACACTGCTTTAGGGTAAAATAAAGAGTTATTTTTGTCTAAATGTATTAGTTAATCTTCAGTCCATAGTAAAAACAGACTCACCGATTCTGGATTTTTATAAAATGTAGCTAAAAAGAGCTAGTATAGATGCCACAGAAAACCACCAGAGAAGAAAAGAATTAAGAAAGGAACTAAAAATAACAGTGATTGATATTACAGGCGGGATAAGGGGATAATGACAAGATCATGTAACTTACAAGCAATACATTTTATTTCCAGACCTTATGTGCTTGAGTTTAAGAGATGGTATTAATTTGGAGTACATATACATGCATATATTTATCTATCTACCTGAAACTTTTTTTTAATCTGTGTTAAAATGCTCGGGAACAGACTTTATTTCCTCCTATGCTCCCATGTTGAAATCAGTGTTCCTTGAAATATGAATATAGCACAAATTTTCAAAGCACTTGTCCATCAATAAACTAATGCATACCTGTATTTTATACCTTCTCTTCCTTTCCACCACTGTTTCACAGAACAAAATTTCATGTGCTATTGAGGATGGGGCCAAAGTCTTCTTGGTGGCGGCCAGTGACAGGACAAGGGCTAATGGGTACAAGTTGAAACACAGGAAGTTCCATCTCCATATGAGGAAGAACTTCTTTCCTGGGAGGGTGTCAGAGCCCTGGAACAGGCTGCCCAGAGAGGCTGTGGAGTCTCCTTCTCTGGAAGGAGCATCTGGAAGGCATCGCCTGGATGCCACCCTATGCCACATGCTCTAGGTGTCCCTCCTGGAACAAGGGGGTTGGGCTGGCTGATTTCTAGGGGGCCCTTCCAACCTTAACCATTCTGTGATTCTGTGATTGAGGTACCTGCTAGACTCAGTTTTACATGGTCTTGTCTTTCACTTTTAACAGCGTTAGATTTAAGAATAATCCACAGATATGCAGTATTATAGAGAATTCAGAATTAACCAAAAACAAAATAGAAGTTTTGACAACATTGTTAGTGTTGTCAGATCCAGAGCTAAACTCCAGAACACATTTACAATACTGTTTATAAATGTATCAGTCAAAAAAAATGTTTAAATCTTGATGAACAGAACTCACTGGAAAAGGAATGTGTCATGAAAAATCTTTAAAGACATTGTAACATTTCATTTCTCCTAATGAAAAATTTCAGAAAGGAACAAATCCAACCTAGTCTTTTATTTTAGGTGAAATGTTTTGTTTATCAAGTTAAAAGGAAATTCACACAAGGCACAAACCTTCTGCAGTCTCTGTCATATCAAACACATCATTTGGCGGGAAAAAGAAAGAAATTTTAATCACATCTAATTCACATATTTCAAACACTGTATTAAAACAGTTAGGAAGTCCTTCTCAAAAGCAAACAGTATACCACAAGCAAACTCGAATACCACAAGTGAATGTCTGATGATGGTGATGAAGGAATTCTACAGAAACCATGTAAAAAGTTGCTTGCTATTAGCCTACAGCTATTGCCTTTAGCCTACAGTTCACTCGCCTAAGTAGGGCAAATCAGTCCTACAAGCCTCTCTAGAAAACAAACTCTGTTCTCGGGGCAGTCACATAATCAGGTTCAGGAGGAAATGAGTAAATATATCTAAGTATTAAAATACTAAGATTTGCTTTCTTCTGCATACTGTATTTTCAGAAGACATCCTCTCTCTGATATGGAAAATATTGCCAGTCTACACAGTCAAAGCTGGAAAACCTTCCAAAGGGTGATGCATTGTACTACTACATGCAACAGCTCTTTGCAGTCTACGCATCTACTCTGCACAACAGCAGAGCAACTGTTACAGTACCCCAGAACTACAGCAGAAGTTAGGTATTCCCTCACTTGCAAAGACAGAAGTATCATCTATAGCCTCCTTTCTGCAGCTTATTTTGTTATGCTGAACCTGATCTTTGAAATCAGTTGCATTCATCTATGGGAAGATAGATATTAGATGAAAAATAAGAATAACAAAGATCACCGTCACTCTAAGACCTCTTGGTCTGGAAAGCAGTAAAACACATGGCATTGAGGATCTGCTTGCTGTCCTAACTACAGGGTGCTTTTGTGATGAATTTAAGGACTGATTTAAAGTAGTTGATAACATTTTATGCACATATTACAAAAGAGAAAGCTATTTGGACGTCCCTCCCCTGCAGCATTAAAAAAAAGAACTTCCCTGTGCTTATTATTTCTGCCCAAAATGAAGCATAAGATTTTTCTTCTGATTTCTGATTTTGTTCTTTTTCATTCTCCGCTATTAGTTTAAAGAATATAGTGGTTCATATCATACAAACACCCAATGAAGATTAGGGAAAACTGATCAAACCACTTCCCCCCCCCAGTTCTGTAAGGAAACTTAGAAGGAACATGTATACTTGCAAAAAGAGCAGACTGTAAGCACTGATACAATTTCTAAAAACTTGTCAGCAAGGAAAAGCCAAAAAAAAAAAAATGGAAAGAACTACATTGATTTAACTGGTCATTGATCAGCTAGTTCCTGA
Organism: Crypturellus soui; assembly: GCA_032275445.1. NCBI lineage: Eukaryota > Metazoa > Chordata > Aves > Tinamiformes > Tinamidae > Crypturellus > Crypturellus soui. The sequence goes on along the minus strand of JAUBNY010000253.1, from coordinate 547,206 downwards.
GAGCTGCAGCAGCCTATGCTAGACAGAGATGTACCTCTTAAAAATTAAAGGCTTTCACCCATTTCATGCACATAAGCATATACTATTTATAGGTAATGTCCATCAAAATATTCAGACAGAAATAGTATTTTCTTCCTCATCCTTACAATATCGGGGTAGATGTAAAACAGCACAGTAAAAATCCTCAAACAGAACCAATGCAACTACCAAGTATGAGGATAAAGACACTTATGTCTTTTAATAGATACATACTACATAAAAAAATTAAAAAAAAAATAAGCAGCTTCATAGGCTACTTTTCTCTCAGTTAGAATAGAAGAGATTCGCATGCATGTGTGCTCCATGTACGTGATGCAAGGCTCCTAAGTTCTTGCTATGATCGGCTGCTAACTGCTTTACCCGATGTCACTAAGAATGCAAGCTTGTCTCTGTCACATGTTAAAGTTTATGGCAGATGACTGATAAAACTGAATAAGAATGTTACTAACAGCCCCACTCAATCAAGTTTTCCATGAAGAAAAAAAATAGCTTTGCTTTGGCTTGATTTAATTAAAACATGCTACTTCTGCTGCAGCATTTCTAGCAAAATGGATTTTTTTGACTTTTATGCAACTTGGGCAAGTAGATTCCTTTTCATTAGAAAACTATAATTCATCATAAATAATGCACTCCTTCAACAGATTTGATTGAATATTGTGCACTACTAGACGATGAGAGAAGTATTGTACCTAAACAATCCAGCATGAGTTCCCACCTGTGTTTTAAATTAGACTGCAAGGCAGTCTGAAAAATATTTCTGTATAGTTAATAATACTGTTCACATGCACTCTGCGGGAGAGGCCAAGCAGTTCTCCTAAGTTCTGTCAGCATCTCCAGAGAGAAGTTAAGAGTTTCTGCAGAGACTACAGAATAGTGGCTGGACAACATGAATGGAGCTCTTCACGGATTCCATTTCAAGGCATCCAGATTCAGTAGAATTCAAAGTCTATTTTTGTTTTTTATTAAAGACTAAAATATCTCCACTTTTCCTCAAAATTAATTCCCAAATAAAAGAGAGGAAAAATATTGCAGGAAGATTATACATTTCCTTCTATTCCTCTTCCAAAGTATTTTAAGAGTTAGCACTAGATCCTAAATTAATCTAAGTATTCCTATCTTCAACTGCTTTGCCTGTTCACATTATGTACTTCTACGTGAAGGTATGAAAATTCATACTCCTGAGTTCAGAAAACCAGTAATGTCCTGCCAAACAACCCATTCAGGATGGGTTGGTTGCCAACCAACCCAACTTCTGGTCCTGTAGCTCAAACACTGGAAACCACTGTACAGAGCTTTCCTCAGAATAACATGTGAAACATGTATTATGTATACCTGCACTTAAGTATACCGATGTAATAGAGCTATTTGTAGAAAATCAAATGTGAAGGAGTTTATCTAAGGATATTCAGTTCTTCAGCATCAAAAGGAGATCTAGGACTTACACATCCCAATTCCTATTTCTGAGCGCACACACCATCCTTCTCACCTCTTTGTAAGAAATTTGTAACGCTGCAAGAGGGAAAGCTTCATCACAATATGGCAATATACAGCAAAAAAATACACTGCTCCAGAAGAATCAGAATCCATTAAGTTCACACTTCCCGTGCAATTGTATCTTCTGGTCAATTTCAAACTCGACTGAGATTCTTTCAGGTGCTTCTAAAGCCTTTACACAGGTGGATCCCTATGTCTAACAAAACACAAGCTCTCTTTCAATTATGCCATTTGCTGAGTTGTGGTCTTATATCTGCCTAAGTTTCACTTTGATAACAGTCTTTCAGATATATTTAAATCAGCCAAGTTACTAAAACTTAGTTACTAAAAAAGACATATGAATTTTCATATGCACAGAAATTTGCCTTATGCAAGCATGTTATAGCAAATAAGACTAAAAATAACTTTCATTCCTTTTAGGAGCTGAATGACAATCAAAGATGGCATCTGTAAAATCTCAGAATAGCAACTACCAGCACCACAGTATCACAAGCCCAACTTGTATCACAAGCCCTCCCCTGCTCAGGGAGCTGATCACTTTTCTTACTCTTCTCTAAAATCACACAGAAATGTCCTTGAAGCAAATAAATTGTTTCAGAAAGCCATTACTGAAAAAGGGCAAAGGGGAAGAAAGAACAACTTATGTAATTTAGATTAAAAATCTCAGTCTAAGTGACTTTGTGGCTGGTGTTCAAACCAATGCAATGGACTGAGGACTCCATTTTCGAATCTAACTTCTGGTATCAGTGCTCGAGAACCATGAGGCAGGCCAGTGCTCAGACTTGAGCAGAATGGATGGAAAAATCTGTATGGAACAAAGGTGATTCCTCAAATCAATTGGGGCAGGAGTTACTAACTATACATTCTATGCTTCAGAGAACCTTAAGGTTGAAGAACTCAGTTTGTCCTGAAAATTGAGCTGCCAGATCTTGTCTCGAAGTCATATACTGTGTACACAACACCATCCTATAGATGATAAAAAAAAAAGAAGAATATGGAATGGGGAAAATTCTTGGGCAGTTGGTATTCAAGACCTCAGAAGAAGGGCAGAATAAGAACACAACTGAGCTATTACAAACCTTTGTAATAATAACCAAAAAACACCTCTGAAACACAAAGCAGATTCTACTAGTTCAGAAAGAGAAGAATATGATAAATACTGATAAGCATTGCAATTTCACAGGAAGTGATTCTGTTTAGATGAATCTGATTTCATTCTTTTAGGAGCAGAGTGAAATTTCTCATCACGCTGCATAGAGGGTTCCATCAAGGAGCGTCAATGTTTGTATGGTAGTTCTGCAAGTCTGTATACTCAACAACTACCCACTCGGGGGAAAAGAAGCCCAGCAGGACTTAACACAGAGAGTCTCTCACTTTGTCCAGCCAAACACAAGGAAGCTCCATAGTTGTCCCTCCATAGCTTATAGCACCATCCTTCTTTATCTGGAAAGAGAAGAAAGTCAGTCCAGAGGAATGACTTCAAGACATCCATGAAACAATCACTTGTAAAGCAAGCACAAAGGCAAGGGACTTCCAAGAAAACTTGCTGAAAGTCAAAATTCTAAGGTAGATGAGATGAAGGAAGTGCTCAGAATAAAAAAAAGAAAGATTCATCTAGACAGTAATCTCCAGCTCTAACAGAAACCCATCTAAAGCTGTTTTAAATAAAGAATAGCATTTTATGTAAACCACTGGGCAGAAACACACTCTCAGAAACATGTGTATCTGGCACACAGATGTCTGATCTTGTACTTTTTGGCCCAAACCAAGGGTTTTTTCCTTTGCAGTTAACATTTTATCATTTTGTCTCCTGTGCTACAGATTTGAAACACTAAGTGCTGCTTTTATGAATGTAAAGTACTGACCATATCTGTAAAGCACTATGAAAAGCAATTCAAGTCACTAAGCACAACTATTCTTACAGTCATGCTAATGTAATGTGGCCCAGCAGACTATCCTCCCTGTTACCCTACACTGATCTCTCCAAAATATTCTAATATCACCAAGTTATGTGATATTTCTGTACTGTGCAAGAACATTCAGAAACCAGTGGGTCTTTTTAGTTATACATACTATAGAGGCCTCAGAGCAATTTTCATTGCTTACATCTTGCTCCTGTAATTTCAAAGGCACGAACAATGGATCTATAATTAGATTACTGGTGAAGTTCAATTACTTTCCAGTTTTACGCAAATGAATTTCTGAATATTTTCACAATGGAGGGAAAGGAAAACTAAAACGATACCCAATATTCGGAAAATTATATTACTGTTCAATGATCTTTTAAAACAGAAAATTATTTGTTATGCTACTGCCAAGATACAGCAGCATGAACATTATAAATAGGTGAAATATCAGAACAACCACAAAGTTATAGGTATTACAGGTATTAGCAGGGCACAAAGCTCCATAAAGTTTTGCACGGTATAGTGCCACTGCAGGATCTGGGTTACACAAAGCTTATACCAGTCCACAGTTTTCTAAGAAAAAATCTCCACAGTGACATTTGCTTCAAATTAATATAGATTTATTCCAAGACTATAAGTGCTTTTTTGTTACATCGAACGCTGCATTCTAACTTGCACAAAGCAACTCCTTTAAATGGATGCTGCAGTGAATCACTGAAGCAAAATGTGGCACTGGACTAAACAAAAAGACTTTATTTAAAACAGAGTGCTCCACCATAAGAACTAATGGACAGACATGTGCTCTACCCAAGTCCTCACATTTAAACTCCAAACTCAGAAGCAAACTTAAAACCACAAAAAATAATTTAAAAGGTCAGATCTGCAAACATTAATCCTGTGGCTTCATTCCCAGAACAGTAAATGCGCACATACCGTTTCTGTAAAAACTTGCACTAGTATCAGCTGAATCTGAGTCTATATTCCTCTCAACTTTCTTCCAACATATAAAATGGCCAGTCCGGCCTTTGGGGTATTCTTCACAGGGGCTACTGTGGACAGGAATACCACACGTCTGTGATGAGCTTGCTTAAGAACTGGAACCCTACCAACAGCAAAAAGCTCTCTCTGTTGCCTAGATTTGGACTAGAAAACTGCTTTTATTCTTTTACACATGCCACTTCACAAAGAATCATGCAACATGCTCTGCCTTGTGCTTCTAAATATAGACCTTCATATACAGACAAAAATAAAAGGTGAAGATTGAGCTTCCTACCAAAATAACTGAATTCACTACATCCTGACAGAAATTCAAGTTTTATGATCACATTATCCTCTTTTTCTTTTTTATAAAGGTCATAATTTAAAAACAAAAATAGATAGCTAGTGACATTTAAGCAGAAGCAGTTTAAATCAGGCAAGCTGGCCCATTAAAATATAAACAAGTTACAATCAATCAGTAGCGCAGAAGCACCTGCTAACAATATATTCTTTGAAGACCTACCATCAATAACAACTGTTAGAGATTGACAACACAATTTTCTATTGATTTCTGTTGTCCTTTGCATGCCTCTACAAAATTCAAAATGCTTCTGCTTTTTGGGCTTAAGGGGAGAAGAGTAGAAGAAAGGGGATGGAAAACTATAAAACAGCAATGGTTTAGAGCCAGAACCTAGGAAAGAACACACTTGGTGACCCACGCAATTTGGCTTTTTTTTTTTTTTCTCCTGTCTCTGGTATTTAACTTAGTCTCATCTCCTGAAGTCATAATGTCAATCTGCTCAATGAAAGCATACAAATTGGTAACACTTGGACCAAAAAAGCACTTTTTTTTTAAAGTTCAGACTCCAAAGAAACAAACTCAATGATGACTTGGGACTGGCCAAGTGAACTCTGGAGAGCCACTACCACCGAGTGGAAGGGGCTCAGTGAGCAGGCTTCAGCGCACTAAATGGTGGGTGCCTGCAGAGCTAGTGGAGTGAAACGCTAACACTGTAACCATGCCCTGGCACACTTGAGGACCTGGCCTTCTGTATGTGATGGCTTAGCTTAAAATCATCCGGCCTCAGCATGGACGTCTCTCACACATTTAAGGAGCCTTTGCTGTGGCCATGGCATTCACCTCCAGAAGGAGCAGTCAGTCTGTAAGCGGAGTCCTGCCTACACTGGGTTCACTGCCCTGTGAACCTTCACAAGCTGCAAGCTGAGCAGCTGGCAAGAACAGCTGGAAGGAAGCCTTCTGTGGGTGTTGAGAAAATTTACTGCAGACCAAACCAACCCACCTTTTCAGAATTAAATCCACATCCTCTGTTTTCACAAACCCAAAACGTGTATGTGTGTGTTCTTACTCAAGTCCTAGTTATTTTGCTGAAATGTAGATGTCACAGGAAGAGATGTGAGCCTTGCAGAGGGCCAAGCAAGGACTTGGAAAGGATTTAAATGAGAAACAGGATTGATCTTTCTTTTCCAACACCTTCAGTAATGACTAAACACAAGGTTGAAATCCTGAATCTTGTACAAGTCATGAAAACCATGCCATTAACAACCACCTCCTCAAGGCTCAGCTTTTAAAAGCTTCTTCTTTCAAAAACATCTCCTTCCAACTCAAAATATTGTAACGAAATCAATTACAAACTGACAAACGTATTTCTTAAAACACAGCATTTCTTTTCACTCTTTTAGGCAGAGGGAGGAAAAGCCATATCATACATAAACCATTCCTCCCTTCTATTTTACGAAATCAGTCATCAAATTAAGATGTTTTAAACAAATTATGATACATCGAGTTCAAAGGAACTGAATCCTGACTAGGGCTCTTTACCAATCCCAGTCCACTAAATATGGTGCCATTTCTTTTAGGAAGGCTATGCTTGTTTGTGCACTGAACACTTCCCATATTTCTTTCAGTGTTATACTTTCACATACACATTTTCCCTTCTCAGATAGTAGTTTCAGGCTTGTATTTTTCCACTATAAACTGACATCAACACAAAACCTGCCCCTTAACTATTCAAGGGCATGTAGGCACAAAAAAAATATTGTGCTCGTAAGCAGGTTGGGTGTGGTAATTGAATGTTGTACATTCCTTGAGTTAATTGAAAATTATAGCTCTGCTTTTCAAAGGTTCAGTAAACAAATGGCTTGGCAAAAAGACATAAAGAAATAAGCCAGGGATATATATTTCAAATAAGTTGTATTTCAAGTATACTGTTAATATACTGTTAATACTGTTAATATATATGTTGATATGCAAGAGAATTTCTGGAGATGCTGGAAAGCTAACATTTTCCTTTAAAAGGAAAAAAGAGGAAAAAAAGAAAAATCAAAATATTAGGGCACTACCAAAACCTAGGAACTAGAGAGGGGGCCAAAAGCTGTATGGCTTCATTATCCTCCACGAATCATTAAAAAAGGGAGGCTCAGATCAGAATGAAGTAACAGAATTTCATTTAAAATATAAAATTTGCCATGTCTAGCAACCATATGAATTCTTCAAGACACAGTATTTCTATTAATCACATACAATTGATCCTCAACATTGGTTTGGGGAATTTTCTGACCCTCTATCAAAATTATTAACTTATTTATTTACCTAAATACGTTTATCTTGAAAGTAATTTTACATAATGCTGACTCATGGAAAACTGCATACGTTTCAAGTTAATTTCAATTTTCTTAAAATAGTACGTCATGAATTCAGAGGAAAGTCTGATGAACACTGAGAAAAAAAATGTTTATTTATTAACATACGCCAATTCTGAAAGTCTCTCTTCCCCCAAATACTGGAAGAAGAGAGACTCAGTTTTAGTGCTTTTAATATTTTAAAAGTCGTGAGTTTTAAGCCTGCTTAATATGCAAAAATGCTACCAATTTTTTCAGTAAGTTGCAAGATTTGCTACCAACTCTCAAAAATAGCATCTCACAATTTTTCTTTTGTTCTGTTCATGGATTAACTCCTTAAGACAGTTGGCTTTTTACTTAAAAAGATGGAAATTTTGAGATGAACAAGAAAGTGCACAACAGAGAAGCCTGATTTCAACTAAATGTTGGTGGCACAGCTGACAATTTCGTAACAACACGAATACAAAAAAAAATGTATTTTCATATGGCACTAAGAGTAGTTCTGCACACTCCAGCTTTCTGGAGTTAGTCTGCCTCATCTACAAATTGTGTAGTAGACAGAGATTGTGAACACAAACTGCCCTCCATGCTGAAATGTCAATGCTGTCTGGTCCAAACTTCAGGCTGCAGGCACTCCTGTTTGCCTACAGAGTTGAAGAAAGAATTTTCCTAATAGTTCTCCTTTAAACGGTCAATGAAGAACATTTCCCATGATGCACTGGGTACTTACTATTTAACTTTGGTTAACCTATTTTCTCAAAACTATTGGTTTGTTAATCATTTGGTAAAACAAGTTTAGAAACTTGAAATAAAGTTTCTGGATTCCAGGTTGTATCCAACTTTAGTAACGGAGAGAAGGAAATATTTTTAATACTAATAGTAACAAATCCCAACAATTTCCACTCATCACAATTCCAAGTTTAACAAAAGCCTTTTGGGAAAACTGTTCCACTATCAGAAAGAGAACAACATATGTGTTCTTCCACGTTAGCACTTACTCATTTTTCCTTATGATTCTTGAATGGTATCAGCTCCATCTAGCAACCAATCTACTAGCGTGATCAAATTAAAAAGCATTTTTACTCATAGTCATATGACTCACTGCTCTCCGATCTCAGCACAGAAGTTCAGTTACACAAATACCAGGCAACTGAAACTGCACAGTTATGACCAGACATCCTGTTTGCTGTGTATGTTATTTTTAATACTTTTATTACATTAAGATAGGAACTCCTGGTTTAACCAGTTTGCTTTTCGTTATAAGGTAATTAATCCTACAGTTAATCTGAAAGCATCAGATACCCAAATGTGCACAAAACCCACTTCTCACATTTTAAAGTAACTCTGTACCACCCAGATGCTTGAGCAGCAATTTGGGAGCTTCCCAGACTTTGCAAGAACAGACACACATCTTCATAAGGACTTCAAGCAGGTATCTCTTTTAACTAACCTTAAGGCAATGCTGCAAAGAAGATTCTAACATAAGGCTTATATATGGAAACAAAAATACTAGAAAGAATACAAAATCCAAAGCACCTTATGCAGAAATTTCCTAATACAAAACTAGTCAAGAGACACTGCATGCTCTAAAGGTTGGGAATTGCTATATACACTCTCAACACTGGGAGAGGAATGTTCTCATTTGGGAGAAAGACTTAACAAGGTCATGAATTCCTCCCCTGAAAAATAACAGCTCAAATTCCTTTTAAATTCAGATTCTATCCTCATTCTGGATTTTCTTGAATTATTTTTTTCCTGCTCTTTGAGGCAATAATTGGGCATCTTTCTCAGCCCTCCCCCAAATATTTATCGTTTGACTGTAAGCATTCATCTAATGCACACTAGTGACTGTTCTCTCTCACACACTCTAAACTGAGCTCTTGCTGGGAGTTAATCAGCTGCCTCCTGCTTTCCTCCAGTTTAGCAATGAAAATGTTAAATAATTAGGAAATAATTTACTTTTAAAAGAGCTCTCTGACTAATTTATGTATCTTCTCTCAAATGCATTTTCTCTATCTGTATGAACTGAAGATTTCCAGAATGGATTGCAGATTTCCACACTTGGAAACAAAACAAAACAGTGAAAGTAAAAGCAGGGTAAATAATGGAAAACTTTTTTTTTTTTTTTTAACTCCAGATGACATACCTAAAAGGCAGAAAAAGGTTGAGAAGACCAGCATCAACTCAGAGCCTCAGATGTTGATATGCATCTTCAAATCTACCTTGGCTTTTCCAGAAACAATAAAAAAGAACTGTAACTAACTCTTTTGTTAGATGTTTTAGAAATCATTTCTGCTGAGAGAAATAAGTAATTCATTTCCTTCAAAACACTAACAACCTTTAGAGGTGATAAAAATTTGGCTCAATTTAGCCCACAGCCAAATAAAGAAACAAGCTGTTCTGAATAGACTGTTTTCCCCAGAAGCACAGTTGTGCTATCAGAATGTTCAACATATCTAAAAACATTTTACTGGGAGTCAGCTTTTAAAAGATACTTTGTATCCTGTTGGGCCTAAGGACACTTCTTGGAACAGACTACTTTGTCACAGAAAGGCCTACTTCAAAAGCACTAGTCATCAGCAAAAGAATGAATCTTCCTTTAGAATCTAAAACAACTGGGAGAGATTGGTATGAAATGAGATGGAGCCCCAAATATGCAGCAGCTTTTTTGTTTTTATGATCCTGCTATACTTTCTGTATTTAAGCTAAAATGAAATTGTTACAGTATTAATGTAAATTCAGTTTTTATGTCCTAATATTGTCTATTATTATATTATTCAAAAATGCATGAAATCCTTCATAAAAGACACATCCAAGAAGAATGCATTATCTATGCTCCTATTATTTGTAACAAGCATGCAAGAGCAAGAGTGCAGGCAGACAGACAGACAAGTGTATCAGTAGTATCACACAGGTGCTCCACACAGAAAGATGGATTCAATTCTCATTGATTCAGCCAAACCAAACAAACATTAACCTTTGGTCTTCTCCCTGTTTTTTCATAGGCAAACCAAGAAAAACAGGTCTAATCCCACACAAACAGTGGAAAAGACTAGATTGACTGATAACTAGCAGAATTTTCTTATCACACAAGCACCCAAAATTCTCAATTATAGGATTATCAAATCATTTACGAAACACAGCACAACTCTAGCTTGAAACAAATATTAGTTGTGTGATAATGGTTCTGTTGAAAGTCTAGCAGAAGTTTCTGCTGGAAGAAGCATGAAACAACATTTCTTTCCTCATTCTCATCCATAATATATCAAGAAGGAATGCATCCAGCACATCACCATGCTATCACAGAAACACAGATATAAAGCTGACCAAGGGAACACATGGGAAGTCCATTTGGCCATCACTATTTTGCAAAAGACATTTGCTAAAAAATTTTAAAAAATAAAGTTGCCTGCATGTCTATGTGAATAGATGTATTAAAAAAATAGTCTGGTTGAAATATAGAGGATAGCTACATGTAGCTATTATTTAGAAAAGGAGGGAAGCTTTGCAAAAAGGAAACCTGGGGGGGCAGAAATGTTTAACCATCTTATTTTAAAGATTGAAAAATATGTTTTGGGGGACAGTCTCTTAAAGTTGTTCCTTTTGTTTCCTGAATACATGTTTAACCCCAAAAAACCCAAAACCTACCTGAAAACTACTTGCATTCCAGTTGTTAATTCTGTCAGTCACACGCTTCATAAAAACTTGAAATAATTCTTGTATTGTAACCATGCCTGATTTAATATGAAAGTCAGAATTTCAGCTCACACCCTTTGGAGTACTCAGCTGGATTGCTGTTAAATTTTTGCCAGTACTTTGGAAAGAGTCAGGATTGCAAAACACCCATCCAATCCACCCTAGTTTACTAAAGCAAGATGGTAACAAATTCAGTAAACTGAAGAAAAAACAGCCACTTGTACAATGTTAGTTTCTGGAATATGAAGGGCAACCTTGTAAGGACATCTTTATCTTGACATTCCCTCAATACATCTCTTCATGCCCTCTCTTCTAACTCCTAATATTCAAATGCAAACTCAACATAATTAAATAGGCAAATTCTTCCTACCCATAACTAAAGCTACTTTGCATTCATGCCCTATTTTGGAGTGCTTCACAGGTCAATAATGGAACCAGTTGTAATAATCCCCAAAGAGAAAAGAGCTTCATTAGTGGGATAAGCAGGCAGGGGGTGTGGCCGAGAGTTTCAACTTCCCTCCTGCAATTCAGCCTACCTCTAACTCCTTCTCAGATGCAAGATGCAAAGAGCAATGAGCCTTTTACAATATCAAGGATGTTATCTGAGTCAACATCATTTCGCAGCTTGGTCACTTTTCATTTTGCCACTTACAAGCTTAAATATAAAAAAAATGCAAGTATACCTAGAATCATAATGAAAGTAATCAAAAATTGATCCAACTTTTCTTACTTTCCAGTTCTTCCTCTGTGTCATGAATATTGAGCTATTCGGTTTTTTAAATCTGCAGGTGAACAATCCAGAGCTCACATTTCTGTATCCATAATCAGGCTTTCACAAACAACAAGCCAACTCACTTGCAATGTTATGGCCAATTAAAACTTATATACTCTCCAAAGGTAACTTTTCCATAGCAGATTCACTGAGCCATGAGGGATTTTTATTCTTCATCCAAAGACATTTTTACAACTTTTTATTCATTTGGCTCATTCGAAGGTTTGAGGGAAATAAAAACATTCAGATAAAGATGACTCAGTCAGAAAGAAGCTGAAAAACACCAACATTTTATTTTGAAAGAAAGAGAGTCAGTCTCACATCTGATTTGAAAATATCAAGTTGCAGTGCAGACAAATACAAATAAGACAATAAAGAGCTGATGTCTGACACAAAGAAAAATTAACATTTCTATTTCCTTACCCTGAACAACCAGTCGTTGCTTTGACACCAAGCAAAAATGAATAGCAAGTCCCTGAATTCTCACAGTAACCACATCTATCTGACTTTAGGTTTTATAAATATTAAGTTAGTTTCCCAAGTAACAAAACAAGCAGTTAAGTATATTTTTATATTACAAAAATGCAAAAAAATCTGCTTATCCTCTCTCTCTCTCTACATAGCATATCTCATCTGTGTGTTTGAAGAAAGGAAAACATGCTTCCTATGAATATTTCTGATGACTTTTCCACAGAGGTCTCCCATGTCTTAAGACTGAAAATGGAAAGAAGAGCAAAGATAGGGATCACCAAAAAGCACTGATGCACCCAGTTTTTCTTGGTTGACTAAGGTCTAAAAGAAGCCATCAATTAAAGCAGCAGTCACCCATAATCTAGACATAAAATGCATACAAACATATGGTTCGCTTCTTCAGCTAACTTCTGGATTGAACAATTGGGAGGATATAAGTTAAGAAGGAAAACAAAATTACTAACTCTGAACCACAAACCATCTTTCTATCACCACAAATATAACTTAGTAACGACAGCACGTAATTAAAAAGCAAGAAAGGGATTGGTTCTTTTGACATGACCATCTCACTGGACTGCAATAAATCAAACCACCTACTTTGTCTGCTTTAGATACTCAGTGACAAGAGTTATGGATACATTAATGAGCACTCCCCTCCGTACCCAAACAGTTCAAATATGGCATTCAGTAGAAATTGTTTTTAAATACTTTCTTAATAAATAGGCACTCGAAATAAAGCAAAAATTATAAGCATATGGCACAATGGAAGAGTAAACAATATTGCTTTTAGGCCCCGCCAAGGGATTACTGTTACATGAGGAAACCAAGGCTGACTCTTAAAAATCTAAAAATAATTCTAAGAATGCTTCCTGTCTCAATGCTCTGGACAAGAGAAAACAAATGAAATGACTTACTGTCTACACGCCATCTAGGTCACTGGTATTACACAACCTCCGTTTTAAAAAAAAACATACTTCAAACAAATTCCTATACAGGACGTTCACAGGCTATAACTGATTAAAAACAAGCTCAAGATATGAAACACACCCTGTAGGAACAAAATGGCCTGTTCTCAAAACTCCCTATGTCCCTGATATTGCACAGGAAACCATAAGAGAATCTGATGGTCTTGCCAGCTACCTTTAATTAAATTTAACCTTTGAATACTTAATTACGTGCCACTTTATACTAGAAGGCTAGATCAATATCTAGACATTCACGGAAGACATTTACCTCTATATTTCTGTCCACGAATTCATATAGCAACACACGTGATTAGAAAAAATATACTTATATAGGAAAGAATTATGTATACAATCATTCTTTCTCATAGACCCCGGCTTTCTATTGCCTCCAGCTCAGTAAGAGGAACAGACACATGCTTCACACTTCTTTCTATGCTGAGCAAGCAATACAGAGGTGTATTTCCGGCTTCTATGCCATCATCATCCCTATCATACCATGACAGAAACTTTTACAATCAAAACTATCTGTACTGAAAAAAAATGATGCAATAAGTTTTTAAAATGTATTATAATCACAATGTGCTTTTTAAGTTACAGAACAGCACAGCTGTTTAGAGAAATACAAAAAGGTGAATTGCTATCCATTAAATTACCTTTAAAGCACACTAAATTACCTTGAAAGTCAACACTTATATTTGATACATTTAATGCTTTCTGTGAAAACTATTAGCCATAACCTTAATTATTAGAATGTTCTATTGCAGTATAAATATGGATAAAATGCGTCTTTCCTTAAATATGTTCACATTTTCATCTATGTATTTTATCTATATAGAGGCCTATTATAGTATTCTGGAAAAACAAACAAAAACTAATGGACAATCACAGTACTAGCTTCTATTCCCTGTTCTTCTACCGCTTAAATGATGAACTACTCAACCTGTCCATACATCAATGTCGTAAGCATTAACCTCCTCAAGGAAAAAAACGTGTGTCTTAATTGCGCAGTATTTGTAACAGAGACAGCCCTCAGACAAAAGTTAAACTGTATAAGGACACCAAACTAAAACCTAAAAATTTTAGTCCATTTCCTTGCTCTGCTCAGCCATCCTATGTGCTCTTGGATGTG
>JAUBNY010000253.1:521446-533015 GCA_032275445.1 Crypturellus soui | reverse complement strand
AGAAAAAAGGGAGAAAAAAGGGAGAAAAAAGGGAGAAAAAAGGGAGAAAAAAGGGAGAAAAAAGGGAGAAAAAAGGGAGAAAAAAGGGGGAAAAAGGGGAAAAAGGGGAGAAAAGAGGGAAAAAAGGGGGAAAAAGGGGGAAAAAAGAAGGAAGAAAAAAAGGAAGAAAAAAGGAAGAAAAAAGGAAGAAAAAAGGAAGAAAAAAGGAAGAAAAAAGGAAGAAAAAAGGAAGAAAAAAGAAAAAAAGAAGAAAAGAAAAGAAGAAAAGAAAATTCCTTATCTTTCAGCAGTGACAGCAGAGCAAACACATTATATGTTTTTGCAGTATCTCGTCCAATGATAACAAGGTCCTTTGATCAAAAAAGCACTTATACTCTTTCAGTATAGGCATTTTGGAAAAGTGCAGTCCTGTTACAGCTGTATCGTCACATTACTAGACTACTTGGCATTCTGAGAGGCTACTTTCATAGAACAGAGAGGTGACTTAAAATTGAGCAATGCACAAAATATACAGAAAAAAATGTTATCATATTGGTTTCCTCCCCTTATAAGTAGGTACAGTATTTTTTCAGAGAGGAATAAATACTGAAGATATTTCCCAATAGGGGAATTAACACAAAGGAACGATATAGGAAAAAAAACACACCTCCTGTATCTAAAAATCTATCTACATCTATAAATGCTCAAGATCCTTTCTGCTGCCTTCCTATTCTCTTCAAGTAACCAGCTCTCCTAAGCACAAATAACAGTAGTCAATACATACTGTTACAGTAAACAACCAAAGAAGTAAAATTTCTATTTCCTTCAGTTTTCTAAAAAGCATTGAAATTAGGAGGCTTATTCAGAATATCCCTAAAATAATTCCAAAAAGTTCATGCCATAGTAAAATTCAATTTGGATGTTTATCTAAGAAAACTGCACTTAATTCTGCCTTGTAGGTTTCACACAGCATAAAGTGGCATATGCTCAGCAGGTCACCTACTTTGGCTTTAGCAAGCAGAAGAAAGGAAGGGAAATTGTAGGAGGTGGAAAGGAAATTTTATGAGCTTAGAGCAAATGAATTCTACAATTCTTGCTCTTCAAAAAATGGTTAAAAAAATGCTCTACTCAGTGGCTTGTCTATGCTTTAAGACAACAACAATAACAGAAATTCACATTACATCTTCCAGGAAGAGAAAAAAAAAAAAAACACTCCAGGCAAGCAGTAGTAGTCCAATCTTCTCTTCAATCAGAAAAGTGGTCACTTGGAAAGAGGATCTTGAGGATGACGGATTAAGGCCTGGTTCAGCAAAGCATTTAAACTGTGAGTAGCTTCACCGAGTTCCTCAGAAGTACAGCCAAAACACAGAGAAATCTCTTGAGTTTAAACAAAAACAAGACATAACTATAGTTATTGCAAAACTGGCACTAAGTTGGTCATCTTTTCTCTGAAATAGACAAGATCCTGGGCATGGAAACATTTAATCCTCTCTAGCTTTATTTCATTTCCTTTTGAATATGGATGAAAGAATATAAGCAAAACGCTCACCAGACCTCCAAGCTAAGTTCCGAGCCTGCTATTTTCTCAAGTATTTGCATTAGGAGTGCAAGAGGAAATCAACTGTAAGGCAATTTCATCATTAGATCCATATCTGAACAGGGCATGCAGTTTGTGGGTGTTTACCACATTGAAGGCATGGGATCTGTGAAGTATGTAGAATACAGTTCATAAAATCAGAACAGTGAGTTCTGCAAGAATCAAAAGTAAGAAATTCAATTTCTTAAAAACCGTTGTCTGATTACCTAACTGCTTAATAAGCTCTAAGTGGCAACACAAATGATTCCTGTGGTTAAAAGACATAACTTCTCTCAGCCACATGGCTATTTGAGGACCCAGAAATGATGGAGCTCACACTGGGGCTTTGCCTTCAGTAGAGTTGTCCGCAAAGAATCACCAGTAGGAATGTGACAGTTTTGTAACACTAACAAATTTGGCTGAAAATGCCTACTGGAGGCCTAAATTAAAAGGAGAAAAGGAAGAAAGACATATACACAGAACAACAAAATTACCTAAGCTTCTTTTCCTTAAATAATCAGTTTTACAAAATTAAAAGCGTTTATTGAGAACTGCTAATTAACAAGAACCCTATAACAGTTAAAGTTAACAAGAACACTACAATTTTAGTGAAGGAGGAAAAAAAACTTCCTTGCCCTGCGTGTGCAGGGGGGTTGGACTAGATGACCTCTAGAGGTCCCTTACAACCTTAGGCATTCTATGATTCTACATCTGCTTTAAGTAAATTGTTACTAGGAATCATTTGTGAATCAAACCTATGAGGAATTAAAACAACTTATTTTTCAAGAATGCTGTCCAGATACAGGCACTGCCTGGGCAATGCTCACTGCAAGATAACAACTTGGCCAAAACAAGGCAAGGAAAAGGTTCTATTTGCATTCATTCACAACAACACTACAGTTTCAGTAGACTGTAGCCAGACAGTAGATAATTCATCAGGATCAAGAGTTTTTCTACAGAGTTATACATTTCCATGATGACAAGCAGATACTATTACTTTTTTAAACGCTGGTAGAAGGCTCATAAAACCTGCTAGGAAAGTCTCTGAAGACGGATATCAGACAACTGTGAGAAGTCACACAATCAGTGCTCACAAGAAAAGTAGGGCATCATAGGGCAAATGAGTGTAGTAGGACTCAAACATCTTTTAAAAACTCAATCTTGCCTAACTCTGGCCTAACTGGTAGGTTATGGGTACTAATTGAGTACGGGTACAAATTGAAACACCTCCACATGAGAAAGAACTTCTTTCCTATCAGGGTGACAGAGCCCTGAAACAGGCTGCCCTGAGAGGCTGTGGAGTCTCCTTCTCTGGAGATCTTCCAAATCCATCTGGATGCCACCCTGTGCCACGTGCTCTGGGTGTCCCTCCTGGAGCAGGGGGTTGGACTAGATGACCTCTAGAGGTCCCTTCCAACCTCAACCATTCTGCAATTCTATAAAGCCACAGAGAACATACTCGCTTTTACACTGAACTACTTGACTCCTTTAAAAGATTTTCCTGAGTGGACAGACAAGGAAAACGAGGGCAATATTATGAGTGATATGTGTCCGCTCTTAGAAGTATGGCCACCACAACACAGACTTAGAACTTTTAGAATCTCTTTAATCATATTTGTAAGAGCTCTAGTTTTTGCCTTCTTTTCTCATACATTTTTTTAAATGATGATACCCCTTGTTACAAATTTCTATATATGTGCTTTTACAATGCAAGATCTGAACATAATCTAAATAAATAAAAGACAGAAGATAAGGGTAATGGCTTTGAGTGGTCACCATAAAGTTGATAAGCCTAATTCTGACAATGTGTGTCAAATACAATACTGAAATAAAGCATCTCCGAGCTAGCAGTCTAACACTATTAAGACTCCACATTACAGTCAATCACACAAAGAACAACTTGGGGACATTTGAATCTAGCAGACTATTTAAATGCCATGGGTAAGTATATATTCTCAACTAATAAAAAAAATTCGCATGAAGTTTTTGTAAAAGGAAAATTATGGGATGTTTGAATTCAATGTCCTACTTGTTTCCAATGTAGTAAGATGCTCTGGTTTTTAAATGGTCTGAAAGTGATAGCTTGCTTTTTATTTCCAAAACTCAGATATTTCTGCTCAAAATTAATTGAGATACTTGAGAAACATTAAAAATGATCAAATGTTTTTGCTTTGTCTGTACTTTGGAAAGAACAAAACTGTTCTCAGATTTTCCATTTCCTGTTTTATTAAAGACAGGAAGTACTTGCAAGTAAGATGTAAATGGAGTATACTTCAACCGAGGGATTTATAGCTAGACACAACAGTGGATTCAAATTTTTGTAGTGTTAGTAGATCCCAGTAATGTAATTTAACCTGTTAGTGCACAAATACTACCTAATTAAAATGCCTCCATGAGACATTGTCAAATAAAATGTTTTATCACAAGAGTTGAACTTAATTCCTCCTAAAAAAAAAAAAATCAAAAGGGGAGAAAAAAAACCCACTCTGCTAAAATGGCCTTCTTCTCTTCGCTGCACAAACCTTGTGTTTTACATTAAAAGTGATCTTAATCTTTCATTGTATAAAAGGAGGTGGCTGCTCACTTGAACCACTATAATTAACAGTGATGTAATTATCTGTAAACTTCAAACTATTTCAACGCATACCATGCTAGCCTGAGCTCTCCCGATTTAGAAATGGTCATCTCAGACCGTAAAAGGGAGAGAGTTCTGGATCTTATGTGTGCTTTCACTGATCTAGAAATGCAGCCTAATGAGAATTATTCACTTTTTCACAACATAATAATAGTATCCATCTGGGAAACTGAATGTGAAATATGCTAAGCAACAACACTTCCTTGTTAACAGATATGGCCATTACAAAAACAGAAGTAAAATCCTGATACAACAGCATTGCAAATAAGATACTACTGATACTGGGATCAGAACTGGACTATTTTTATTTATTGTAATTAAACCAAAAGTTCCACTCAAAGGTTTATGTATATGTATGTACAAACTTATAGACTATTAAATGTTGCTTAAGTCAATTCCAAGGCAGAACAATCCTAAAAATAATAACTTTTCTGAAGTTGTATAATTACAGTTTCCAAAGAACCTGTAAGTATGATTATTTTTAAGAGTATGGAAAGCTAAACACTGGTAATGTTTAGTTCTAATGTCCGGAAAATACACATTATATATGTACTTGGAGGAAAAGATTTTAAGACTACAATTTCTATATATAATATGGTTTAACAATATTTACTGCTGCATTCCAGCTCTTGTACATGTGGATACAGACATTTCCATATGAATTCTCTTGCCCTGCTTGCCAACCAAGTTAAATGTTATTTGTTATCAGTGAAGGTCAGCAAACACACTTTCAGGGTTCCTAGAAAATCCTGCAAGAAGAACAGAATTTTTAAAGGTAAGGTATAGTAAGCAACTCCTTTGAACACTCTCTGAAGAACACTCTAGTTTTTAGCACTTTTTTTAAGCTGCTAAAACTACATGGTATGCAATTTCAAAAGCCATGTTGCAGCTTTCCTTGCTTTAGCTCTCAACTTGGTACGTTCAAATAAAAATACCTATTTCAAAAAGCAAATATATGTAAGAATGAAGACTTTAAAGTAGCTTTAATGTAATACACATTTTTATGAATAAGCAGGAGCACATCCCTTAGTTATATGGAACCTTTTACCACATTGTATTTTTTCTCCCTACATTTTTTTGCTGAGACTTCAACACTTTTTCTACTTAAAAGTATAACATTACAACTTATTTAACTTATATTACAATATCCATATCTTCTCTTTCAGTTATACTAGTCAATTTATTGTTAAATTATAAAAGAGCTATCGAGCATTTAGCATTACATATTACATTCCAACCTCCCCTCTTTTTATTAGAAATTTAACAGCTATTTCAAAAGAAAATCATTTTTGGTCAGGCTATTATACTAATTACTAAATACTTCTGACAATTGTAACTCTCTGGAGAGAAGAAAAAAGGAATGGTCAATGACATCAACCGCTAGGAAAAATTAGAGGCATATTTTCAATAAACTAGTAGGTAAACTTTAAAGCATGAAGACGGTATTTCCAAGAAAGCAGCAAAAAAAACATTCTGGAGGAGCTGAATTAGTCCTCAAAGTTTCAGTGCAAAATCAAACTAAAACTGAAAGCAGACAGAGTCTGTTTTGATAATTTGTAACAACTGGTCTTCTTTTACTACATAGATAGACAGATAGATAGATTGCAAGGCTTCCTCTAATTACTGAATACTCTTAGCATCCTGTCCTATAACATTTTCTACTACTTGAATGCTTTCAAAGCAGTTTGCATTTATCATTTTTAACAATGAACTTCAGTCAAAGGCAATATAGATACCAAGGTCTACAATCAATCTACGCATAAAAATGAAGTAGTCACCTAATAAAATTACATACTATAATTCCACTATTCTGACCAAAAGGTTGTTTTTTCCTCACCTAACACCCACAACCATGGAGTCTTTTTATCTAAGCAGAAATGCCCAGTATAACAACAACAACAGAAATAACAATATTTAGTACATTTATCACATTCTGCATATTAAGACAACGTGACTAATTTTAACCAGCCAACTTGTTCCAAGATACCCTGTCTCTTCAAAATGTCAGTACATCTAACATTGAGGACTGTGTATCAATACATTAGTATGTACAGCAGAATGTTAGTAATGTGGGAAAAATAAAGAAGGTAGAGACAAAGAGAAAATTAAATGAACCGTAATGAAAGTATGAGGAGAATGGCAAATGCACAAGAAGACAGTTTGGGTGTGTATACACTTATGTATGTCCATGAATTCATATTTAGGGAGTTCAAGAGAATACAGAGTATGGTAGACAGAAAATAGGGTGAGCAAAAGGGAAGACTGAAGAAGGTGAAAAAGACAGAAAAGGGACTCAGAATGAATGGAAAGGTATACAGGTAACTGGAAGAGACAAAGGAGTAAAAACACTGGAGGAAAGAAGCAGAGAAGGAGAAATTACAATCAGAAAAAAAAAAAAAAGCTAAAAAATAAAATACTTGAAGAGCAACAAGAGGTTCTGAAATAGAAGAAAAACCCAAAGAATCAGAAAGAAAAAAAAAGGAGAAGAAAGCAAAAGAAAGACTTTATATACTTATCTAGAAAATCTTTCTCACCTATGACATTTGATACACTGCTGTAATCCATGCTTGAGTCCACAGTGGAGAGCAGCACCACACCTTCCTACACACGCTTCCCCACTGGTTCACACGCCCCTTGAGTACAGATAACGCAACTAGTTACAGAGTTCTTATCCAGAGTGTGGTATCTTCAAAAGTTCTTTAAATGCATTTACACAGATGTAAAGTTATTTCCTAATATCTTAACTCTTTAGAAGGCAATCTTTTTCAAGAAGCAAGTTCCAGGCAGTTGTCAGCAACATTTCCTTCACAATTCTATTTCACTTATCCACAGAGAAAGCGTTATCTCTCTGTCCTAGATTTTGTACTTGGATGAAGAATCGGTTGCTTTGATTTTGCGGTGTCTCAATATAGCAAAGTTATCCATCTTGTATTAGAAATGGGGTTGCCTATCATAAAGAAATAAAAATGATAGAGGAAGTTGGACAGCCCAGTTCTGGAAGGATAAGCAAGATCAACACACAACTCAGTTTTCAAGCTGTGTGTAGCGAACTCCTAAGCTACACAAAATAAGCTGTTTGCTTATTTACTCTGTCTCCTCTCCCTCTTATGATTCCATGGTTTCATCCCTACTTCTTTCTTCAATAGCCCCTTCTTTTTTTTTCTCATTATTTCTTTTTTCTCTTTTCTTTTTCTCTTGCTTTTTCCCAGAAGTACTTCATATTGCTGTACATGCTGTTTCTGATACAAACCAATATGGACAGAACTAAAAATCTGGAAATCCAGCGGAACAGAGGTTAGCACCAACCACACTGATAGAACACCAACCACACCAGCTCGGCAACCCACATTGGATTACTTGGAGTCACACTTGGTTCCAACACAAAGTTTCCAAAAAAGCTTTGCCAGCACCAGAAATACCTTTCTTACTTTTATTCTGCTTTGCCCTAACTCTATTTGAACAGTCATTGTTGCAAGGGTCACATTTCCAGGAACTCCATCCTCAGTGCGTGGCTGCAGGACCAAATAACCTCGGTGCTCAGCTCCCTTTTTCCTTTCTCTTGGATGGAGTACCTTGCTACCACAGCTCTCTGGACCCGCACCGTGTCTCCAAGAAATATTAATTCTTACAGATCTTAGAAGATAAATGCGTATTATTGCCACTGATTTTAATTTACACTTCTGCTCACAATTCTCAAAGAATTTCTATGAGAAAAAAAATCCCCACATTTTTAGTTACTTTTACTAGACCTTGTTTTTATACATCTTTTCTGGCCAGTCCATAAGCTAGAATTATTTCTCACAAACATTGGAACAGTAAAAGCAGCATGAACCCTCACCTCACCCTCCTCCCCACAAATGGAATTTTATCAGTACAAAGGGGTTCACTGCGAGGAAGTTTTTCCTCTAAAAAGAGATGAAAAGAGTGTAACTGTATAAGATACTTTCAAACTTACTGTCAAAGACATAGCTGTGAGCCTACTGTGTATAATTTAAAAATATCTCAAAATACACAAAATGTAACTTATATAAGGGTTCCTTCAATATACAACTTTGATGAAGTTAGCAAAGTTGCATGATGATATTTTTTTTCTAACATTAAAAAAGCCTTCACCTTCATAACGTAAAGCGATCCTAAATGCAGATGCTACATATATGCTTCATATTCACATACAGAAATGCAAATAAAAAAGGAATTATTTGGTGCAACTATTTATTGCTATCTCTGTTTAGATCACATCCCAGGCACAAAATAAAAGAATTAAAGGATGCTATCTGGCATTTTTTTAATTCACCATGGAGCTGGCAAGTCACCCATACTCAACAATGCATTTGTAGACATTAGTCAAATGCTGCAATGCCCATACTAAGGCAACACATCCCAGGAGTTGGCAGCCATGCTATCAGCAAGAATTTGGCTACAGAAAGAGCAATGATTCATCATACATTCTAGAAGCACTGTCAAAACAGCAAAACAACACAGTGCTATTTTAATCCTTTAAAGGTAACAAGAGTTTAAAAAATAATTTAAAACTTGTTTGTAAAACTGAGACAAGCAAAAAATACGGTAATGCATCTGGAAATGCATATTTATTCACTAATGATCAGTGTTTAAGAGAGCATTTCTTTTTCTTGAGAAGACAAAACCCAGCTATTTACTGCCAATGTCAAATAGCTACTTACTGGGCTTTATTATGATTTAAATAGTCAGCATCATAGAATATATATTTCAGAATAGCTAATCAAAAATCCCTGAATTTTTAATTAATTTAGCTTCTCAGTTTTAAAAATCTTCTAAAGTTAAATCTTTAGAATAGCCATGAAGGCACATTTTCATGAATTCCCTCACACTGCCACTAGAACACTTCCAAACACATCCTCTAATTAAAGCATCAACAGTGCAGTCAGCGCATTTGTTTCTATGCACTTACCTACTATCGTCTCAGACCTACCAAGAAAATAGTTTTTCAATTAACATGTTAAGGGAATAATGGTGCATATTTTATCAAAAGTTCTCATGTACTATTGATTTTTTGTGGTGAAAACATTCTTATCTTTCTTCCTCAAAATGTTCATGTTAAACATAAACAGAGGGAAATTTTACCTTCTAAGTTAAAAACCCCTTGAAAGATTTTTTTTTCCATAACAAATGTATAATGACATATCAAACAATATCAATAACTAATACCCTTTTACCATCACCTAGTCAAATAAAGTCTCTTTAGTGCTTAAAATGGCATCCTCAGGAAGCATTTCAGATGTGCTGCTCATTTCCCCACTAAAAAAAGCACATGATGAACCCCTACCTTCTGGAAAACGACTTCATCTTGCTTTCTTTTCTTTTTGCTGCTTTTTCTGATCTTCTGGTTTGACTGGATCCATTTTGTCACCTAGAGTTCAAAACCACAGTGATTTTTTAGAAAGAAGATGCAACCTGAGCGCAGCTATAAGGCATTAGAAAGAAACTATAAACAGACTCAAGATACATTTTTCCATTGCTTCACTGGAAAGGGGGGAAACATTTTTCCAGCCTAGAATGACACAAACTAGTTAGTCACTTGTGGCATGGTCAAAGCATGAAGTGGTGTTCTGCATCTTACGTCGCATTACTTTTCTTTCTGCTTGTTACTAAGGGAAATTTAGAGCTCCCAGCTCAAGTTTTCCAAATAGAAAGAAAATGCATCTGATGTGAGACTAGTTTGTCAAATGAAAACTTGCCATTGTAGTAAGAAAAAAAAAAAAAAAAAATCTAGGCTTGGGACTCAACTCCTTACATCTTGTGCTTCAAGTAACATTTTTTTTCTAGACATTCACTCAACTACCAACGTCAATTTTAGATGATGGGATGGCCATTAATAAACCTTAGTCTTTCCTACAGAAGTACTTCTATTCTTAATCTAAAAACAATTATTTTTAAGGCCAAGAGCAAGGAAGGGTGAGGGATGTCAGGTGAAAAACTCGAAGCAGAGATCTGCAAGGGAGGAAAAACGGTCCGCAAAAAGCAGAGAGCAACTGGAAAAGAAGGATTTCTCCTCACCTCGCCGCTCACTTGCTGGACGAGCTGACACTCCTTCCAAGTCTCGCCCTCCTCCAGCAAAGGCTACACGGGGGAGAGAGAGCAAGTTGAGGCGGGGAGCGCCCCCGCTCCTCCCGCGGCGGCAAAAGACGGCCCGGCCCGGCCCGAGACCGCCACTCGCCGCGGCGCGGGAACCCCGCGCGGCTCCCTACCCGCAGCCCTCGCTCGGAAATGAAACACCTCCGCGGGTCGCCCGCCCCGAGCCCCGGCCCCCAGCCCGCCGGAGAGGAGGAGCCTGCCTTAAAGACGCAGCGGGCACGGCGAGCGGCCCTCCCCGCCGCCGCGCAGCCCCGCCGCGCGCCCTTTTAATCCTCGACGTCGCCGCCCGCCGCGCGCTAACGGCCGCGCGCTGACGGCCGCGGGGCTAACGGTCGCGCCCTAACAGCCGCGAAGCTAGCGGCCACGCGCTAATGGCCACAGGGCTAACGGCCGCGGGACTAACGGCGCAAAGGGAAGCAACCTCCCCTCACGGTCCCGTCTCCTGCTGGCGCCCGGCGCGGCGACACTTGGGCTGCACCCCGCAGCGCCTGGAGCCCCTCGTGAAGCGCCGCCACCGCCCGGGTGCGAGGCGCGCCGAGGCGGCTCACGGTTCCCGCTCGCGCCGGCCCGGACCTGCTGCTGGCGGCTGCCTCTGTCACGCCGGCTTAAATGAGCTCTTTCCTGACATGATTTCTTCTAAAAGGTTGCTTAGTGTTAGGCGATCAAGCCAGCAGCAGCTCAGACAATGTGATAAGCTATTTAAATATAACCTTTGACAGGTCTTAACGTCTTTGATGCCTCTGAAATGTTTAATTTACAAAGGGTTTTTCTTCGGGGATTAAGCTACTTTGTTCTTTCCCTTTACCAATCAGTAAATGGGAAAAACTCAGATCTCTTTAGCGACAGGTTTTCTTGCTGGTGTTGGCAGTAATGCCTCATTAAGCGCAGTACCTACAGGCTTTGCATCCTAGGGCATATCCAAGACCATAATATGCTTTTGCGTGATCGCGTAAGGGAAAAGCTATTTATTACAAAGCTAGTGAATAACACAAGGCCAGGATGATGGTCTGCGATTATTTTGCAGGCAGGGGACAACTTCACTGCAGCAGGAGCTGCTGGTGAGCGTCCCTGCGAGGGCAGCAGATCCCACAAGTGAAGGAGCTACGCCCTGGGAGCTGCTTCTGACCTGTTCCAAACTGCACGCTGGCCAGTCCTGATTTACTGCCAGAATGCTGAGACCTGGCAGCCTTTTTTTTTTTAAGAAAACAATCAGTAAGTATGGGGAAATGGGAGCAAAGTGACACAGTAAAAAAATAAAAGCCAGG
>JAUBNY010000253.1:508932-521346 GCA_032275445.1 Crypturellus soui | reverse complement strand
AGAAGGGAGAGGCCTCCCCCGCGGCCGCTTCAGCGTTTCCCCCGCTGCGCCGCTGGCACCCAGGGATTCCAAAGTAGCTCCTGGAGAATCAGGAGCTTTTGACAGGCACCTTAAAGGCGCGACCCTAAGCCGCTCTTTTTGCGTACCGCAGTGCAGCGAGCCCCTTAGGTCTCAGTTCAGCACTCGGGCAAGTATGCTAAAAGCTCCGCTAAGCACGAGCAGTAAGCAGGTGACTTAGTCCAGGCACGGGACTTCGAGAGATGCCCATGCACCTCCTGCAGGAGGCTGTTCAAGCTCCACTGTGGCAGGAGAGGCTCCGCTGCTGCCCGACATGGACCGCTTCAACGCTATAAATGCTTAGGAAGCTTTTATCGCACTTAGCAAAAATGACTTAAATTTGAATTTTACATTTAAAGGACAAAGCCAAAGCAGATCATGACATATTTGATATAACTAAAAAGATGTCCGTATGGTATTTTCAGGCTTTAAAAAATAATTTCTGCTCTCTGCTATATATGACAATTCCCTAAAAGCTTCAAAAGAAAATCTGTGCTCTTGTAAAAGGAAAAGGGTCATCAAAGCATTTTTTTGAGCAAACCCTCCCACATATAGAATTAGATGGACTTTGCAAACAGATGTTAGTAAATAAAGGTAGATCCAATTAGTCACTGCTAAATCTTGACAGTATCCCTTTACCACTTAAAAAAAAAAAAAAAACTTTTACGCTTTTGGTTTTACTGCCACAACATATTTCTTTCAAGATCAAAAGCCTTAGATCAAAGCCGAGATCAAACTCAATGCTTTAAATAGAAGCAACTTCACCATGAAGTATTACACAAAGAAGAACTTCTTAATAGAGATATCACAGTATAAAATCTTACAAGGACCCTGAATTTCACACTCACAACAGGTCTATTTAAAACAGCTATTGACAACATATTCTTATATTGTACAACTAGAGCAGATCTGCTGCTAAATGGTTGTTCGGAAAGCTTCTATAAATTGACTCTTGAACTCTGTGTTTAATTGAAGAAAGAATAATAGAGAGTTCACTCAAAGAGAGTGAACAAGAATATGACCTGAATTTGATGTTCACAGCAAACACAAATTACCTAAGAAACAATGCTTCCTTGAATCAGTTAACGGTTTCAATCTTTCATTTTTACAGAAAATGTTACGGAAAGAACAAAGGTCATAAGGAACAAAGCTAACTCCATTTTTCACAAAATACTCTGAGGAATTGCACCTCCTTTCCTATCAAAAGTTTGGAGAAAAATAAAGGGAAAAGAAGTTACAGGAGACACTGATTTTCTGTCCTAGCAACCCTGAAAATGAAAATTGCCAAACGAGCAAGCTCAATGTGTGCTAAAGCTCAGGGCTAGCGCCTCTTCTCCGCCTGGGAGCTGCGCCGCAGCGAGGGGAACGCGCAGGAACTGCTCGCAGCTTTCCTGCAAACGTCCAGGTGGCTGGTGGAGGCGAGGGCGGGCTCGGCGCCGCGCTCCGCTCCGCTCCGCGCCACGCGCGTCGCAACGCACACGGTCCCCGCGGCGGGACATGGCCGACACGCGGCCGGGCAGGGCGGGCGGCGTGCGGAGCAGCTGTGGTCGCAGCACCCCGGGGGCACGTGCAGCCGCCAGCTCTGCCCAGCGGGGCCTCAGGAAGGTCCAGCTCATGAGCAGACCAGGAAAATTTATTGAGGAAAAAGAAAAAAAAAAGTGTGAGGAAGAGAGAAAAGAAAGGATTATACTGTGATGAATGGCTGGTCTCCTACTGCATTCTTCCCTGTTCCCGGATGCAAAGACCTTACAGTAGTCACATGGGAGGCAGAGCAAGAGGCTGAGCGCCTGACTTGACTGGAGAACATCAGCAGTCCCCTGTGTGCAGTGCCACATGAGGCTGACCTGTCGTACCTGGATGCCCTTCCACCTGGAATGAAGCGATTAATCAGTCCAGCATATCCTTCTTCAATTCGGAAAAAGTTCTTCCATGGATTCCTAATGGAGCTGACCTATGTAACCAAAGCATTTATCTCATCTCAAACAATGCTACGGTCCTTTCTCTTGAAGCAGCAGGATTAAATATAACTGAATTTTGAATTATGTGAAAGAAGGGAGCACTTTCCACCCGTTGGGTGAATATTCTAGTATGTAACTTAGGGAACAACTTATCTCCTATATTCTTCAAGTCAGACCAGACCCCAAGCATGTGATGAACTTTCAGGATTGTACCTAGTTTAGAAAACAGCAGGGTATTTGGTGAACAGGCAATTGCTAAATTTCAAATTGGAAAAAAAAAGGCATTAAACAATTGAGGCTGTGATGGCTACTAGTGACAATTCTTGATTTTGTGAAGAACTACTGACATGCAGTTTTCTTTTGCACAAACTGTATAATTTCAGTTGGTCTGTACTGCTCTGATGCTAAAGCATCCAATGTTGATAAACTAAGAAGATCATCTTATCATAGGTGAATACTTAATCAGTTTTGTTGACTTGCCAATAGTCCTCAGATACTGGAAGGCAAAAATAAAAAAAAAATAGAATGGAAAATTGAATTAAAATATTTACTGTAAATAAATTTCAAAAGAGCTTCTGCAAAGTGCAGTGAACAGAAAAGTAAATCAGTCAAGTCATATTTTCCAACCTTTCCTCTCTTGAGATTTGTTTTTCCTCTCAATTACCAAATTTTACACCAAGCATAAAAACCCATTTTAATATATCCAGATCTATGTGCACACCAGCAAAAGCACAGAATATTCATCTAAAGATTTTACTGTTATATCAGTTTTTTTTAGGGGATCTATCTGGGTTCGCCAGCATACAAATTGGGATTTTGCACCTTCCTATGCCTTCCCATGTAACATATATAAACAAAAAGATAGATTCCCACACAGTTTCTTTCTATGTAAATAGATTTTGGTTGACTACTTTTAAAGTAAGATACCATTACCACGGTGAAAACAGTAAAACTTTCTTTTAGAAAAATGAAGAAAAGTTTTTTAAATGAATTAGTTATATTTAAAATATAAAGTATATAATTACCATGCAGAGGATATATTGAAAAAAAGCTTCAGAACATTAGTCTAAGGTGAAATTTGAAATTAAAAAAGAGGTGTCTGTGCAGCCTGTGCACTCTGAAAGTGCTTCAGTGGAAAGGACTTGGCTTCCAACATTTTATAAAAAGATTCAGAAACTGAAAATTCAAGGAGTACTTAATCCAGCAGCTCACAAGGTGATTGATAATGGCTTGAAACACTAGATCTGTGGGGCTGTGATTTCAAGGGTCTTAAAACCCCACTGTTACCAGAATTTGGCTGAGAAGCTAATAAGCAGTGGACTGCAACCAAGAATAATAGGATGACTGATGCATTCATCCTGCAACTTGCTCTTGGGAGAAAGAGTACATCAGTGGCTGATGAAAACTACTGAAAAAGAAGTCTAACGTAGAGTGTGTCCCTCTAAGAACAGCAAGTCCTCCAAGTGAACTGGTGTTCTTTTCTTGGCAACAGCTTTATTCAGGGAAATGAAAAATCAAGTTGCTCCTGAGATTAACTGTATTTTAGGTATTGTGTTTGGGTCACTTATGTTGATACAGAAAAATCCAAACACTCTAATTTCACCAGGAGAGTCTCTAACATAAATACTCGTGGGACCAGTATTCTGTGTTTGCTGTTCTTCTATGATACACCCTTACACAGAGTTGTTATTTTCCGGTGAAAATAACTTACTGAAAAATATCTTTACCTCCAAGAGACAAAACCTGTTGAAACAATAACTTTGAGGATGTTCTTTCAGTACTTCTTTGAAAAAAAAGACATTCACGTCACAACATGATTTTCAAATACGATGTCATGAAAATTTTTCAAAGGGGTACTACAAATACCTCCATCATATTCATGTTTGCAACTTTGCCTTAGGGAGAAAGTTCCTTCATGGAGATGAATCATGGTAGTTACCGATTTAGTACAAGATTAGGTTCATAATCTGATAAAGAAAATACCCATGAGCACCTTAGTACAAGCTCCCCAAATAATATAACTTAGAGTAAACAATGTTTATATTATATATAATATATATAGTTATGTAAATTGCAGTATCTTCCTCTAGAAGGAGCAAGACAATTTGTAAGAGATCGCAATTTTTAATACAGTCATGGATGAAAACATGATCTCAGATTTGAGAGATTTCAGGTTGGTTCTTCCTTCAGTTTAAAAGTAATTTGAAGTCCAGCGTTTTGAATCCAGAGGACAAGGACTGGACAAGGACGAGGCTTAAGTATATTTAACATAAAAGAATCCTCTATAAAATTCTCTTCAGCTCCATCCAAAAGCAAGATCTTGGTAGACAACGGGTACTTGCTGGCTGGCCAAAACTACATAGGACTTTGAATGCCCTTTGTGTTTTTGGAAATTACAGGGAGAAAAAAAGAAAAAAATAAATAGAACAAACTTGCTGGAACACAGATAAAAGGCAGTCCTGAAAATCACCACTGATGTGACAAATAGTGTTTTCCTTACTTCTCTACCATAAGAATTGGAAGAAAAAGAAGCAATCTTTATTTCTGCCCGAAAACTATCTTAGAATATAAATGGGAAAGTATCTTAGAGTCTTACTATCTCTTGAAGCAATAAAAAGCCCTACCAAACAGCTCTGGTAAAGAGACATACTCAAAGCAAAAGTCAATTAGCCGTCTGGCCATGAAATCCTGTTAGCCCATATTCTAAGCATAATAACCATAAGCTGAACCATGACCTTTACTGCTCATTTTTATTTTGAGGAATTGTCCTCTCAGCCAACAGACCTTTCAAAGCTTTCAAATCTTTCCTTAGACATGTTCACTTTGACATTTAGATTTCACTGTGGGTCTACAGAATATTTAAAGCATTTGGAAAAAAATCACTTTTTTAGGGAGATGGAACAAGTTTTAGAAGCACTTATTTTCTCTGCAATTAAACAGGCCTTGGACATCATCTGTACCTCAGTCTGACTATGAAGCCCTACTGCATGATAAGTATAGGTCAGTAAGACTTTTGGTAACATAAACCAGGAAAGATCTTTACATTAATTACAACAATCTTATGGAACAGACAGAGATGGAGATGATTGAATGTTGCAATCTGCGCTCTAGAAGTAGAGACCAACTACTTCAGTGATTCAGTGTTTTCACACAACGTGTGAAAGAAGCACTGGGTTTCAGAGCAAGAGCTCCCACCTTGGGCCAGCTGGGAATGCAGTGGCAGGTGCTCACCCTTCAGGATTACTGTGAGCACTGCATGAAACAGAAAGTCACCATTTTCTTCGTAATCTCACTCACGGAGAGCAAAAATTTACCTCTGTCAGGAAACACTCATTTCTAAGTATTGCTAGGAATTATTATATTGAGAAATGAAAGTCAACATTACCTAGGGCTACAGGGACTTCAGCTACGTAATATGTGTTCATTCATACACATGAGAAATCTCCCCAGTATATTCATTTCTTCCAGTTGCAAGCATATTTCTCTAAAAGTCCTGAAAGCAGGGATCTTTTCCAATCTATTAAAACAGTAATCTGTATTTTTTTTTTTTAAAAAAAAACAAGAACACTGGGAAGGTGGTATCTTCCACTTTTAACATGCAATTTTTACTCCAGCTTCATGGCCAAATCTTTATTCTTGTACACTAGAAATATCTCAGATGTTATTGCTTGAAGTAGCACTTGACTTCTGATTATTTCATATCCTGTATCCAATGCACTAAAACTGGATATAAAGGACTCTAAACCGGACATATTTCAGGCATTTGGAAGGTTCCTATTTCCTAATTAATATAGGAAAGCTGTTATCTTGCAAGGTACTATGTAAAATATTTAAGTCTGTATGAGTTGTTTCTATCGGCTAAAGGATAGAGTTGGTTGCTAACTTCTGTCATTTTCTTTGGATGTTTTTACAAGGAACAGATTAAAATCATCACTTATTGCTGTGCAAGCCCAGCTGTGTCCATATTAGGCAAGTCTCAGTTTAACATCTCTGTGCAAAACAGGACCGGTACTCCCCTTCTTCGCTATGTTTCCACCCCTGCATGTGTAGGTGGGAGAGTGGGAGTTTGGGAATGTGAACTTGATCCAGCATCGATCAGCCAGGCAGTAAAACTTTATTGTTCTTTAGATACCAAACATAACTCCTTTCTAGTAGGGATAAGCTCAGTCATTCTGCACATAACAGCTTTTGTGTTCAGCAATGCAAGTAACAGGAAAGGGGAACCAGAAGGACTGCTGGAGATTTAGTAAACTTAAAACAGATTCTAACACACAGACCTGAGGAATCCCGTCCACATTAACTTTAGAAATGGGACATTTATTTCAAATGCACGTCAGCCTTCTGAACAAGCTATTAGTCAGTCAGATTTACTGTACTACTATTATCATACCTCAGAGCTGGAGATATATATATATATATATATACACACACACACACACACACATATACCCATGAAATGCTGAAAGGTAGTGCAAAGAAACAGATGTTTGTGAAAATCTGACTTTTGACTGAATAGGTAAGCCGATGTTTTAGTAGGTCACTAAACTAGATCCAGTGAAATATGCCTTACTACAGTTCCACAGTCCCCACTGAAAATTTCAAAAACATTTCTTTTTCTGCAGTTAATGGCTAACTAAATTAATGCTCCTAAAACTCCTATAGAATACTTTGAATTTCACTTTAGAAATTAGAAAAGAAACATTGAAATGTTATAGCCCATATTTTCAAGATTAACATTTAAAACTAAACACCCAGTTCAGACATTAGGATGTCTGAATGTAGACATCTAGTTATTAAGCAGTATGTATGTGTCTTAGATGAGGCATCTCATTTTCCAATTTTAGAGTGTGATCACAAAATAATCAGTGCTCTGTTGATTGTGAGTTCTCTCTTTAAATTTTATTCCTAAACATAGCAATCAAACAAAACACTGAAGAAACTTAATCCAACTCTCCAAAACTTTTACAATTTTCTAATTGGTTTGTTAGATAATAAACAAGTTCTGAAATAAGCTTGAGTCATACTGACATTTAATGAAATATCATTTTACCTATTCAACAAACCAAAATACACCTTATTTAACAACATATCAGGTAAGATCTGCAGGAGCAACCAAAAAATTACAAGTCCATTTTTCACGAACAATTTTAGATCAGTGTAAGGCTTATTTAAACAAAAGCATACCAGACAGCATATTTGATCATTTCCCACAAGCAGTATACTTCCTGCACCATACTCTGTCCATACATCCCTAATTTTGTTCTTAGCTCTCACAGTTCTCTATACAGAAAGGCTTGGAGAGAAAGCTTGTTTCTGCAATCTGTCTTGGTTTGTTTCTCTTAATGATTCATCTGACATTTATGCACCTGACCACAATATACATTTTGTTTCATATCATTTTTACACTTTCCCAAATCCCTTCTTCTCTTCTGGGAAAAGAGGGTGCAATGCTGATAGTACCATTGCTAATTTCTGAAAAAAATAAAGCACCAATGATTCATATCATAAAGATTTATCTTACTTTTGTTTGTTATCATTAGAGTTTCCATTTATCAGTTTATATTGTTGTTACGTGCTAATTTAAAATTTGAAGAACTTTTGAAGGTTCTTTCAAATCTTCCAATCTGCAAGCAGGTTAATATCTAAGCAAACCATTTTCATTGAAAAGAGTACTTGTTCTTTAAAGTATGCTTTCCAAGTACAAGAATAAGTACTTCTCTCAACCTAACAATTAAGCTTTCTTCTGATTAATTCTTAAATATCAACTCATTAGAGTTCAAATATCAATCAGTTACATTCTCTGGAACTATATGAAAATACACAAGTCTCCATGTACAGATTTTTAAAAAAAATCTTGGAGGTCAGTTAAGGACTCTGACCAGTTTGGGGCTCCCCAGTTAGAGAGATGTGGAGCTACTGGAGAGTCCAGCATAGGGCTGCAAAGATGATTAAGGACCTGGAGCATCTCTCATATGAGCAAAAGCTGAGAGCTGGGCCTGTTTAGCCTGGAGAAGAGGAGACTGACGTGGGATCTAATAAACATATACAAGTATCTTCAGAGAGGGTGTCAAGAGAATGAAGCCCAGCGACAGCACAAGAGGTAACAGCCAGGAACTGAAGTACAGAAAGTTCTACCTGAATTGGAGGAAAAATTTCTTAACTGCAAGCATGGCAGAGCACTGGCACTGGCTGCCCAGGGAGACTGTTGAGTCTCCTTCTCTGGAGATACTCAACACCCGCCTGCAAGCATCTGCTTTGCACAGGGAGCTCTGGGTGCACGGCAGCGAGCTTGGACTAGACGTTCCCCAAACATCCCTTCCAGCCACAACCCTTCCGAGATTCCGTGAATCTGTAAACTTGAGTATTTTCCTTGCAACTAATATTTAATGCCAACTTTTAAATTAAGTATAGAGCCACAGTTAAGTTTCATTAAGATGAAATTATACCTCTTCATATCCCATTCCATTTTTTCGACAAGTTTTGAGTTTGGATGAGATCTTTCTATTTCAGAGGTCATTTTTAATGCCATGTCTACAAACATGTGTTTTTCTTCACAAATAGTTTAACTTGTTAACTGACTCAGTGTTGCCATCCACCAATATATGATTAAACACATCTAAGCAGAAAATACTACAAGCTAAGGCATGAGTAAGAATCACAAAAAAAGTATTATGTTACACACAAGCCTTAAGCTACACTCTGATCCAGTAAGAATGACTCTTCTGCTGAGAGATTCTGTAATAAGCTTTGTAAAACTTAGCTACACAATTGATAAACACCATTCAAAATTATAGCAAGAGCATTCTCTTAAAATATTTGGATTTGTCTGGTTTCTTAGTAATTGACTGCAACAGCTAACCTATGATGCATTCTCTTGCCAAACTATGCCTTTATCAGTCACTTTCAAGAAGACAAGAAGTCTATAAATTTTGTAACAGGGGCAAAAAACAGGAACCTTCTCAGTAACAAATTGCTTTATCAGAATTCATACCAAGTACTTCAGCTTTTGTTAGCAAAGCTTGACAAAACCATTAAAAAATTGAACAAAAATTCAATTTGTAAAATGTCCCAGAACAATGCAAGTGATGTCTTTTTGGGGGGTTGATAAATTTTAAGAGGATGTTATAACAAAAGCTCCCTTGAGTTCCCTTCCAATCCAATTCAATCCATTTTCTTCTCAAATAGGACAATCCAAGAGCCAACGTACAAATATGTCCAATACACAAACAAAAACAAAGTACTGAATAAATGATTATTCCCCAATGGAAGATTTTGTTGACCATATAATAATAGAAATGTAGTTTGCTTACAAATAACATTAGTTGCTGGAACTTAAACTACTGCTGCGTCACAGAAGACAATTTAAAGCCAAGGAAGGAAAAAAAAAAACAGTGAGAAGAAGAAAAAAATAATCCTTTTTAAATGGGAAACTTTTAGTTGTGTACCAAAAAGTTGTATCCAGTGTTCATTTGGAATTTGGAAGCATGAAGTAATATTTTCATGCTTATTTTCATTTCATTTTCAGAGCTGTACCATACCTTCTAAATGTACCTATTTTAATTAGGAAGGGCTATTTAAGGTAGAATGGCCTGGAAGAATTAAGTTTTAATACGAGAATCAAGAAGAAAAAGGGTTTGGGAAAAGTCCAATCAACTCTTGATTTTTCTCATAATTTTGAGGGGATATTTGATGAGTTTCTCCTAGTGCCTGCAGCTATGTGACCATATCGGACTTCGAGGTTTCATTGAATGTTCTGATGGAAAATATGTGTTACAAAGGAGTGGACTAAATATTACTTTTTTAAACTTGAAGTGAATCTTATGATTGTTTTCATAACACAAGGCTGCAAACCAGAGGCACACTCATGGAACATTTCAGACAGCAGGTAATAGTTCACTATGAAACAGTGCAGTTTTACAGAGGAAAAAAGATGGAGAAACTGTAATGTTCAAAAAGTCCATATGGCAATTTATGAAATTCAGAGATTGCTCATGAAACAGTACATTATAGAGTTGAAAGTGGGAAAATGTGTTAAAGTAAGAAGGTAAATTGTCTAGGGTAGGAAAAAAAAAGAAGAAATTCAGGTATTAGTGACTGGACAATATAAAACAAAGAAAAGCCTATTTAAAATAGAAGAAATTCCTCCTTAAAAAACATATGATCTTTTAGTCTCTAATTAAATGAAGGCAAACCAGCCACAAGGACTGGAAAATACAACAGAAGCTGTGTGTTAGAGAACAAGTCATCAGTGGCAGGGATAAAGTAGATTTAAGTGATTTCTTAGGTGTTTTCCAGCTATAAAGGATGTTTTGTTCTTATGACTCTACTCCTTGCCAGCTTAACTCATCAACTAAAGTTAGTGGCACTAAGTCATTACTAGCCCAACACAGGATGAAAAGTTGCTATAATCCCCTGGTGAGTCACCTCTGAGAGTTAAGTACATGTTGAAGGTTGCTGATACTTGATTTGATAAACTGTTTTTTTCCAACAATGCAACATGCTTCATATTATTTAACACAGCCACAATGTGTTCCCAGGGGAAAAAAAAAAAAAAACTTCTGAAATCTTGTGTTTCAGAAATGTTTGCTTTTCATCTTTTATGCTGCTTATTGTTTTGAGTGTGAGAAAACCTTATTGCACAGCAAGCCTGCAAAGAAACCACTGTGCTTGTGGCATTCCTCTGTGTAGGAAAGGATTGGTCAGTCATTACCACATACCCTAATTTATAAAATTAACCTTTAAAGCTTTGAAAAATACAGAATTTGGAACTGTAACTTGGCATGTAGATTTTTTTTTCAAAGGTAGTGGGCCAAATTCTGGTTTATTTATGAGTTCCCTAACTTTAGTAGAGATACTCTTGATTGGTACTTTACTGATAAATGAGCTTGGAAACTGGCTCAATGGCAAGAGAAAAAAATCCCTTTCCAAGAGTATAACGCTAATAGAAATAGACAAATATTAAGGTTTCTTCTATTAGGAATAACAAGTACAAAATGATATAAAACAAGTATAAAAAGTATAGATGATGATGGCAAATGGAACAGTAAAGGATCTTCCATTACACAGATACCAAGACAGATGACTGTAAGGAATACAAATGCTAATTCCTCCTTTGGAATGAAGATGTTTAACTAATGTTGCTTCAGTAGACAAGGGATTGGAAAATAGTTACCCTCATCCATCATTTGCACAAGTGCCAAGCCAGTGGCCTTAAGTTAGACACTGACATGAAGATAATGAACTGGTAGGGTGGGCTACCAACTCTCTTTTTATACAACCCTCTTGTCATCAAATTTTGGAGAACTAAATGTGTAAATGTGATAGACAAATGTGGATATAGCCACATAAGAAAATGGTTAAAAATACTTGGGTAGATAATACTGTAAATGAGCTAGGAACAGGGAGTTTTCTTTATATTGAATGACTCACATGAGTTTCCTGAGCAGAAACCACCAAAACATAAAAATAAAAAAATGCCATGGTAACAACTAGAACCACTGTAAAACATAAACACTCACATATGGTAGAGATATAAACGAACTACGTCTTGACCTCATTTTCCAAATGGGCAGCTGGATATGTATTTCTTTATTCCACTATACCGAAAAGCCTCTGTAGAAAGAGTTGAATCTCTAAATGCAATGGAGACTTAGATATCGTTTGTAAATTTAATGTTTTAAAACGTGGGTATTCTCAATCAAATTCTCTTTCACAGGTATCTATTGAAACACTAATAGATGCATTTTGTCCTGATAAACCCTTTAAGACCATGCATTGCAGGAATAAGAGCATCTCCAGCTCCCATGCTACAAGGTTCTTTACTGCTGTTAGCAAAATAAGAGGGATGAGCAGAAAGTTGCCAAGTCCCAAGTAAGGTGAAGGTTGTTCTTGCTCTGTTTTTTGTTTGAGAACTGAGACTCTTCAACTTCTTCTCAGTTGCTCCATTACTTAAGAGAATCAAATGTAGTAGTCAACTCTGTCCCCCATAGAGTTCACACCACCAGCAGGTTCAGCCCTCTCACCTAACCTAAAGGGACGAAGAGGAGCCTTCCTCCGCTCCCAGCCTAGTCTGCTCACCTTCCAACGCATCTCACAGAGGATAAATCAGTTTTGTGGAATTTCTGGTCTGTCAGTTATGACGCAGATGGTTCACACAGGTGTAACCAAGTGTTTCATAAGGCTTTGCCAGCCCTGATCCATCACAATGGTCAAATTAATAGCTGGATGAAAAAAAGACTAAATACTTCAAGTGGTCTTTCTATCAGTTCCTGTACAACACACAAGAAGATTCAAGTTAGTTTCTTGTATAACCTAAACAGAGCTGTATTTACTGACTGTAGAACTATAACTCATGTCTCTAGCAGCCTCTACAGTCTTGACTTCAGCAATAAGGGTTTTC
>JAUBNY010000253.1:441876-508922 GCA_032275445.1 Crypturellus soui | reverse complement strand
CCCACTTCTACAATGTTTTAATGAAGCACTAAATGAACTAGGTATCCAGTTCACCGAATGACTTTCTCTCAGTAAAGTGGAGACCACTTCCTGCAAAAGCATGAGAAGTGCTGAAGGCACTTAGGGTACAACATCAAAGAGGTTATTGATGGACATAGAGAAGAGGTCAGCATGCTGATTCTCAAAGGAAGAAGAATACGAAATCAGTACCATTCCAGCTGACATTGTTATTTTTACCGAACAAACTCTCAGCAAAATCTCTTTGGTCTTTAAAGAAATTTTACAATGATCGAAAAGCCTGCTGGATGTGGAAATATTTTCACTATATATTTTGCTTGTATACCCGATAGTTGCAGAGGATAATAAAACTATTTGCTAGTTATACTGGGGTAGTTCAACATCTTAAAACTAACATTAGCTTCTCCCTCTACACAAAGCAGCTGTTCTAGAATGTATGGCATAAAAGTTTCATCAAGCTGATGAAGCTTAAAAATTATCTTTGACCAAAATATAGTATTAAAAATGAATGTCTTTCTTCGAGAAATGACAGAACATCAGGATACATGATAATACTCATTTCCCCCATCTAATACTAATAACAAAACTTTTACAGAAAATAAGCAAACAAAACCTTCACCTGTATTTTCTAGCCTCTTCAGGTATTATTCCTAGAATACTCTGTTCTCGGGACAAAGCTTCCAAAAGAAGCTCCAGTCAGATATAGGGCACAATGAACATGTTCAACACACCTTCTCTAAAGCAACCAAGGGCAGAGCTCACGGTCCAGTGATCGGTCCTTACCGCTTTGAACTCTGCGGCTATTCTGCTGCTATTGTGAGAACTCTGTCCATGAACGTGCTGACTCCACAGAGCCCCAGTCCTGCTACCTATCTGCACTTTACATTTGCCCATACAAACTAGGACCTACAGACTCTTAAAAGTATTTTTAAATGAACACATTTAACACAAAGTGGAGACAAATACAATGCACTAGGTAAGATAAATCACAAGTAATTGATGTCAACTTAAAGGAAATCAGTTATACATTGAACTCCAATGTATAGTAAAAGCAGACTGTATAAAGATTTGCCCTTCAGGCAGGTTCGTTGAGATAACAGTAGAAGAAAAAGCCTGCAACCAATAAAAACTAAGTCCATATGAACACTGTATAAACATATGAAAAACAGTCATCAACAAAATTAATTAATCTAAAACCATATGTATTGTAACAAAGTATTCATTAGATAACATGTAAAGTAAGGGGAAATGCAAGCCTACAGAAAGAAATGAGAAGAGGTATTTTACATTTACCTTTGGTATTCCAGAAGTGTCAAGCCAATTCTGAAAGATATTTTCAACGGTTAGCCCAGACCTTTAAAAAAAATTAAAAAGAGTTTTAGAGGACATAAAAACAAAACAACTTTTTTTTCCACATTAAAATTAACGTTGTAGAAGCCAAGCACAACCCTGATTCCAGGTAGTAGTTTGTAATGCAGTGTTACTATATTCTTGATTTTTTAAAGAATAGTATCACCAGAGGTGACACAAGAAAATAAAACACAGATTAGATTTTGTGTTTAAAACTCAAAAGATAAATACAGTGTTTATGAAAAGTTAATGGAATTCAGGATGCTAAACTGCATTTATGAAACAGACGTAAAGTATGAGCAGGTGCACTACATCTTCTTGAGTGGAATTTTGTTTCCCTTAAGGAAAAAAAAATCTCAGAGGAAGTAAATTTAGCTGGAGACATTCAAACCCAGTATTAAGGAACCAATGCAAATGTGAAGCCTGGAGCCCCAACTGCTATGAAGGAAAACAGCATGTCACAATCAAGCTGAATGGGACTAAAATAAGCATATGCATAGGTATTTGCAAATCCAGAAACTGTATTGCTTTTTTCTGTAAGAAAGGTTTTTTTTAATATGCTTCAACTTTGACTGATGTTGAAGAGACTTCTCAACATACATGGGAACCAATTTCCAAGGAAAAAAAAAGTTATTCTTTTATTTTTATTTCATTTATCACACTGTCAGTACTGAAAAATATACCTTGAGTAAGCTTCAAATGAATGCAATCTATTTTGCTTCTCAGAATATTTATGTCATGTATGTGGCAATTTCTTGGTGAGACTCCTCCTAGTACCTGCAGCTAACTTCACATGTGTACTCTCGACATATGAGCAAAAAAGCATTTGAGAAAACAATAGTCATTTTGAAATTCCAGGGTGGGAAGAAAGCAACTCAACACATTTTCTTTTTGAATTACATGACACAGATTTCTTTTTTTTAATAACTCTGACAGAGCTAGGCTCAAAATTCTTAGTCTAAAGGAGATTTATTTATGGACTGTGTCAGTGACTAAGGAGATCTGTAATGAATCCATCAGTCATTTTTACTGGATGATTTTAAAACATCTCTAATTTTCACTGTGCCCATGGGAGATAGATCAATCGTTGTTATACCTGACATGCAAGTGGGAAAACTAAGGCTCAGAGACTCAAAAGCAGTCAAGTTTAGTGTTAGTGGATAGCCCCCAAACATACTCACAGAGTCAAATTTTCTGTATATTTACTGATCATATGTACTAATTTTTAAAATATGTCTGGTTTCTTTCAGAATGGCCATGTATTTAATTTATTAAATTACATATTTAACACAGAAACCAAATATAATATACCTTTGTGTTGTGAGATTAACTATACTTGCACATAGCAGTATTTTTAAAGAAGTCTCATTCAAATTAGTTGGTCTTTCCAACAGAATAGTGTAATTGTGAATTAGAAGTGGGAGAATATGATCAAAATAAAAAGTCAGTTGACTACTCATTGAGTAACTGTTGATTGGTATCTGCAAAAAGTATGCAGTCTCGCCTTAATAAGCTTGTCCAAAATACACAGGAATTTTGGCAGAATGCCAGAAATCAGTCATCAAGTGCTTTAGTCACAAGAAAGTCCTTCCTTGCAAATGCTACCCTGCGTCATCCAGCTACTAAGATAGGCTTGTATACACAGGATACAGCGTCATACTGAAAATCATAAGAAGCTACAGATTTAAAAAAACGAGAGAGAACATTCAGATATGGTGACAAAAAAGTACTTATAAATGCTTTCATTCTCTACTTTTTTTTTGTAATTTTATTCAGCTTTTGATCAGCCATATATGACGGTATAGGCCAAGCACACTATGTGGAAGCAGCACTAATATATCCACTACTGTTAAAATATTTTGATAGTGCGTGCAACTTGTGCCCAATCTTTTCTTCAGCAGTGTCTTCACAAGCAAGAGATGACACATCAGCCAGGCTGGGGTGTCTTAAAAGAGTCCCAAAAGGGAGAACAGTTCCCACAGAGACAAAAGAATCTTCCCATTCGCTACATCTGTACATTAAGATATTTCTTTAACTCTAGGAAACACTAGACTGTCACAGGACAAGAAAAATCCTCCAAAACATGTGGTTCAAACAATCTCAACAGCAAATAGAAATATTTCTACATAGCCAGGATTCTGCATTTTCATGGAAATGCCACTCTGCATGTCTGATCACTATGGAAATTCATTTTCTACAAATAACAAAAAATCAACAACGTGCTTTTAACAAAGTATTGTGCTACACTTGAGTGAATTATTTTCATCCAGAATGGGTTAGCATTTAATAGTTGCTATTTGT
This sequence comes from Crypturellus soui, assembly GCA_032275445.1. NCBI lineage: Eukaryota > Metazoa > Chordata > Aves > Tinamiformes > Tinamidae > Crypturellus > Crypturellus soui. Next base: position 505,253 of record JAUBNY010000253.1, on the reverse strand, counting down.
GCAAGTTTTTTAGAGTATTTAAGTAGCAAATCCTTCACTACAATTATTTTTATCTTACTACTGTCTTCCACCAGTTGGAGTCTAGTCTAAATTAGTTAGCTTAATCCCTTTCACGGATAATGGAGAGAAAGAAAACCATGTCCAAAAGCCAGTGAATTCACTTATACTGGGATAACAAGACATTGTTTTCTTGAGGCTTTACCTCTGTCTAGTCCCTACAGAGGGCATATACGAGAGTAACTTAAACTAAACTCCAATTTTATACAGTCAAAGACAGACTGTGTACCTCCTAATCTGCTTATCTGTCTCAAGCAACAATATCACAATAATCATTTTTTATCTGTTATTGCATGAATCAAAACTGAACCAGAGCTAGCAGCTGTGGAAAACTCATGCATTTACCTTGTTTTTAGCTAGAGATGAGAAACACAGCCTAATAATGACGTTTTTTCCCTTTTTTTTTTCAGAATCTACGCTAAACTTAAAGGGCAAGATTTTCTCTGAAAAAAAAATATGCAAAATAATAAAACTACACTTCCCATGTAGTACCTTTGGTTAATCTATCTTCTGTGGCTTTTATAGCCAACACTAGCTTAAAGGCTCAAATATTGCCTTTGAAATGAGCTTAAAATAGTGAAGGGAATTGCACTGGTCTAACAACACACTAATCCAGGCAGAAATACCACCTCTAAGTTGCTTTGCCGCTTCTGAAACTTTGTCACTTTTCTCAGGAATAAAGACCAGAAGGTTGACATCTGCCTGCAGTACCCTATGCTTCAGCTAAACTTTTGTCATATGACTAACTAGTTTGCTTTGTTTCTACTTTCTTTCACTTTTTTTTTTTTTTTTTTTAAATTTGGTGCATTCATCTTGGCACCTATCAAAAAAGCAATGTTTTGTACCCTCCAAGCATTTACTTTTTTCCTTTCCAAATACAGTAATACACAGACTGCTGCAAAAATCCAATTTCAACGCGACTGAGAGTCTACACTGAAGAACTGTAAACTCCTTTAAGGTTTCCCCTGGGCTTTGGATCAAGCCCAAAAAATAGATAAAACACACTGATGTCACAATAAAAATGTCCTAAAGAAAGGACACAGACTGATATTATAGAGGTTGCAGTTCGGTAAAGCATCCATATTCAGAGAGGGCACTTACCACCTGCTTATGTTGCATTTAAGTACCAGTAAGGACTTTGGTGTGTGTTTTATTTCCTGACTGGCTTTTTGGTTAAGGGGCTGTATGGGACCATGGTAATCTGGGACCTATTGATTAGTACTATAACGGAATTCTTGCAAGACTAGACAAGCTTTTTTTTTTTTTTTTTTTTTTTTTTAATTGCTTTGTACTGCAGTTCCCCTGTTGTAGAATGAGAATGCCAGTGCATCCATTACCTCCCTCCACCTCTGTTTGCTCAGAGTACAAGCTGGTCAACCCAAGAATCATCTCCTAATCACCTCCTACATGCATGGCCGTGTTCAAGGCCTCTGAAAGCAAGTTCTGTGCCACACTCATGCTAATGAAAAGTTACTGTTACAACAGATCTCTGTATGGCAGGCTTCCACTGAACTGGACATCCTAGAAACTTTATGAACATCTACCAAATCCAACTGAAAATACTTCATTGACCATACTTTCTTCATCAAGTATATATATTAATTGACACTGACCATTTTTAAAGCGTGCCATCACAGCTAAATAGTAAGGAGCACTTAGCAGCAAATCCAAGACTCACGTGAGAACAGTTCTGCCAACCTTCTGCTTTCTGCTCCTGATTTTTTTTTTTTTTTTATTATTAATGAAGCATAGATGTCTATCTTTTTAAAATTTTATTCAACATGTATGCTTTGATTTACATGAGAAAAAAAAAGGATTGAAAACAATAGAAAAATCTATGCTGATTTACTCTGAAAGCTATATAGCTATTTATCCCCATGAAAACCATTACCTCTGTTGCAAGTAGGCTTTCGTGCAAGTAAATAAGAAAGGAACTATGAAAGGAGGAAGCATATAATTCTGTAACTGAGTAGTTTGAAATTACAGCATTATTTTAATGTTATTTAGTGCTTAACTGGCCATTTTTAAAGAAATATAAGGAATGTGTTTAGTAAACTTGAGTTATGCCATAAAGCAAGCCTTATTTTGTCTATTGTATAATATTAAAACCATGGCTTTAATAGTTCTTTTATTTATTTTATTGCAAATTAAATTTAAAAAAATCATCAGAAAAACCTAAAGAGTAAAACTGAACTGCTCAGAAAGATTTGCAGTAATAAAGAACATAAGCAGCTGTAACTCTCATTTATCTGAGGATAGTGAAACTCATCCTCTGTTACAGAGCCTTAAAACACTGAGTCTTTGCATGGCTCACATGTTGGGCAGATGTGGACAGGATCAGTTTACAGCAAGCACTGTAAGTCTCACAGGGAACAGAATCACTGTGAGTTTTGATCAAATTTAGTGCACCGTGATATGCAGACAGAAAAGAAGGATTTTTGTTGTTATTTAGTTTAGCTTTTAGATAAACTGTAATCAATTCTCAAATTATATATCAGGTAATAAGATGCCTCAGTTGCAGGTGGGAAGTAGTGTAGATAATACAAAGCATTATCCAGTGCACTTTACAGCAGAAAAACTTTAAAAACAGAGGAGCATGACTAACTAGGCAGATATTTGTCCCTTTCTTGACATTAGCCTTTCACAGAATATGAAAATAAAATAGAAGAAACTCATCTTAAGATAGGAGATTTTAGTGAACAACAAAAAAAAGATGTTGCTAGGCCTGTCCCATGCTGTAGTTCAGCGAAAGTCCAGAAATAGACGGATCCTGGATTTCTCTAGCTAAATTGCCATTGATATTGAGTTGGATTAAGAACTGCAGTAGTCGCAAAAACTAGGTATATAATCCTCCTCCTCTGGATACAAAAGCCACTAAAAATCAGTGTCTACTACATAAGAGGTTATGCCTAAATCTTTGAACTGCTCATCACTGGGAATGTCTTTAAAAAACCTTTAAAAAGCCATTAGCTAAAACTAAAGACTTCAAGCCTTAGAAGAATGAAAATCTTTTAGATACAGCCTGCTGTGTCCAATAGCAGAAAATTCATGTTGCATTACTCAAAGCTAATGATTAGAAAAGATTTCCATACTGTTGTATGATTTCTTTCTACCAATATTAATACTGTTCTCATTGCAAAAGCCTCCAATAAGACAAATTCTACTCTTTAACTACGGTAACTTACCTCTTTTGCCACAGATGACAGTAAAATTTGACTTGATTGCATACTTCTCTTTTACTGTAATTATTCAGGTCAGTATCTATTACAAACATTAGAATATTGAAATGCCTAATATCTTTCAAGTTTATGCTAATTTTAGCATTTGTATGTTTTTGTATAATAATAATAACAAAGTGCACCGAAGAGTACCTCTTTGTGGCAGGTAAGAAATAAAAGTCTCCTTTATGTCCAGATGTTCCATTACTGCTGACATTCCTGTTGATATCCTCATCCAAAGTTATACTGTCAGTAGAAAAGTTCAGATACGCTACATATCTGGTTGTAATATAAATTACCACGTATGAGAAATTTCATCCATACATTCAAGGGTGACGCAAGTGAAATGGAGCCATACTTTCTTTGCAGTGGTCTCACTAAGGCTTTAAATATTTTGGCATATATGTAGGTTGAAAATTGGATGCTTTATTCAAATAAGGCTTTGTACTAGATCTAGGCTTTGGAGAAACAAATGAAAGATGGAAGGAAAATTGACATTTTATTAATAAGTCTACATATACTCATGCTAATAAATAGCTCACTTCGCCACATATCCAGTTTCTTTTTCATTATTATTTTTGGGCTGGGAATCCAAATCACAAGGTAAACAAAACAGTACCCCAAATATATTATTGAAGAAAAGTAACACCACTCAAACTAACCTCATATTGCTACAAAAAGGTTGTCTCAATGACAACTGTCACAAGTTTTATGGTCTTTATTCCAAAGAAAATCTATACCTTCAAGATGCAGAATAATAGCGTATTTAAAGTATCTCTTCTATCTTGTTCCTGTCTTAGAAGATATTGCTATTGTTTTGTTCTCTACATCTGGATTACTAAATCATGGTTACAAACTGTTTCTATCACTGTGCAGTATAAGAGGAGTGAAGCAATTATCCAGACTCAAAAGAGTCCACAACTACTATTTTTTTACAGTGTATTTCCCTATGCTTATTTTTTTTGGTGAGAGACATGAATTCAGTTACTCTAAAATATGCAGAAAACTTTTAAAGTGTCAGATGGCAAAGGCTGTATGCTCTTAATATTACTGTGTCTGTGCATGTGCATGCGTGTGAAGCACATTTGGCAAGAGAATATGTTCTTTATTCACTCAGCTAATGCACACAGTCACAGGTTGTGCAACTGTGGTGAGGAAGGAAAGGACATTACCTCTTACATCTTCACAGGGCAGCTGCTGCATGTAAGGATTTTTTTATTTACTGTTTGAAAAGATTATTTAGAAATAATCTTTTTTTCATAGAAAAAAAGTTGTTTACTCAAGAAAAGTATTCATAGTTTTTTATAATCTTTTCTCTCCCTATGACATTTTAATACTTCATGCAGAAATACAAGAAATGTTTTTCTTTGACAAGAAAAAACAAACTGAAATATTTTTAAATTAACAGTAAAAGCATTCACTAGAAAAGGCAATAGATTTGACTTTTATGAATTTCCTCTTCCCTTTTCTGCAGCAAAAGACATTCACCCAAATTTGTGAGGAGTTATGGAATCCTGCTCCCCCAAAAGATTCTTTCCAGTGAAGGAACAATTTGCAGAAATTATCACCTGCCAAGCTCCACTACCAAGAGAACCTGTATTTGTAGTTGGTAGCAGCCCAGAGCAAGTGAACAAATAAATAGGGGTGAATCCCCTGTGTTCCAAAGCATCAGCGTCACTTTTTGCCGGTCACACGCAGGAGGATTTCAAGGAGCAGGTGAGGTCCTCCATTTCCATGAGGGATTTCCACCTCTCTGCTGTCTGGCACACTGGAGAGCCCCAGGAAGGGGCTGCTGTTTGAAGGACAGCATCTTCCGCGCTGCCCCAGGAGCAGGGCACGCGCGGCCCCGCGGTGCCCCGAGCCGGCGGAGCGGGCGGCAGCGGGCAGCAGCATCACGGATGAGGCAGAGCAGCGGGATCTGGCATGGAGGGGCACACGGCTGCCCCACTGCCCTGTGCGGTGAGGGCGCTGCTGGCGGGACGTGGGGGACAGCAGCGCCACAGCAAGGCTCGCGTGTGTGTTTCACAGGTAGGAGGATTCAGAGGCGTGAGGCATGCGCAGATGCATGTCTACACATGCGTTTAAAAACAATACTGAGAACCTCAGCTACCATTTCTGGCTAGCAGAACTATTATCTAGGCCTGATTTCTACTCTCTTCTTTAACATTTCTAGCCTGCTTCTCACTTACCCTTTTTGTCCAGGGAAGTCCTCCAACAGCATGCACAGAAAATCCTATAAAATGAAAAAAGCACCACAGTTAGTATGATTATCGAGCGATATTCTCAATGTCTACAGAACCAGTACTGGAATTTTAAGCACTGCAGACTGCAGAACGGTTAGCAAGAAGTTTATATATCCACTGTGTTGTTATGCTACTCAATTATTTATACAACATACAGTATGTTTGTCAGTTTTCCAACCCACTCAAGCAAGAAGTGTCAATATTGAAAAAAATGGGCTTGAAAAGCCTGCTATGTTAACATAATCCTACGTCCCTATTTTTATCTATAACACACACAAACTACATTAAAAGAGCATTGTTAAAGGCTGCAGATCCACATACTCTATGAAACACCAGAATTAAAGCTGTTCTTTATGTTCTGTCCAATCCGCTTTTGTTATCACTTTTCTTTAACTGCATGACCACAAGCTTTTTCCCTTTTCATATATATCTGATCCTGCTCCTCATGCCCTGACAATATCCAAACTGTTACTGCAAGCCACTCCAGAGATAAAATAAAACTTTTCAAGGAATAAGCAGCTAGATTTTTTTCTTGGATTTAGAAGGAAAGTGCTAGGTCAGGAGAACACTATTACCATTGTCCTCACTTGCAACAGTATGATATTTATATTTCCTCTTTTTAAGTTACATTTGACATCATTCAAAGGCACCCCATGCTGAACACAATCTAATTCTAATGTCAATCACTCTGACACGATGCACTGCCTACTTTGTTCCACTCAATCACTGCATAGAAAAAGGAATTATTAATATGAACTCTTCATTTATATGATAGTCTACATATACATGTAGAATACGTACGCAGCAGTATAAGCACAGGCTGATTTCTGATCGCAAGCAGGTGCAATAAGAGCTGACTCCTCAAACTGAAACTACTGGTAACACTAGGTCTTTCTCATTTACATTATAACCCAGGTATATGCTAGGTTGTATTGGCTTCAAGACCTGCTTATGAAGAAAGATGAACTACACTGCACTGCTCTGGCAAGATTGTTTTCATTAACTGTACTAGCTACATCAGGTCAGCTCTGCCCAACTAGAGTGTATTTCTGACATAATGAGGCACTGAAAAATCCCCTTAGTTCATACTGTTACATTCAGGTCTCTACTGTTATTCTGCATGTCACAGATGATGGCTATTTATTCTTTCCATTTGTGCAAGCTACTCTGTAGGCATAGACTAAACTTCCATGGAAATAAAGAATATGAAAAAAATGGAGAAGAGATCCATTAGAGTTATTCAGGAATGAGGTATCTAAAATGCAACACTGAAGTTTTTACTCTTGACACTATTTCACTATAGAACCTTGTATACATCAATCCAAGTCAGCATTACTGATCAGATTGCATCAGTGATTTAAAATATATCTTATGGTCCACTTAAACATATCTCTGATATTAATCAGATGTGTTTTTATATTGTATATTGTACTATGAAATTAAACATCTGCATTAAACATTAGACATGAATAAGGCTGTCTGTTTTTCCAAATAACTATTAAGAATAAAACACTAAGAATCATCCTACACACTTTTTAAAAATTAGAATTAATCTTTTTTTTTGTATTATTTTAACTGCTCAATGCTCAAAACAGAATAGAATAACGAATTATGATTTACCTCATATTGGCAAGTCTTTTAAAATTTGCCTATTATCAAGTCTGTCTGACACATCCCATTATGACTCTGAGGTTTCAGTTGTGTTTAACTTTGTCAAACTTTAACCATCTGGACTGAAATTTGAGCCTCAGGCAATTTTTTCTTCCTTCTCATATAAAATGGTTCAGAAGTGCCCAAGAGCAAAGTTAGGGGATAATGTGCTGTTCATAAATTCTAATGGCATTTTCTTTAAGAGGTTTCAGTCACTTTACATTTTGAAACAAGCCTCGTGGTATGGCAAGGGCAAATAAACGCTAGATCAGATCATGAAACAAAATACATATTCTTCTGTCTCTGCTACAACTAGATCAGTGACACCACCGTGCTGCATTATTAATGAATTAAGGTTTTATTTATATTGTTAGATAAACTTACCTTCTCTACTTAACTTCTGTTGTTGTTGTTGTTGGGTTTTTTTTTTTTTTTTCTGGGCTGGAAACCCAGAGGCTAGAAAACTGTTATTCTGAAGTTTGTGGAGTTCTATTCACATTTGGCCAAATTGGGAAAAAAAAAAAAAAAAGACTTTGAAAAAATGAGTTTGCACATGTTCACAAAGGATTTGCAACACTGTCATAACTAAATTCCCTGAAGACTCTTGTCTACTCTCACCATGCTCCAGACTGAAGTTTTCCTTACAACTGCAACTCTGGGCTGCTGCTGACCAGATCAAATCTGGAAACAGACTGTGAGTTGAGATCAAGGAGAAAGTTTCTCTGCACTGTTAATGAATGCGGCATGTCTGAGTCAAAGGAGAGCAGGGACTTAATGACCGAGGAGAAGGTTGAGAGAAACAACCTTGAGTAGCTGGGTAAGGAGGCTGCTTGAAGCAGGAAGTGGGCAAGTCTGGTTGAGAAGGTCTTTTATTCCATCGTTGCAGACACTGTGTGATAATGCCAGCATTTGTATTGTAATAACCCACTAGTATGTTTCTGTTCTTAAACTGTTGTGGGGAATCACAGAGATACCTCTCTCTGCTCACACTTGTTGATAATGAATAGGAAACACAGAACATTAAAGGCAAGATAATAGCTTCTGGTTTGTGAGAAAACTGGAATTGAAATATTCCAAGTACTCTGCAACCAGTAAAACAAAATTTCATTTAGATTCTCTAATTTCAATATGAACGGATGGTACATAGAAGAAATGGAAATTTCATGACTTGAAGCTGGACTATCTAAAAGGACATTCAGTTGCCAACAAATAAACCCCAAATGTATCTACATACAATTTCTTATGGAAATTACTGACTCAAAGTTAAACTATCCCAACAATTACAGCATTTGCAAATGACTTAACTAAATGGTAACTATTGGTAATGGTAATAGTAACTATTACTTCATTGTTTTAGGGGGGAAAATTGGTATAATGAAAACAAGCATCCCTCCTAGGATCACGATTATTTTAAATTCCCTCTCCATTCACCTTCCTTTGCTAACAAAATTAGCAACATGTTGAAATCTTCAGTACGAGGTTTTGATAAAAAGTCCAGAATTCCCCTCCGAAGACTACAATTTCCTTCAGAATTCAGTAGCTTTGCACAAAGCAACTTTCATCATATTCTAAACTAACACACAAGATAGAGTCCAGCTAAAGCCATTATATTTGTTGTCTTCGCTACAGGGTTAATAACTAAGGGAAGCAAGTCCTAACTCACCCCATGTACACTTGTAAGAGGGCTTCTGTTAGAACCATAGGTCTTTTCTACATAACATCTACTACTTCCTGCATATCAGAACACCTCAGAGCAGATAAGCCCATTCTTGGAGTAGGTAAATTGGAGGAAGTATATTGATTATCACTTAACTTACTGAAAAAGTTTTCTCATTTCTTCTTGCTTTATTGACAGGAAAGTTCAAACAAGGTCCCAGGCAGGGAAATGAAAGCCTCCATGCCTTCTCTGAACACTTTGACCCTGGAATCTATGTTGCCTGAAACTCAACTGAATCTCTTTCATTTCTTCAGAAAACACAAAGATTCTCACTATTTAGCAATACTAAATATACTGCTGCCCAAAAATGTGGTTTAAACACAGGTTGTTTCTATTTTATGTGTATAAAAATCTAATACACATACACACATTAGAAAAGATGATAAACTATATTTTATATCCATTTTATACCAATGATTCTAGACAAGATCCTGAATCATTGACTGGACTTCAATATATGACTATCCAGCAGAAAATCATATGGAAGGTGCCTTTAACTGTCATTACTTAAAAGATATTCCATGAAATCAAAAAAAAAAAGTTGGAGCTGTGATTCAGCACCCAAAAATGAAGCCCACTCCCTTGTCTGTATTGGTCAGAATTTAACTAGAGAATTAATCTTTTGTCCTATCAGACTAAATTGCACAACAAGGTACCATGTAATTTTAAGCCTGAAGGATGCTAAATGGAAGCTAAGCAAATAGGAAAAATCTAGTTCAGCAGAGAAGTAAATACAGCAACAAAAATCAAAATGCAAAAAGTCTTCCACAGCTGAAGGCTGAAAATTCAAAAATTAGTGAGTTCGGAAACTATGGGAAGGATTTATTAGAAAAGTCCAAGATACATTTTCAGACATATGGGACACTTTCCCAATAGAAGGTAATTGTGCAACTTATTGCTTCTCTTTACTTCTTCTTGCTACCCTTAATGCTTCTCTTCTCTTCGTATCTTTAATACAAAGATCTTTGTGTTTGGCACGGATACCAAAAGCTACTTGGAATTTTACATACCTATATGGTTAGTTATTAAAACATGTGACACAATTAAATGACTTCTTAATTACATTTTTTAATCAGTTATCTATATGAGATATTATTATAAAACACCTAGGGTTATCCTGGCTTCATTCCTCTATTCACTTCTCGAGACCCATTTCTAGATTGTGTTCTCCCATTGTGTTCTCCCTCTGTCCTTTAAAATACAATGTCTTCCTTTTTTTGAGAAAAGTACATCAGAAAAAAAGAAATAGGACTTTTTCTCACAATGAAAACAATATTGTCTCATAATATATCAATCACTTTTATTAATCCAATCTTAGTTATACTTCAAATGCAATTCATCATTCCCTTTTTCAAGATACTTGTATTTGAAATAGGGATAAGATATACACTAATGCAGTGGGTTGTGTAAAATGTGCACAATTATCTGGTCTATATATTAAACAGTTGCCAGATACATAAATAGTTTAGATACAGTTAATCTCAGGTTAAAATATTTGACCAAGAGGGGCTTTTTTTTTTTAATTTCCGTATACTTGTTAAAACTTACAAAGATATACAGAAATGCTGTACAGTAAATAAAACACAGTGCCAAGCACTGAACAAAGAACAGAGAACAAAATATCAATGAGCTGCTCCATACATGAGGAACACCTATTCCACATCAATGAGGCAAAGGTTTTGGTGGCAACAGGAGGCAGGGGGAGAGGCAGTTGTGATCATACAGTAATTAAAGACTATCTCATTGTGTGTGCATATCAGGAAACTGAATGAAGGCTGCGCAGGGCTTGGCTTAGCTAACAACCACAACAAAAATCTTGTGCAAGAACGAGAACATTTAAAGGAAAAATGCTAACGACTGGCACATCAAAACACTCGGGTGCCACACACTCAGACTTCTAATTCCAGTTACGGGGTTCTATAGTCAAGCAGATGAACAATGATCGGTACATGCAGGTACCAATTCCTTGTAGGAAACTGACAGCAATGGAAATTGCTGATGGAAATGGACGTGTGGGACACCTTGATGTAGGGATACACATAGGGAGCTTTATGTGTACAACAAATACGCCTTTAAAACTTTCAAGCACAGCATAGTTCATAATTTTTTGATGTGCTGCCTTAACTGTCATTTTACTATAGCAAATTATAACCCCATCAGAATAGGTGAGCACAACAGACCTTGTGTTATTATTATAGTAGATGGAATTGTGAAGATGAAAGTCTGCAAATAACACAACTCCCAAGGTGTTCTTATTTCAGTATCAGACCGAACAATAGCTTTGACAGCATTAGGAATACCAACCCTGTGCACTCCTAATTACTTTATAGTCAGTAACACTCCACTCATTGTTTTAAAAGTTCGTTTAAAGCAGGTAGGTGAATTTTCTCACAGAAAGAAAACACGAAGATCTTTTTTTTAAATCCCTCTCAGAGATTCCAGGCTTGCTTTACTTGTCTGTTGCTAACTCAACTAAAATAAACAAAAACTACTACTAAAAACATACTGAGCACGCAGTCAAAATGAAGGAAAAAAGAAAACTGATTAATGTTTCACATCTGAAGTCATTTCCTTGCACCTGCAGTTCTCATCTAGGAAAAATACTACAAACACCACTGAAAACAAGACTAGCATTCAGAACATGGGCAATTATTTTTACTTTCCCTCTTTCCCATAATTCCTAAGGCTGAGAACTTTTGTAATTATTTTGGGCAAGGTGAAGATACAACACAATATTTAAACTTACCACACAAGAAATTGAATAATAAACTTCGAGGACTAATTTGGCTTCAATTGCTCTTGCATTTCCAATTCTTACTGTGATTATCTACCTATAAAAGATACCTACATAAAAATATCCTTCAAGGTAAGTCATTTTACAGAGAAAGTAAACATACTTACAGTCAGATACAGCTTATTCCCAGTGCATTTCTTTCTTTAGCACAGTGATTGAACTTCAGTCCTGTCATTCATTTGTTAACACACAGTTGTCTATTCTGTAGATTAGTTTCTAGGGGAGCTGCATTTAGGCTGTAGTGAAACAAGGCCCCTGTGGCCCTGAGACCTTGTGGCCCATTCATACCCAATTCTCTACCACAGCCATCTAGGAAAGCTCAAATCATCACACTGAAGGTAAGAATATTTAGTACACATGATCACCATACTTTCCTAGTATACTATAAAGCTTTTACACTGTACCACACAGACCTGCTTTCACGTATTGAAATGAAGATATATATTTTTGATCTTTTGAAGGTATACATTTTTGATCTAAGCTAAGTAGATAGCTGTGCACATATTGCACATATTCAAGTAGAAAGTAGTCTAAGAAACTTTAAATATAAACAGCTCCTTTTCTTGCTTCAATAATTAAAAAATACGGAGCATATTTTTATTCAATGGATGTTGAAATGGATGTTATGGGGGCTCAGAAACAGCATGTAGTGTTTCAGCTTGTGTGTCCAGAGTTAGCCTGCAAATTTGCATTTCACAGCAGCATTCAGACTAAAAAGAGACATCATTAGTAGATTAGCAATCCACTGCAATACTATCTTGCCAGAGTGACTGATAGGATAATGTTCTAGGACAAACAGGTTGCAGTACTAATACACAGTACTGACATAACTGATTTCACATCAGCTAGGAGACCTAAAAGCTGACTTTTTCCTCACAAAAACATCAGCACCTTTCTTATAACCAGATTAAAGCACTGGACTTCTCCTTGCTTTCAGCAAGTTCAGGATATCTATATTTTTAAAAAAGCTTCCAGGTGTGTAATAGCTAAACTTCATATTCATGATAGGCTGCCAGAGCCACTCGTACTTTCCACACTGTGCCAAATATAACTGCCTAGCGTCTCCGTTACATGGTACAGGAAACAACTACAGCAATGGAAACACTAATTCCCTTAATATCCTAATTGTCCTTCCAGAACTGCTGCAGTAGAGCTACCATATCTCCCTTCTGGGTAACTTGACATCCAAATGAATCCACAGGTCTGTGGGCTATTTGTAAAACACACAGGGGCAGACGGATCTTTAAGGATGAGATGCAGAACAGCCAGTACACAGAGCAAAGACTCACTGTGGCTGGAAAAGACAGGAGTGTGTTAGACCCTATCTCCTCAAGATCTGCAGCCCTCTCTCTGATGTTGACCATCCAAAACCTGTCTAAAACTTAAAACACAGTCCAAAAAAAAAAATCTTCAGTGCAGACACCTACTTCAAACATTCACTAGTATCTCTTTTCTTCTCTCTTCTGCTACTTCTCACTCCTATGATGCTGCCATCTTCTAGTTATGCCCACTGTTCCTCGCATTGTGTCTTTTGTTCCAGACCTGTTTTTAATCATAGCGTCTTCAGCAATCTAGTTCACAAATGTCCCCCCCGTATGGATGGTCTGAAACACCAAAGTGGCAACGAACTGCAGCACCAGGGATAAGATTTTACTACCAATGACAAGGTTTCTCAGAGCTTTAGGTTTAGAGTTATGTTAAATTAAAGGAGAGTATCATGTCCTTCATGTCCTGTTTTGAACAAAGCAACGAAGAACACAATACTCTAATACTAAAACCAGTCATTAGAGAAAGGCCTGTGTGGCCAAGGTAAACCTCTGTTTATATCCCAGGTGGATGCTGTACCTAATGGTTGCTTCTGTGGTATGATTCACTCGATCTTTCCTTCTGAAGCTACTATACTTTGTGTGAAATAATTATGTATCAGTTGTGCCAGGAAGGGAACAAGCTAAATCAAGTGATTAATATATCTAGTTAGACTGGGATAGAGAGTGGATTCTGATTCCTAATTCAATTTTTGTTCGTTCATTTGTTTTTAAGCCAAGCCTTCCCAAATACACTAAGAAATCCTGTTCTAGGAGAAACATTGTTCAAAAGTGTAACTTTTCCTGCCACTGCAGAAAAATATACTGAAATAAAGAGATCTTAAATATCTCTTGTGGATTAATTCTCCGGTAGTGTAGAACAGAAGAATATTTTAGAAAGAAACATAATAAGAAAATCTATACAGTGACTATGATGAGACTGTGATAAAGGCGGGTCATAGATGGCCATAAAGGTGGTCCTAGAGTGATGGGACACTGATTTGGTGGAAAAGACACCATCCTGCTAAAAGACTGCAGTTTTAAGCACTGAATTAAGCAGCAAGCAGGGAGGAAGGAAATAAAGTCAGAAAGGAATGTGCACACACTGTTGCTATTTAAAGAAGTTTTCAGTTACCTTCCTACTCCACATTTCTCCTCTAGCAGAAGGAAAGTTATCTGGGCAGAGTGACTGACCCCAACTGAAACTCAGTAAGAAAGTACAGTAGACAACTCCAGTACAGCATATGACTTTATCTTTGAAAACATCATCACCAAAGAACATTGGATTTTCAGAGTACTGAGCTGATACTTTCAAAAAGGTTTTATCCATTGCTTACAAATCAGATACAAGCACAGTGTCTGTTTTATGTATCATTCTGAAGAGAGGTACTGCCCCTGGAAGGTAGGGGTTTCAGCAGTGCTGCCAAGTTGGAATTTCTGTTCTCTTTTCATACTACAACCAAACCCAGTATTTTTTTTTTTTTTTAAAGCAGAGTACCTGAGATAGGACAAGCTGCCCATGGAACTTATGGACAAATTTTCTTAATGATGCAAGGTATGAAGCCTCTCCTATTGTCCTTGCCAGAAACCTCAAAAGGAAGTAACCCTGCAAGAACAAGGAAGAAACTATGAATTAGCTGATGTCTAAAAGAAAGAAGCCTTTATAATACTAGTAAATCAATTTGATTAAAAAACTGCTCACAACACTCACCTTCAAATAGTGAACCTGCATGAAGATTTTTTCTGCTTTAAGACCATGTCTGACAACAGATGCTCCAGACTCACTCACTTCTCCAGTGTTCTCTTTGTTGGGCCTAAAATGATAGCAAACTATTTAGGACTTGGATAAGAAAGTAAAGAAATGACTCACATGTCACATGATCCTACCACCATGGCACTGTAAAGCACTGTCACAGGTATGGTATCTCTATACCCTTGCCACTTATTCCATCTTTTTCTCCTCTCTAAGATAAATAAGTTGGCTTAAACAAAAAGAAATAAGGAGCTGCATACTTTTAATGCAATTTGCATGCAGTTGCCCAGACAGTTGTAAATCTGAGAGGCATCACTAAGTTGGTGTACACTCTGCACTTCCAGCATGACATTATGTTGTATGTCATTCCACCATGCACATTATGAACAAAGAGAAACAAAAGGAAAACAAACAAACAAAAACAATCAAACAAAACAAGATAATAGACATTTCAAGAATAAGGGGAAGGAAAAGAAGGAGACTGAAGTCATTCTGTTCGACCAGAGCTTCCCCTTCTTACACTCAGAGGGGCTTGACAAAAGCTCACATAAGTACATTTGCAAGAATAATATTTTTCATTTGCATGTAATTCACTGCAGATTAAATTATTTTCTGTTCTAAATTTTGCCATTTTAGGTTGCAAGAAAAGTGACCAAAGCTTTAAAAGAAAGAGCCTCTTACACACAGATTTGCGGGTTAAAGACAGGTAATAGCTTCTAGAAAAAAAAATAATTCCTGACCTCTTGACTTCAAAAAGCAACAAAACATCTGGTTTGTCAGAAATCTACATCAATAAAAGCTAGAAGACTTCTAGGCTCTTGTAAGCACAAAGCAAAATGAAAGGGAAGCTACGTCAATAACTTTTTCTATGGTTAAGAAGTATTTTCAGACACAGTATTGAAGAATCTTTTAGCTTTTTATCTTTCATCCAGAAAATACCCTAGCTACCTGTCTGAGAACCTGCCTTTGCAATTAAAACAAGCTGTTGATTCTAAATGTGGATTTGGAAGGGCCAGTCTCAGACATTGAAGCTCTTTTTCCCCAATTCTACACAGCAGGCACAACACAGACCACAACAGTTCAAGCTTCTTCAAGCCACATTACCCACACGCTATTCATGAGCTAATTCCAGTGACCATATTTCTTTTCTTCTCTATCTTGGTATGCCTTACAGAAAACATTCTTCCTTTTTTTTTTTTTTTTTGTATGATTGCAATGGCTCCTTACTATAGTTTTGCCAAGAGTGCCAAGCATTCTTTTTTTACCCTTTAAGCACTATGTTTAGGACCTGGGCAGATCAAATTCACTTGACACAGAGAAATCTAGATGAAAGATGACCATTTGAAATCAAACAGAAAAAAAAAGTAAAAAAACTCACACTGAATTTTTTCAGACCCACTGTAGCAGATACACACTATAGTGTGCTTACTTCCTGCAAGTAAGGCCTCTTGCAATTTCATATGCAACTTTTCACATTTAAGCAAAAAAAAAAAAACAACCAAAAACTGTTCCATGTTTCTCTCATAATAAAAAGCCCACTTCCCTAGACTTTGAAAAGTAGAGTTTGAAGCATACTAAACTGAAACATCTCCCAGAATCACAATTATTCTAAACTGGGCAGTTACCTTTCCTTTCTTCCACCTTCAGCTTAGTGCCTGTGTGGATCCTGTGTAGCAAGTCTCTGGACAGCTGTATCCCAGCTGAATGATGATACAGAAGAATTACTTCTCACAGGATGTATATACTACAGGCACAACACTGCATTTTCAGAACATTACCCTCTGCAGTGTTGTCAGTACTTCGGCATGCTGATTTAAAGCAATGCTTAGAACTTACAACACATTGCAGGTCCAGAGACTGAATGATTGTTCCACCTGGCATCTATTTTAATAAGTGAAGGTGTGCATAGCACTAAAGTCGAGCTCATTCAAGTTATTCAAACTGCTGCCTCGCAGATTTTAGATACTGGTATATTTTTGAAGGAAGCAGAAAAGGTAACAACATTCTTTTGTCCTTGTGAAAAATCACAGGTAGAAGTTAAATCACAAGGCCCTGTGCAAGAGAACTCAGTGTCACTTTCATCCCAGATAAAGAAATGGAGCCTACTCAAGTCTTCTTTGTTTTGACACAAAGAAAAACTTGAGTGGAGGTTAGCCAAGAGAATGAGTGATTTTTCTTTCCTGTGTGATTTTATGTCTGCAGGTTTGCTTCAAGTTGTGAGAAAATACACAGGACTCTGGAGTCTTATCTTACACATGCACTACAGTTCTGTGCCATACATATTCTTCAACACTGAAGAATTGCTTGTGCTGCTTTTGAGAGTTTTGCCTGCTGAAAAGAGACAGATCATGTTTTTCACATCTGACCTCATTTTTCAGAAGCACCACATAAGATGGATATGGCGTCTTGTATCCACAATATATATCCACAATATCCACAATAAGAAGAAACAATGGTGATCAGTTTGATGTGTGCCTTTCACCTACTCATGATATGTATTCATATGTAGGATCAAGAGCTAAGAGAATCAGCTGTCAAACTGCAGGCAGGGTTTTCCTTCTATCAGGAGAAAGCACAGGGGAAAAAAAAAAAAAAGTGACTATCCAGTGGGGAAAATAGAGAAGTAGTTGAAAAATGAGTTTGTGCTAAGGCTGGTTGATTTTTGGTCTTCCTGACATGGGTGGAAAAAGAAACAAAAACTTATCATTTACTTTTAATACACAAAAGCACAAACCTGAACCAGCACAGTGCTCAGTATAGGCTAAACATCCAGCATAAATGAAAGACTGAAATTTTCTCTCTGGAATACAAGCATTAGAAAGCACACTGACATACTTTGAGAAAAAAAGGAAAAAATACTAAATATAGAAAGAGAACCAAGTCCATGCCACAGAAGGGGTAGAAAACATTTATGTTGACTGAAACCAGTGGAAAGTCCTTTTTAGATGCAACTACAGGAAACCAAAGTAATAAGAGAGACAAAGATGCACAGAACCTCAGAGTGGCATCAATTTCCTCTTCCAAAGTGTGTATTTTGTGACATAGTTTTACAAACACAAACATATTCATCATTCTTTTGTATTTACACTGAGAATGTCGCTATGCAATAGGCAACTACTGCATGGTAAACAGAGACTTGAGGTCTACTAAGTGTGGAAACTTGCAGAAAACCTCAGTTTCACTTGCTAGATAAAAAGATGCCCTTGAATCTCAAATTGTAAGGGTTATTTTAGCCCTAGGGAAACAAAACAAAACAACTAGGTAATTATTGTAAAAGAAAGAAAACACAACTTTATAATATTGAAAAAAAAAAGAAGGAACATCTGGATAAGTTCCCTATGACAAGAAGCAACATTTCCAGGATAGAAGTAATTTATTTAAAAACAAGCAAACAAAAAACTTGGACTCCGTCGATCAGCACTTGTGTTGGTAGCAGCTGTATGGTAGTTGATGATAGGTATAAACGCAAAAGCAAGCCTTATCACTAAATTGCACACTTTTAAATGTATAATTTGACTGACTCTGCTTACAACTGTGACACACAATTAATCACTAAATGTGAATTATGGTAGATCAATGAAAGACTACAGTAGCATTTTTGCTTGATGACACATTTTTGGATGACACAAATCCACGGGGAAGAATTTCTCCATTGGTGAACATGACCAAGTACGCAGGTAAAAGGCTATGAGGTCCTAAAGAAGAAGTACATAAAGAAAAGACAACCTCAAAATGAATGGAATGACAACGCTCTTCTGAAAACACACAGAAGAGCATGGTGATCAATTTGTTCTTCACTGCCGCTTGATGAAAGAATAGAAGAAAACTACATAACTGGAAATAAGATTTTAGCTGGATATTAGGAAACAGTTTTTAATTGCTAGTGCTAAAACAGTTTAGTTAGACACTGCACAAACCTTTTAAATTGAGGTTTCTAAGAAAAAGTAAAAATATGTTGAAGATGGTTTGTTGCGTGTAGTGCAGGACTAGAGGATGTAGTAATAATCTTTCTGTCCCTGCACTTCTGTGATTTGGGATAGTATAGGACTGAAGTTCAGATTAGTAAATTTGTTTTTCCTGGTCAAAGCCTGTTGGGAGAGATGAGCAGTGAAGACGTTACGCAACCCCTCTAGATACCTGAAGATATTCCCAAATTCCCAAAGCACCAATAAGAACAGCCCTGATTATTAAAACATTAGCAAAGCAAATAGTCTTTTTTGATGTATTTATGTATTTAGCTACATAAGAAGAAGCCTTGAGCTCATCATCTGTTATGTAAAGAACAAAATCTTGTTTAATTAGTTGTTTCTAAAGAGAAAACACATTTATGTAGTTCAGTTTACATTTTCCTTTGTTTTTAAAGCTTCATTGAACTTGATAGTTTCATGACATATTCCTGCATGTGCTTGTCTCAGCCAGAGTTAAAAATAAAAAAAGAATTTTTTTATAGTTCAGGAAATGGCCTCTTTTTTCCCAAATAGAAGCTCTAGTAAAATGCTTAGAGACATTTTATATCAAACTAAATCTTTTGGAAAGCTTTTTATAACAAGCACAAAAGCAATTATATCATGGAGAAGATGAATAACCTGGTCAATTTAATATGTCTTTTATTTCTTCTTCAGATGGAAATAAGGAAATGCAGAGGATTTAATCAGGTGATTTGGATGCATGTCCTTTACAGGGAGAAAAAGGATGAAGAAAAACAGGAGAGAAAGAGAGAAACAGAAAAAAGCAAGCAGGAGAGAGAAAGAGAGAAAAGGCAAATATTACACTGCCAGATCTTTACCGTAAAACTTGTAGCTCTTCTTCAGAGTTCTGCACCTCATCTCTGAGTCGTCGCCAGCGGAGTAAAGCTTTCAATTCCTGCTGCGCTTTTACTTCATCATGTGACAGCTGCCCAGTATACAAAAAAAAAGAAAAAAAAAAAAACACACCCCACAGATCATTGATTGTTGTTTCCCAACAGTCAATAATAATTTGCAGAAAGAGAAACTCGTTTTGTTTCCCTCCAGCATGCAGGAAATGCAGGAAGCAGCACAAGCATGCACGTCCTTGAACGACAACAAAAACAAAAATTACGGTTGTTGCTCTGAGAGTTAATAGCAGCATTGAGGGAGAGACAAGCACATCAGATCAATAGTCAGTTAAATATTTCTGCCTGAGGAGAGAGATAGGCATGTTGTTTTCCCCTCGGTGACTGGCAGTAAGTGAACTGAACATACAGTACCGTGCAGTACCTGGCATAACAGTTCTAGCTGCATCTTTACTCTTCCCAGCCTTGAAAGCAAAGAGCTGCTTTTGTGTCCTGATTTTACCCCACTTTCCTACTACTTCTGCTTCATTAACAGGATAAAAAGCTCCCTATTGTATCTTCTCCATAAAAGCAGTATTAACAGAAAAATTATGAGATAAATTCCAGGTTGTCAGCTTATAAATCAGCAACTAACTTGCACCTTTTTTATTATGAGGGAGGAGAGCAGGGAGATTGAAAAAGGGAAAACTGCTAAGATTCTCCTTCATCAAATCAATATTCAGTCACAATTCAAATTGTAGTACTGAATATATTCATAATCCAAACTTTGCACAGCAGCAAAATTGCTCAATAATTTCAGAGGGGAAAAAAGTAACAGTTTTTCTCATCTTATAAATTAACAAGGATAGTACTCAGCCTGTTTGTTTGCTTAGTCCTTTACAAGGAAAGATATATATCACAGTGAAAACACTTTCAGTTAGCTCACAGAAGTGTGGGATGATGTGAACAGCTCACAACAGAGCAGTAAAGCTAAAGGTAGTGGCAGAAAGGGTCTGAGGACACGAAAGAAAATGAACAATTTGAACAGTCTTTTACTTTGCTCCAGAAAGTGACAGAAGACATTTTATTTTATTCAATGCTACAAACATGCCTAATAATCTGTAAAACGGAAATTCAGAAGAATGTACGTTGCTGGTCCTCAGTCCCCCCTGCTCTCCCACACAAGGAGCTCCACTGACTTAAATGGTGCCCCATGAGGCAGAGAAGAGAATCAGGGCATGGCACAAGCACAGGAGGAAATGAGCACACAAAATGCTTGAAGTAGCAGAGGTATGACAAAAAAAAAATCAGATCACAAAACCACTTCACTGTCTGACACAATCTATGAACTTTACTTTTTAGGATGGACTATGATTTTTAAGTCTCTGTAATTTTTTCTGGACAGTATAAAAAAAAAATGTGTTTTTGCTCCGTTCATCAGCAACCATTTTGTTCCAAGGTATGCCTCTTGGCTATTCATAGGGCAAACAGACACTATCTTCATCAGTGTGCCTGAACATTACTTTATTCAGCAAGCCATTGCCGATTATTTCAGGTTCAGAAGTACAAGTGGAATGAATGCCAAAAAACCTGCCTGATAGCTCACTGGTAATATTTGTGCAGTACATTTTTGGGGACGGTAATCATTGAAAACAGATGCATCCATTCTTATTTACACCAACCTTTACCTTGTAAAGATGAGCATTCATCATGGATAAGGGAGGAAGGAGTTGTTTGGGGGATTTTTTTGTTTTGAAACAAGTGAGCATGCAAATTCCAGCATCATTTTGAAAGACTTGCTTCATAATACACGAGGGTTAGTTTAAAACAAACTGACAGAAGGGCATATCATTTCGATTCTCACGTGACTTGATAGAGAAGTGATGTATTGTGACCTTACCTGTTGAGCCCTGGCCCAAAAGATATCTTCTAAGTAAGTGGCAAATCCTTCACTTATCCACTCCTCGGTCCAGTCCCGAGCACCAATAGCCAGTCCAAACCAAGCATGGGCAATTTCATGACAGAGACGTGCTCCACAGAGATGTCGCCCTCCAGGCAACACACTCTGCGACAGGAAGATGATATGGGGGCTGCACAACACGAATGAAGGACAACTACATTACAGATCTGTTACAACATGCAATGCATGGCTGTAATAATACATAGACTTTATTAGCCTTGTCAGCCTGTTATTACTATATGCACGCTAGATCATGACAGAGACTTTATACTCAGACATTTTTAGGAATTAGGTTGCACTATATTGCTGGCAGAGAGATTCAAACTAAAACTCTGCCAAGCAGTTGTTTCATATTCAACTGTGAAACTGCTATTACCTGTAACAAGTAACTTAACCCCCAAATTTTTTCAAATTACAAGTCTGATTTATTTCAATAGAACCTTTTATATTTAAGACAGGATAATAAAAGATGAGCAGGTGTGAATACAGGCAGCAGGTATTTATCAGTTAAATGATCAAAGCTGGAAACAAATACAGCAGAAACATTTCATAAAGAAAACAAATAGTTTTCCAAAAGCTACAAGACCATGCATAAAGCAGTAAGCACCAGTAAGCACACACACTTGTTACAACTTACAACAAGCTAAAAAAGATACCATCTGATGATAACAGGTAATCATTTTGGCAGATGCAGGACAACATCATTTACCAAAAGCACACACACATACCCCAAAAATGCTAGAGATCCAGTAAATGCCTACATTTCAGGACATGCAAGAACAACCCAATCTTTGTCCACTTTACTTTCCCTCTGCTCTCCTCTCAACCTATCCAAAAATGCATTAAAATGCAAGTTAAATGCAAAAAGAAAAGAATAAAAATGGAGAAAAAGCACTGGTATGTATACTTGCATTGAACTGCAAGTCACTGCAGTTCCAAAGTCACATTGTGCTGTAAGGCAATTCATGCTGTGTTTATACCAATCGGACATCAACTCCTCAGCAGTTACATAATTTCTGAAATTAAGTACCTTTAAGTAAGAGGAATAGCAGAACTAGGTCCTCCAGGGCTACCAAGCAAGGGGTCAAAAGGTGCCGAAGACGGGACTCCAAGGGGCACAGATCACCTGCAGAGGGTTCCTGCATTAACCCTGGGCCCCTGTAACCTGCACTTTAGCTGTTGTTCAACTCCAGCCAGCTAGAAGGTAGAGAAAGCACAGCCATAATACCTTAAAGACCACAGGGCCTTAGCACCGAGTCCAGCCTTGGCTGTGTGGGAGGGCAGCACATGGCCTTAAGACGTTTCCAAGAACCAAGCATTAGTCGTCAGCGTTCCAGAGCGCTTCCCCCCCCCCCCATACCATCCGCTGGAAATGTTAAAACACCCACAGCTCTCTTGCAACCAGTTGAATGCCTGGAACCGAGACCGTGAAATGTACGGGCTTAGATAGGGAAAACATGCTCCATCACTCCCTCGTAAAATATCAGTAACGATCCTGCAAAGCAAGTTAACACATTGCAAGTGGTTGGCGTCATAAGACATAATGTAAGGAATTAAAGCACTAAGAGAGGAACCGAGTCACTAAGAACAAAGCACGAACAAACACCAGCCTTCCAAATCTTTGCCAAAAGCAAATTCTGTTTGCGAAAAGGGAGAAGGGAGGAAAGGAGAAAAATAGGAGGGAGGGAGGAAGACAGACAGAAAAAAGTGTGAGCACAGAAGCTGCAAAATGTGATGAGCTGCTCCCTTCTATTATAAACCCCCTATTGAGAACAATAACTGCCGCTTTGGGGGGTATTATTTTGGTCATTTTTAAGTAAATGACCCCTAACTGTGGCATGTGTACAGTGCTACAAAGAAAAACTTCAGAAATGGAGCAAGTAAATAACATTCCAGACATACTGCTGGCAGTGTTTCGGCCATTTGGTTAAGCAAAACAAAAGTAACTTCAGGCCTTATAAACAGGCTCACAGAATGGTTTGCATTTTAAGTGTCTTACTGTAGGTATTTACAAAATAAAAATAAATATTACATATCCTGGCTTTTGCAACCACTTCATAACAGAAATGCCACACTTTACAAAAGGATTATCAAATCTTTTCTGTGAAAAGTATGCACTACATTTGTCCCTCTCTCCTCGGCCCATATAAGGCTTTCTACAAGGACTTAAAAAAAGAAAAAAAAAGATTAAGTGCAGAGACAGAATTTCATTTTAGAGATGGAGTACATCCAGCAACTTCCTTCCCTAAGAACACCTTAAACAGTTCCTGTCATTTTGTTTGTCTTTAACAGCTATGTCTCCAGTTCAGAGCCTCATATAGTGATCATAGAATCATAGAATCATAGAATGCCTAAGGTTGGAAGGGACCTCTAGAGGTCATCTAGTCCAACCCCCCTGCACACGCAGGGCCACCTAGAGCACGTGGCACAGGGATAAATAAAACTACAAAACAGTGAAAAGTCCCCATTTATCTAAAGCTTAATTTTCTAAAAGCCTGAACATATCTCTGGAATATGTCCAGCATTCATTAGTATGGATGTAAATTTGATTCTATGCTGTGCTTTAAAATATAGATTCTCTATTACCAGCATATGTTCGAATGACAGAAGGTCTACCCCACCTCTACTGTTCTTGTCAAAATCTACTTTTTAAACATCATCTAGGATGTGCAGTATCATACATAAGTGCTATCAATGTTCTTCCTTAGAGACTCAATAACAGAAGAAAGTTTCAGATGAAAATTAAGATAATCTGGATGATCAAAAAGATACAGTTAAACATATACATAACTTTTTAAATCCAAATATGAGCTTGAAACTCTTACTATCCCCTATGCCTACGACTTACGAGAAACATAAGGATTGATACCCATTGCTTTCATTAGAAATGAAAAGGAAATAAATCTGCTTCTTAAATTAAGAACAGACAAAAGTGATTCACCTTAGCAATTACATCCAGACTTGACCAGGTATGCCCAGCTTATAAAATGCCTCTAGCTGACATCTTTTCAAGTCTGGCCCACGTTTTTAAGGCAGGCTAGAACAGGTTGCCTGGATGTGGTAAGGAAGATGGGAAACCTCTCCCAATTAACAAAAAAAGAAAAACCCCATCAGTCTTTCCCAGGAAGCTGGACTAGTTCCCAATGGCCCTTGCAAAAAAAGAAGTTAATGACTTGTTTTCAACAAGTAGACACTTGGTTATACTTTTAAAGCAAAAGGTTATTATTCTGACCAGAATCACACCCGTATAACTTAGATCTTTGTATCATCTGACTGAAAGTAAGAACTATTTCTTTCTCTCATGTAGCTAAAGCAAATCTCAGCACCGCAACTCCCTCCAAAGACAAGCACACGTAAGAAAGCATAAAGGGAATATGACTCCCTGTTGAGAAGTTTCTTCATTTGGTGTGAAAGGCCTAAGGGTTTTGATGTTCCAGTCACCTGAATCCACTCATGTAGATGTTTTTCATAAAAGTTCTCCTCAACAGCTACAAGTTTTCCACAGAGTCCTAGGGATCTCCACGGTAACATGACCAGTTTAGAAGCCAAATCTCTGAAAGTAATTTTGCAAAACTTGCTTCAGACCAAGATGTAGGTGCCGCTCTGTTTGCTGGCTGCAGTGCTGTGTTATCCTTGGCAGATCACGTACCATCGGGTGAGAGACAAATAGCACAAACTCTAGTGAAATGTAAGTGTATGCAGTTAAGCATGCACTTTAGGTTAGCAAACTAGGAACATGAAACACATTTCTAACAGGTTGTTCCACTTCCTTTGAGGTTGAAATCTTTCTACCTTCATGTGCAGGGCTCTGCAGATACATTTTCCTATATGTTCCTTCCCTACTGAGAAGACTACAGAGATGAACAACCTTTTTGATCACCAAGGTTCACACTATACCAGAGACTCAGGTCTACATGTTGATGCAGCTGCAGAGGCATGATCTGGTTGTCAAAATACTCTGAACATTGTACAAGAAACTCCAGAAACTTCATAAAGAGGGCTTTCTCTCCCTAAAATCATACTGCAAACCATGTTGAAAGGAGGATTATACCAGCCAGTCTCAGAGTGCAACGATTCAAAACCCAGTCTTTTAACTCCAGCCCTTTAACTCTCTGCAGAGAGCCAAGCACCTAATCACCCATCCAGACACCTAAGTGGCACCTGCTCCTGCCCACAGCTTGGCAGGAAATCTCTTCCTTCCCATTTATTTCCTCCAAAATAACAGCAACAACTTGATGTCTTGCAGATAACACAAAATAAGCATAAAGGAAAACTTTATAAAACTTTTATAAAAAATAAAAAGAAGTCAAGAAGAAAGACTATTTAAGAATATATGTATGCATATATATACACACAAATATATAAACTATACAAATATATAAATATTTCAAATACATGCTTATGTGTATTATTTTATGTAAATATATAGATATAAACACAAATACCTAAATAAATAAATAAAATATAACAGACACTATCTGCTAATTTCTTATTTGAATACCTTTACCTTCAACAAACTGTTATTCTCAAAATTGTTGTCCATATGTCAGGGAAAACAGTCCCAAACAATGACTTCTATCTCAGGGAACTTCCAACATAAAAGGCAGAGCTGTAGTTATTGAAACAAGGTATTTATTAGCTGATCAGCAGAACTCACATCCAGTACAAAAGAATAATTTCTGGAGGAATAAGTTCCCTATTCTCTAACTTTTCTTAAACCATGCTCCACTTTGAAGTTTAAGTTTTTTCCTGAGGCTCATCTCAAATACACTCAAACATCCAAGGAATCTACATGATATTAAGATCATGGACTGAAAATATCACTTCCCACAGAAGGGCTGCAAAATTTTCCTTAGGTCCAATTCTTGAGATTGTTACAAGAGGACATGTGCCAAGATGAAAAAAATTGCATAAGGAAACCCATTTCTTTGAACAGCTCCAGCTCTTTCTCTCATGTGCACACATGAATAGCACAGATTGGCAGTTATACAACATTAAAAAAAAACCCTTTCATTAATGTTTAGAAAAACTCACAGAACAAAGTAACTTGTCTGTGGTTGATATCAGTCTGCAGTCCTACCATGGAAATCAACCCTATGTATTTCAAGCATTCTGACTTGGGGTATAAACCAAGGATGAAAGAAATAATTTATTTTGCATATTTTGCATGTGGAATTCAATGGGACTACTAGGAACTGAGCGTATCAAGCAATCCAGTTTTATAATGGGTTCGGGAGGCACTGGAGTTGAGGAGATCAACCTCTAGTCTGCCCAAGCAAGAACTCGGTGTTAAGCAATGAGTCATTAGTTGACTAATAGCCCCAGGATGCCTAATGACATCCTAACTTTCTTATCACTGTTCACATCTCTGTCACACAGAAGAATTTGCAGGGCATGAACCTTTTCTGGAGCTCTCTAGATATAATGTCCTAAAGCCTTATGCAAGCACAGCAATATTAGCTCATATAGAAACTCCTAGGTGTTGCATGGGCAGCAAGCTGCCTCCTGTTATACAGAAAGGAGAATTAGCATAGACTATCATGGAGTATCAAAGACAGAATTACGGATCCAAATCCTTCTTAGTTCCCATTATTTTTTTTTTATCTAGATTTGTTAGAACTAAAACACAAAATCCCAAGTAAGGGAAATCTCTTATGAAATTATTTACAAAATACTGCCCAGTAGCAAATGCTACAATGCTGTCAAAATCTTTTATACTAAAATTTCTGGCTTTCAAAAGAAAGATATTTGGGAGACTACCTTTTTTTGTGCTGTGGATCTCAGAATGGATTTTTTAAATATAACTGAAGGATTGGTAGAAGAAAGCAGAAATAAAATGGCTTCATAAATACACATGCTTATTTTGTCCTAAAAACTCTATAATTTATTAGGCAAATGATTCAAAACCAGTTCAATTTTTAACCTTCGCACTTGACATAAAGTACTCCTCAAGTGTCAGCAACTTGACATTGCTAACAGAAAATAATTTATGAAACAGTACCCCTGACATCCAAATTATTCATAAGTATTCATAAGTAAGTACTCATAACAGAAAATTACATTGTTTCATGTCAAATACTTTCCCATTATAAGTCTTTCAAGCTTTAGGACTCAATTAGCTTATTTATTTTTTCTGAAAAAAAAAGACATACTAGATAAACTATTAATTTATCTAGATTATTTTAGTAAGAAAAGAAATCAAGAAATTCAAAGCATTTTAATCTTATCTTGTTCTATGAAGAGTACTCAAGTATTTCAGTTCTCATGGAACTATCTTCTGTGCTTGAAACAAGAGAGTTGATGCAAAGACCATGAGGATCTGGGACATCCCTACTCTTGCTTACACACCTATTTTCACAAAATAGATTCAGGAGGACTGAAATTTTTCTTTGTGTCTGAGGAAATAGAGGAAATACAAAGCTCCCACTGAATTCAGTAAGAATATACAGTATACACACAACACAAAGACAACATTTCATCTACATTCTGGAGGAAGAAATTAAATTCCAGTTTTCATAAGAAATCTCTTACCACTTTTTTTCACTCCTTCCAAATATTAAAAAATGACAAAATTCAAAAAAAAATTATGTCATTCACTACTCATTTTGGGAACTGTCTATTAGTACTTAGTACATTTATATTAATTCTGTCCCATTTAGAACTGATTCATAAAGTTAGGACCATAAGATTAACCTTAAGCATTTTCTCAGACGGAAAAAAAGTGAATAGGAGTGGCCATGCAAATCAGACATTATAATTAATCATTTTAATATAGCTTAATATATTTAATTTTAAGAGAAGAGTATCAAAAACATACAGAATTTCTGAAAAATGTACTCAAATCTCCTTTTATAAATACAAAATTATTATTTGTAATAAAAAAGAAAGAGATCCCATTCTAATGTACTGAAGAGAAAACTAAAAAAAAAATCTCATTTTATATATTAGAAATGCACATACCATTTGTTTCAAACTGCTCTTTGTATTGTCACTAAAATGATCGAGATAATGAACAAGCTCAAATAACGTTTCTCAGTTCCAGCGTAAATGATGACTTTTGTCATTGATGGATGTTATTATCTGATCACAGGTGGATTTCATTATTTGTATTTTTCCATCAGTGCTCTTACTGGAAGCCCTGGATTTCCCTTTACTACAACGTGAAGTTTCTGATAGATATGAACAGAGCCAAAGTACAAATAACTTAGTAAGATAAATAGCCAGAAAAAAAGCAGTACAATATATCTGCTGCTTCATTTTCTGTGAAAATTCACTCAAATCAAGGGATTGTGCTTTAAAGGATCACAAAAGGTGATGTGCACATCAAAAAATAAAATAGGAATATATGATCTTTTCCTTATTTAACATACAGAAGAAAACTTTATCTACTCATGCCAGAATAAGCCAACAGACAAATAAAAAAGGAAGTATTGCTTGTTCGTTTTAAATGTTCTGCTTCTAAAGTAAAAATGCTAAGGAAGTTAGCATTTTTACTTTAAGTGTTAAGGAAAGAAATGAAACTTTGAAGGCAGAAGTGGTCCCTATTAAAAACAGGACGAACTATAGTTAGAGGAGTTTCACAAAATGAAACAAATCTGAGAAACATTCCTGCTTTTAAGGATCCTTATAACATATTTTTTCACCTGAGAACCAAGACTACTCCAGAGCTCTCAGTCATCCTGGAAATCCCTAATAATAAGAGGAAAAGCTCCAGATCTCTGACAGTTCTACAGAAAGTGCACAAATAGGTAAATCTAAGAGTCTCCATATCATAAAAGAGGCACAGATACGTTTCTGGGGGGGTTCATATCCAATACACACTTGCTTCTTGTGGCAGCTAAAAAATGTGGGAACAAACAGTGAGATGAAGATTACTAACCAATTTTGCATGATGAAGATAATTAGTCAATTTGCATGTGATCTAATTTTTGTCTGTAAAAAACATTACTCATAATGTTTGCTTGTAAGAGTCAGTATTTACAAATCCTTCTGAAGCCTTTGATCTTGCTTAAAAAAGTGTACAATTCTAACACTGTCAATACACATTTTTATATTGAACATTACCATTAAAACACATTAATTCTATTTAGTCTTTATCCTGTATCATACAACAAATGTTACCACACTCTGCTACATAAAGGAAGAAATGGTTCAGGCAATAGAAACTTAACTAACTAGAACTACTTTCCTTCATTACGTTTTGTTTTTCTTATTTTTGTCACCTATAAACACCTGCACCTTATGTAAAACACATGCTTTGAATTTACTGAATGAGGATGCAATTCTGCTTCTTACTTTGATTAATGAGATGTGTTGCTAGCAAAAAGTGCGAGAACAATATAGAAGAATGGCTCCAAAATTATTTTCTTGGTTTATTTTATGCAGCAGCTATACAAGCCTTCTTTTTTTTGTACGCATTAGTCAATAAGGTATTTGTTGTGCTTTTGCACAAAGAACAAAGATGCCTTTATCAATTCTCAGAAGTCTGTAGGACAAACCATTCATGCTGTCAAACCCTCTGAAACCCTTTCAGCAAATAATGAAATCCATCAGTGAAAATGTCAACATACTGATTTGTTAAATACAGAACAAAAGCAACATTCAGATGAGGTGCCTCATTTCATGTTATATCAGCCCTCCAATTTGTAACAACTTTATGGCAGCCCACAGATCATGCAATATTAAAACAGAACTGTATTATAATGATTAGAACTGGAACAATCCACTCGCCTTATAATAAATGCTTAACAGTTCAACAAAATTGTAAACAAAGTCTCTGGGAACATCAAACTCCTTGAAGTGTATTCACTTTTCTCCCCTTGGAAAGATTATTACAAAGTAGAATGTTACACACAAATGCAGATTCAGTTTCACACAGACACATTTATTGTGCTGGTGGAAAAATAATATTAAATTACATCATATCCAATGATAGAACAGCTTCAGCGTGCATGTGAGTAACTTTATTCAATAATAGCTGGATACAAGATATCCAGCTATTATTGTAGAATTATAGAGCAATGAGTCAGCATGCCTGAAAATGGTGCTAATATCTTTTAATGTTAAATATCATTTACTAATTAATGTTTATTCTGTTGTACCTCTTACTAATTTTTCATAAATCTCCAAACTGATATCAGTCATTATAAGTACTGCATTTGTGCCCCATACACTACTGCAGAATACATTTACCTACTCTTTTTATTTCCAAATAGAAACAAACCTCACTATCTTCGGAGCCTCTGTTGCCACCAACACTCCTCTGTAGGACAGCAGCAATTTACCTACCAGGTATTCATTTAAAAAAACTCTCAAAGATACGTACTTTTGAAGTTGAGATTGTGAAGTTCTATATCTGGCAAAATGTTGACAGCGATATAGATTTTATATATATAACACCAAAGCCAATAACACTATTTTTTTTTAAAAAATCTGAAGCCCAGGAGCTTCTCAAATAATATGAAGAAAGAGTCAATATTTTTACCAAGTATTTAATTCTACCATCTGTCAATAGTTCCCTTTCAGAAAACTAGGTGAAACTACAATACTATTAATATAGCATTCCAGTGTTGCTCTGAAAAAGCTACTGAGTGAAAGCAGCTCTTTCTGCACTTTAAACGCACCTGTAGTATCTCCCTGTGGCAGTGGAAACCTGAGCTTAAGTCATGGGGTCCAGAGAAGGGAAATTTATTGGTAAATCATTTTGTTCTTGAACACAGTGTATATCATACAGCCTTTGCATGTACATTACATAATATTAATATAAGTGATGTTTAGCACATCACAGAAAACCAGAAACAGCCGCACCAACGTGGGAGATTTTGCTTTACTCTACCGTTGAAGGCGTCTCCAGGAAGGTTAGTGAATCTGTTCGGAAAAACATCACAGATTTATCTCTATATGTGTCAAGCTGGCAGTCACACTGCATTCCTGACAGTGAATTATCGACATTTCTTTAACAAAATAGCTAAGTGCACATATGTATTACAAGAAATTAGCAATATTAGTTCTTTACAGTTCAGAACACCACTTTAAATTTCAGCTTCAAAATATTTAAGCAGATGATGATTATTTTTCCCATGTAAGCTTAGATGTGCTTGAAATTCTGGAAAGTGTGCACAGAACTGAAGATTTACAAATATTACAGCAGCGACATACTACAAATGAGGCATGATTAAGTGAATACGGCTTGACTTTCAAATTTTAATACCAGACTTAGAACTCAAAATTAGCACTAGCTTGTATTCCCAGACCACATAGTAACTGTCTTTGTTAAGCAGAGCCACAATTTATGCAATATTGTGCAAAAAGCAGGCAGCCATCACAAGCCAGATGCCTGCCACCTGGCAAAAAAAAGAGACTGGACTTGCTTTCGAAAGGAATGAAGTCATCTATTTCCTTTACACTGCCATTAAAGGTGAGTAAACGTATGAAATCTGCTTATTCCTTTCAAAGAACATTCTTTCCTACAAAAAATGATTCAAAGAGCCATCTTTAATTTGAACTATATGCATATTAATCCAATTTTGAAGAGAAATGGTACCAGTTTAACTTTCAGTGTAGTGGAACTGACACGTGGGTTACATGATTGCTGTCAGGACACAGGAGTCTGTTTCATTCCTTCTCATGCTCTTCTATGAATAAATATAAGGATGGCGAAGGATTTGGAGAGGACCAAAACATTAGAGGAAGCTAAGATGTCTACAGCAAAAAGCCCTCAATGTAGTGGCAGAAGAAGGCCAAAAAATATCTCAGAATTTTCTCAGATGTTTGGCATAAAAGAACTCTAATGATAATCTCTCATTTTATTAGCTTTATCAGTGCCTTCAGTGCAAAAGGCTCAGAAGAGCATTAAATCAAGGCAGTTCTATAACTACTATCTAAACTGACTCCCTCACTGAGATTTTTCACTATTATTTAATAAATATTCTTAAATATAATGCTGAATACTTCTAAGGTGAGCACACGGACATTCATAGCATTACTAAATAACATGCCAAATCAGTTATATCCAAATAGTCTTCTCTGCTTGTGCTTACATGTCAAGAAGGAAAATACTGAAAGTCTGAATTATTTCCTACATAACTTGAAAGAGAAGTAATCCACTGTCAAAAAGACCTAACTAACATTGCTTAAAGCTTCAAATAAGCAGACAATAACAATTAGTTGAAGGGGAAGTTTGTTGGAATGCAGGTTTGACATTTGAGCATTAGTAATAACAATAGATACCAGTCCTGCATTCTTAAATAAAGCAATCTCTGCAATAAGTAAAAAGAGATCAAAACATCAAGAAGTCCATGCCATTGCTTGAGGGATTTGCCAGATTTATTATCCTTGTGAAGATTAAAATCACCCACCATTAAGAACTGTATGTATGCACCACATTCAGATGTCAAAGGTCTAAAAATTATAGGATTGTGAGAGTGGTTTCTATACGGATGATAAATAAAGGACATGTTTAAAATAGAAAGGTTGAAAAACATCCAAGGAATATAAAGGAACACACCCTTGATATCATTTCCATTGAGATCAACAGGCATAGGACTGTGCTCAAAGTTATCACAATAATAGTAGCAACACCTTTTCCCATTGCTTAAGATAGCAAAGCTACAGATTGCAAGATGAAACGAGGTCATTTGAAACTACCATGTTAACAGTGCATTGACACTTTGCTAGAATCATAGGGTCTGCATGGGTGCCTGTGTTCCCAAAGTGCTTTCAAGATTAATGAATAAATGCTGAGCAAAGCTATCTATTTCCATAAGAGTGAGGGGAAAGAGAATCCTTCTGTACCGTAGCGTTTTCGTGCATCACCAACACTCTTTTGCCAAGCTGCAGTACATAATAGCAGCAAAAAAGTGACAAAAGGCAACACAAGACTCCGGAAACTTACCTCAGATTTCAACTTAAGCCGGATGTGCTGGAAAATTCTTCCAGAAACAGATCTAAACTAGTGATTTTTGGTTTGTTTGTTTTTAATTCCAACTTCAAGGCAACTGGGATAAAACGTTTTAGCATCCAAAGTTACTAATAGATTGTGTGGGTCCATCCTCTGCTCCAGAAGAGCCAGGTTTGGAAGCATCTTGCAGATTTTCATTTCCATAGTTCCCTTTTTTTACTACGTCACAAGCAAGAAATGGGAGCCAGCAGCAGAACACATGGCCACACACCAGATCCTCACCCTCACCAGGGTCCACAACTACCAGCTGTCACTTTCTGGCTCTCTGTAGCCTTGTCATTGTAGTTTAATTCTACAGCACTGACAAGCAGGAACTAAAACACGGCACTGGAAAAAGCACCAGAGCTATCTATGTGTTTACAACTACAAATGCAAAGCTCTTCCAAGGCAGACCAAAATCTGAGAACTTTCTTTCAATTTCTTTCTGGAAATGTCTAAATCCCAGCTCAAAAAGACTGCAAGTTTTTGCCCCACCTGACTGTCACAGTTCACTACAACATTAGCCATGCAGAATACTCTCACGAAGATCAGGTGGTATTCACTCCAGAACAAAACATACTGCTTAAGTAGATATCCACAGAAACCGACACAGTTGGGCTTTAGCATTATGTTCCTTGCAAGCTATAATCCTTCCTTAAATACAACTCCCATCAGGCATCACTGAGTCATATGTGTTTTAGGCATAAAATATCCTGCTAAAGGAAAAGATACCAATCATGATTTTGAGCCGATTTATTTAAAACATGCAGAATACACTCTCCTCCAGGAAATTCCATTTTGTAGTGTCTTTAAGGTGGAAATTTCCAAGCAAATTCAGCTATCTTCTCTCATACGTAAAGCTCAGAAAGGTCTATGGAGAAGAGTTAAATCAAGCTGTCACTCAGATAATGCATCATAAAACTGACAATGTTAAGAATCACTCAGTTCAGCAACTCTCAAACTTTATCAGCTTTGTTTATTTGCTTAGGAGGAAAATTCCTCAATAAACAGGTCAGTAAATATACATAAAAAAAATATGTTCTTTGGTTACTGCAGATATCTGCAGACAAAGTCTTGAACACACACATTTGACTGGAAAAAATGGAAAAATGCCAGTCATCCTAGAATTGCAAAACAGGAAGAATTTAGATTATAAACATGTTACTATCCAGTCTCTCATTTTCCCAGCCAGTCCAATGCTGTAGCTTTATTCGATAATTTGACATAGTTAGAATGAAATTTAAGCTGGTCATATTACCAAAGCAGAAGCAGCCAAACAAACGTGCTCTCATGCAGGAGACATAAGCAAAACTGCTGACAGACTGTTGCTGCCTTGAGGCAGAGGGACTAGCCGCAAGCAGGGCGCGATGGCCATCCAGCTGGGTGAGGCTGAGGTGCTGAGCAGACCCACGGCACCTCATTAGCTGTGGATCCGTCACAGGCATCGCACAGGCCAGATTGCAGAGACAGCTGCAAAGACTGATTCAGAACAGAGGAAGCAGAGCAAGAAATGCAATGGAGAAGGTGCACAGTTACCAGACGACAGCATTTCTCTGCACTGACTGCGTTCTGAGACTTTTCAGGTTCTCCCCGCTAACCTGTTGTTTAGCCACAAGATGCCTCTTACACAAAAAGGCTGAATCCAACACCCATTCCACAGAACCTGCAGCATCTAGTAAGTCGGTACAAAATAACACCTCTTCAAAGAGCGCAAACCCTCTTTCTCATCAGTGGGATCGGATGAATCACCACTATTTTTTTTGCTTGCCTTCCTACGAGTGTTAACTCCAACTGAAAGCTGGCCAGTTCTTACCTCTGGGTTCTTACCCAGAGGTAAGAACCAGGCAGTGCTGGGGAAGGGGAGTCTGCACCCCCCAGGCATGACGACAGCGACAGGGAGTCTTCAGCGCCCGAGCATGGGCCCTCTCAGACTCCCTTGCTCGCCCTGCCTGAACACTGCACAGAGGGAGGCACTGCCGCTTTGCCGCTTTGCAAAACACGTTATGAAACAGACACGGGGCAAAACGAGCACGCAGCCTCCTCCTCGGCATCTCGTAAGGCGACACAGGGAACTGCTGCACAGAGTTCCAAACTCTGACGGAGCAATACACTGCTCGCTGCAATTAGAACCATTGAAAAGAAAAACAGAAAAAAACCCAAACCATCCATATTTGCAATACAGATGCACTTCACAGCCCAAGGAATGTTCCAAGTTACATTGGATTTAAACTCCACGCAGTAGGAGTAATCAGGTGCTGGTCTTTACTAGAGCTCCCCCACTATGTCTGTGATTTTTGCGCGCAAAATAAGAAGGCAAGAGATTAGGAGTATTTAACTATGTTAACCGACAATTTAAGCAGAAAAAAAACAACCTATTTGTAAAAGAAAGACTGTATGTTTTCTCAGCATACAACTTTCAACCTCCTTGAAAGTTCTTACAAACCTATCAGCGTTAGGTTTACATATCCTACACTGTTGTCTTATACCCAAAAATTGTAATAGAGTCATCTCAACAATTTAGAGGTAGCAAATCCTCAGCATCTCCCTAAAAAGAGGAAATTTATATAGAGATTCCTTATCTCCATATGGCAGAACTGATGAACCATAGTTCATATTAGTCCATAATTAGCACAATTTTTTGATTGAACATTGGTCAAGTCTTTGCATGAACTATGCACTTGGAAAAAGGCAGTTGTGTTTTAAAACACTGCATGGTAACACCAAAAGAAAAATGTTCACTAACCATGGGAGGAGTGAATGGGAACCAAAAAACAAAAATAACTTTTCCAGGATAACAATTGCTTCAAGCAGTACAAATGCATTGGCATGTGATTCACACATGCAGTTTTTCCAAACTGAAAGCATCTAAAGTACCACACACACCAAAAAATAGTGCTAGTTATTTATAATTTTTATTGACTTTTAAAGTTTAGAGGAGACAAAAACACTAAGTTTAAGGGCTGGAAAAAGCTTTTCCTGAGCCAGAAGCCAGAGCCGAGCTGCACTAAGCAATGAGATGTGCACGGCCTCTGCTCATTTGGCGCTGAAGGCGAAGGAGAGCAAGGTGGGTACGAGCTGCAGGCGTTTTTGCTGAGTCAAAGCTCAGCAAAGGTCAGATACATGCACACGTGCACGTGTGCCCCGCAGTGGTGCGTGCACATGGACCGTCCCTCACACGAGGCTCCCGCTGCAGCCTGCTTGGAACGTGGACGATGGCCTCCAACCTCAGACATGTGAAGGCAGATGTGACCATGATAAATGTACAGATGTTACTGCCTCCTTTCCAAGTTTCTTACTTAAAATGAGTCCAAAGAGAGCTAATTGTTCTCCTGGCAAGAGTATTAAGACCCAAAGCCTTCAAAGTGGCCAGAAGAGCCTAAAGTTATTCACAAACGACAATAGTGTAGATACTGCAAGCATCCAGAGTTACCACCTTATATAACTCTAAAACTATCAGACTGGTACTCAGTCAGTTTAGGTGGAAAGCCCAGCTTGCCAAGAAGCAACTGAAATAGCAGAAGTTGCTAGTTTATCCCAGGACCTTGCATGCAAGATAAACAAACAGACTTGGTCCTACAGCTGATATCAAACACAAGGGGCACGGCTGAATTCCCTTATCCACGCTCTCCAATCCCACTCAGCCTCTCTGACATCAGATTTGAACCTGATATCATTAATCAGATACGAATACTACATGTACATACCTACTGAGAACACAAGCAAGTTCTCAGTCTTTTAGAGATAAACTTATTACAATTGTCCATCTATCAGAAGGGCTGCTACCTTTGGAGGAAAACAATGGTTGACTCTTTTACCCCCCATTTTAAGACACCATGTATGCAAAAAAATATTCTTTTTTCATTGCATGTCCACTGATGGGAACTATAACTCATATTCCATACAAAAAAAAAAAAAAAAAAAAGAATAGATGGATATACTGTATATTCCAAAACATAAAGTTGTGTGCATAAAAATGCATGAAACTGCATGTTCAAAAACCATAGAGTACTACATATACATGAAAAAAAGCACTGAAGTGGTGTAAGAAGATGGCTAAATAAGTTTTTTTTTCAAATAGCTGACATTTTGACTCAATTTAAGAAAAAAGAAGGAAAATGATTAGTGTGATAACGATTCACAAACAGGAAGGATTTATTCTCTTATCAGTTTGGAATGGTAAAAGCAAAATCTAATCAGAATGAAAGGGAACAAACTGGCAGACTAAAAAACCTTAATGCAATAGAACCATTTTTTAATGTGATATTATATCAATACCTACACAACAAGATTATAGCACAACAACATTCAGATCTGGAAAACTCATGCTTGACTACAACTGGGTAGGCAAAAAAATGTGGTAGAAAATTTGCCTTTTCTACCTTACATCTGCTCATCAAACAAGAGTAGATCATTTCAAGGTTTGTTTTTATTTATTTATTTATTTAATCCAAAGAAGAGTTAAATTTATCAACTGATTGGGAGTGATCAGTTACAGACTAATGACTGCCATTTTGTTAAATGCAAAGACCATCAGCCTAAAAATACCTTGCATTTTCACATATACTATAATAGATCTAACCCTTTGTATGTTTAGCTATTCCACCCATGCCTCTCTATTCAGGTATTTCTCTGGCTCCTATAGTCTTGATATCTAAGCACGGATCCATATGTTCCATAGTTAACAACAAACAACTACGCTCACCAGATATGAAAGCATACCTCCTACTGACGTCAACAGGAACCCTGTGAAGAAAATCTGAAGCCAGAATACAGCCCAGAAGCCTTTAAAAATAACATCACAGAGACTGTGTAAATCTCAGACAACTGGTTGTTTTTCCTGCTCTTTGTGAACATGCGATGCTGATTAGCATTAATAAGATTTATGCATGTGTTTCAAAAGAGCCGAATATATTATATCAAATCAAAGCTTTTTAGGCTGCTTATGGTTATCAAATTTCCTAGCTGGCCACAGAGCCGGGGCAGTGATCTGAGGAGAGCCAAGTGCTTTCTGAAAAACGGTGAAGAGGTTCAGCTGGTTCAGCTCCTAATGGAAACAGAGGACACTCAACTCAACAGCAGTCAGACTGGAGCTCATATAGCCAGGTCATAACACCTCCCCAAACCATTTGCCAGACACTGCCTGCAAAAGTTTAAGATTATTTTACCAGAAAACAAATGATCAACTCTACTACACGTGTGAGGTGAAGAATTAAAACTAGTGAGAATTTTGACTTCTTCATGGGACTGGTAAGTTACGGCAACTCTGAGAAAGCCTGTGGGAGTAAAGACAGCAATGAGTGAATTTTCACGGACAGAGCCGAGAAAGCCTGCAGCATACAGATGTCCTCATCGCTACAGAAGCCAATAATTTGTTGTAATGCACAACATTACAAGGTTTCTAGTGTGTATCATCTTTCGTGCCTACCATCTCCGTTTCACTCAGAAGTAGCCTATGTTAAAATTAGTTCTAAGCAGCAGTAAATCACAGGAAAAAAATGGGAATTTTGTGGCCTGCATAGTTTTTAATAGTCTAATATCACAATAATGCGTTATGTGTGTGACATTAATTGTAAGCAGAGAGAAAATATAACCACTGAAGTCTGATATCTTCATCTGGATCACCTCACAGAACTGACAGGCCTGTTCTTTCCTGCTCTCAAGGTGGTTATGATTGGAAAGATATTTCTGTTTTGACAAGTTAAGCATTCTTGTTGAGCAGAGAGCTACATTGTTTAGAATATGGCTTTATATAGGAGTTCAAACATCTGCCCATTTTGGGTCAAATTATTATAACAACCTACAAATAAGAGACCATAAACAAATGCAGCTGTTACAAAATAACAAAGAATTCCCTTCTTTGCTCTCATGAAAGATCACGTTAAAGACGATGTAAGACTAGCGATAAAAGTGCAAGTAAACACAACTTTCTGCTTTAAAATGGAGGAAAATATTACTAGTTCCTGCTTTTACATGCCTCAAGCATTGCATTAACAAGCAATTTACAATGCAAATAGAGCAAGCTCAGATAGCATGTTTCAGTCCTGTTATGCATACAGCCTTAATTAAAAGTTATTTTGCTGTGAGATGCTGGCATTTTTAAGGCTTAAAGTATTTGTTAGCTGCATTCTTCTTAAAAATAACTTCCAAAATCTGCCCTTAATGTCAAACAATTGGAAAATAACTCAGAAAATGAAATTCTCTCTTCTAAGTCAAATGTTACTATCGCTGCTAATAACGGAAAGTTGTTTATACATTTCTATCCTGCTTTCTATAACATATTGCCACCTAGCTTCCCTGATCTTAATTGAATACTCAACATCACTCTGTGGTACCCAGAAATGTATTATGAAAGGTAATACAAAATAGTTTTACACCAAACTGGCAGCATATTTAATAATTTATTAAATTATTACTTATTTACTGCATGCATAATTCTGCAATTCTGTATGTAAAGGCAAAAGTATAATACAGAGTTACCAAGGTATGCTCCTTGTTCCCTTGATTTAGTTTCATAAGCTTATACCATTAAACAATAAAAATAAGTTGCACACAAGGAATTTTCAAGGACTGCTCATTTTATAAAACTGAGTTACCTATGAAATACAAAATCATTGCCTTTTTTTTTTTCTAAGATTCATCCACTAATATTTGCATCAACATGTCCAAACAGCTTTGATTACCTTCTGTGACACTTCCCTAGTAAAGATTAATAAAACGCAATTTCAAAGGCAAAGCTATTAGACTTAAAATATCATGTCAGCAGAAAAGCTAATACAATACTTACTATATTTTCAACATAGTACCTTTCAAAACATGAAGAGACAGACCAAATACTTGCCTTAGTAAAACCAGCTTTATTCAGTTTTGGTAACTTATATGACAAATCTGTGTGCAGACTATAAAATACAAAACGCTTTCCTAAGTTTTAAAACAAAGCTAATGAAGAATTATAAATTATAAAACGAAAACAAACTGCTATAGGACTCATCACCTCAGAATCTTTTAGTAATTTTAAATATTGGAATAAATTCTTCCTCAAAATATGTGCTGTACTATATATATATAAGGAACTGATGACTGAACAGAACTATTTTAATTAGTATAAACATACAACAATAATACGGAGTTTTGGAAAGTCTCCCCCATCTCAGTGAACTCTATGTGTGGGCAGGACTAATTCTAATTCTATTCTTTTATGCTTGCATAATCTGGGGGTCCTATGACCAGATTTCTGTTGAGCTAATCTAGTAACAACAATGTAACTGGAAGCAAATTTGTATTCTACACAGTTTTATAAATCACACTGCCCTAAGCCATGTGACTAACATCTGTTGCACATCATTTCTTCTTTGATCCCTCCTCCAGGGGGAAAGTGGAAGCAAAGATGTTTCTTATTTTGATTGGATTTCTTTTTTAAATATATATAGACACTGTTATTAAATATTTATGACAAGCAAGCACAGGCAATGACATTCACCTCGGTCTCACAGCAAGATGGTACAATATGTCCTGTTTTCTAGTTCCTGGGAGACTTCACTTAGCAAAATTAGACCAACCCCACTGACAGTTCCCTTCCTGCACAAGCTTCGATTTTCTTATGGAGAATTCCCTTGAGTCAGAGACCACCACAGGGACTAAGCTGTGAAACCTAACATGGACTTTTAGATTTTTGCGCCCATATCACAGAGTGTCATTAAGCTCCTCAACATCTTCAATCTAACTCTAAATTCTATGAAAAAATTTTCTGAAGAGGACATGTTTGATACGTTCCCAAAACAGCCTCTGTTGCTCCAGGAAACCTGCTAAGCTTCCTCCTCCTAATTCTTTAATGAACAAAGGACTCAGCGCTTGCTTCCATGAGGTCTTCTCAGTTCATGAGCCAGTCTTACCTCAAAACTGATGTTTGGGCTTTAACAATACACAATCGGAATGACTGATTTAGCACGTACTACTCGTATGCACACAGATGCAAGGAAAGGGGGCAAAACTGAGACATTACTTTACACGTGCTGACTTTGAGTAGGGAAGTATTTGATTGCATATATACAATTGAGTAGTGAAAACTTAATTATCATCTTTCCTGAGCTCATTTTCTTAACACTTATATTCTCTAACTGACACTTGGGCAAATCTAGAGTTAACAGTTTCTGAGATCAAGGCTTATGCAGTGGTCCAAATACATATAAAATATCTAGCCTGTTGGAGCAAACTCAAAGTTATGGGAAGCTTTAGTATATCAAGCTGCCCTCAAAGAGCAGACACTGCTCAGAATTTTTAATTTCTGACTCTGCTGCTTGCTGCTATCACTGCAAAATCTTCACACCTCCTAGCCACAGAAATGATACCAACCCACAGTTTTTGCTAAGTTTACAGTTCACCATCTCTGTTACATCTCTGCAAGAGCTGTAGTTAGCTAAAGGTAAATACAGCTAACGCTTAGACTATTACTGATGAGCAGGAGGCTTTGTTATGTGTTACTGCCTCAGCATTCCCAGGTTAC
Organism: Crypturellus soui; assembly: GCA_032275445.1. NCBI lineage: Eukaryota > Metazoa > Chordata > Aves > Tinamiformes > Tinamidae > Crypturellus > Crypturellus soui. The sequence continues at coordinate 463,327 of JAUBNY010000253.1, read as the reverse complement.
TGAGCTAGTCTCTGGCCACAGGCTGCATTATGGCTCCTTGTGGATGCTGTGGAGTGCCTTGGGCTGCACATGTCCCCATGGAGCTCTGACTTAAGCAACCTGTACTCCCTGGGCAGAAATTCTGTTGGGCTCTTGTGGAACAGCACTGACTCCGCAGAGCTAGACCCGGGGCCTGGGACTCGGTGCAGCGGTGGCTCTGCCACACATCCTCTCGCAGGACGTGCCTTGCACAGCTGCAGTGCACAGGGTGGTGCTGGCACACAGATCTCACTGACTTCACTCACAGCTTCTAAGTGTGTTCTGACCAGCCTGAACTTTTGTGAGAAGTGTCATGGAGAGTGCAAAAACTAAGCCACAGCAGATAGAGCCTGAGTATTATCTGAAATGCTCTGGGAATATTGTGAAGATTAATAGCTGAGAGTTGGTACAGAGAAGGGATGGGAGTGCTCAGGCACCATAGGAATATGCAAGAAGGAAATGGCCAGCAGAAAGGGCAGCTCAGAGGGCACCCCCTGCACTGGTACATTGCAAAGAACCCAGTACATCTAAGTGCAATTTCCCAATTTCCCAGGACACCCAGACAAGGCACAAAGAAGAGTGAACAAATCCACACGACTCATAAAATGATACAGGATGAAAACACTGATCTCTGTCATTTCCAAAGAGGTCCATAAAATAGCTAAATATCTAAAACCTGTACATGGCTGCTGACCTACAAAGAAACCAGCACTGCCTTGACAGCACAGCCTTCGTGTCATCACATCCAAACCTGGACCAAACATCTGGACAGATCGTGGTGCCTGCCTGCCTGACAGATTGCTTGGACACCACACACATTCTGGTACTTGTCAGCATGAGAGAGTGAGTGGGTGAAACTTGTTTCATTTGAGTTTTACTGGATCTATTTTAAGTTAAGTTTACCTTTCCCTCCCAATTGGTTCAGCTCTTAGAGATATTCCAGCAGAGGCAAATTAGATACTTTTAGAGGACACTAAACTCTACTCCAAATTCTCCTGTCACCGAACTGCAATGTAAGGATCTGAACCAGTAACTGTTTCTTTGATCAATTTCAAATCACAGGCAGGATTTTTTTTTTTAATCTCAGGGCACCAGACCAAAAAAAGCATCAGCACAAGCATCAGAACTCCATATTTAGAGGCTTCCATATTGACTATTTCAACCTATGGATCCATTATTATTGCACTGTATTACTTGTTAGTGTAGACAATGACAAATAACAGGGCTTTTTAAATTATTATTATATTCAGATTTTTTTTGTCTCATTTTTATTTTGCTTAACCTTTCTTTCAAACAGGGGTACAAAGAAATACCTGAGAATCTGAAAGCATTTGTAAAGTTATTGACCTATAACACTAAGCACGTGGATTTCCAAATTACAAATTTACTAATTAATTTAGTAAATTAATTACAAATTTACTAATTAACTCAACACACTGCCACTGTAAATTCACCTGTTTATCGCATTTAGCTTATGGGTCTGATGTCAAAGCACAACAGCGTTGTAATGTACTCACTAACTCTATCTGAAATTATTTAAGGGACCGATGATGCACTTGGCTCAGCTGAATGTCTTGGGTTTACTGGCCCCCATGACAAGGCTTGTGTGATACATTCAGCATCTGTGGAGCTCATTCTAAGCACAGAGCCATAGGCATTACCTGCCTCAGCAGCCCTTCCCTTCCTGGTCTATTACAGGCAAGAAAGGAAAGACCAGCCAAACCCCTGCACACTCCAGAAATAACAGTGAAGGATCAGAAGTTCTTTCTGCAGTTGCCGGATCCCATATTTCCTACAGCATCTACAAAAGATGTGTACTTTGCAGACAAATTAACACTGTCTAAGCTGTTCTTAGCAGTTCTGCTGCCTGTCAGATCTTGTAAACAGCCAGAATTTTCCCATCTGAAAATGGAAAGCTTTCTTGTGGAAAGTGTGGTAAACCACCTCAACATTCACCTCCAAACATTCTTGCTAAAACCAAAGAAGAGAAAGGGTATTTAATTATAAAGAAGGAAACATTATACAGTACTACACTGATGTGCAAAGTAGCTGGAAATTATACACAGTGGAAGGAAGCCAGGAAGAAAGAGGAAATTGTGTTCCTTTGCAAAATGGATTCAAAGCTGCCAATGTCTGATGGTAGCAGTGCTGAAAAATGTGTTTTGCATCCTCAGCCAAACAGCAGCAGCAGCTTATTGAAGGTCATAATCACAGCTCAGCAGTGGATTCAGCAGCAAATTTAACTAATCAGCATATAAATGTCAGAACAACGAACATGAGCCAAGCAGACTGGATTAACTATTCCAAAAACACAGAACATGTGACAGATGAAAATGATGCTTTTTGACATAGGTTGAAGACTCCCAGAGATTAGAGTCCCAACTCAGAAACACAAATTCTTAGGCCAACTCACAGTCCACTGCTGCTTAAGTTACGGAAAAAGTCAGATCTCACTTGACAAATGAGCACAAATGCAGTGCAGGAACATCAGAGAACTGCTGAGAAAACTAACAACAGATCATGAGATACAAACTGTTGGTTTGTTCTCATCAGGAATAATTGAAATTTGACCTAGGCCCTTGCAAAGTCTCCAGTTCACAGATGGGGGGCCTGAGTAGAGGAAAAGACAGATTAATAAAATACCAAAGCAAATAGCAGAACTTCAAGGTAAAATGAGCTGGTGAGTACTATGGATTTGTTAAAACCGTCCTTCAGGAATGAAAGCACCCAGCTCTGACAGAATGTTATGATAACACAAAAATAACAAGAACAGCAAATAGCAAGAAGTATAGGATCCAAGCCATTAAGTGCAGAGAGAATGACTGAATGGTCCTGATCAAAGTCAGTACTGAATTACAATGTGTATGACTAAAAGAGACTGAACAATACTAAAGTGAATGTTATGAAAGGAGAGGAGGGAGATACAGACATGAAGCAGCTGAAAAATTTGAAAAAACATCCCCAATCCCAATGCTATTAAAAAAAAAAAAAAAAAAGAGAGAGAGAGAGAAGTTTTCAAGAGCACAATGAGAAATAAACCCAAAACCTGCACTGCGTTCAAGGAAGGTGAAGGCAAAAAGTCTATCATTAAGCACTTGCAGAAGGTCTTAAAATTAGAAGACAAACAACAACAAAAAAAACTGTCGAAAGAAGTATTTCTGCCTACTGATGCACATAATCCCAAAGCTTGCACATAATGATGCACATAATCCCAAATTTTGTTTATGCAGAAAGTTACTTGAGAAACTGCATTCTAAAGTGCTGTAGAACTGAAGTTAAAACCCTGAAGCAAAAAGAAGTAGATTAGTGAAAGCCTTCTCTAACTCAGCCAGTAAGTACTCAACGAGGAGATAGAGGAAATATAACAGATCATATCAGATCGTAACACAGACTTTTAAAAATTTCTTTTGGTGACTTTGGAAGAAGAATTATTTTTAATGACCAATAAACGATTCCACTAATTATAAAAGATGGCTGTGGTAAGTATTCTCGTCCAGCCAGAGACTGTCATTATGAATACTAGTACTACAAATGAGCCAGAGTATATATTTGGGAAGGCTCATGGAGAAATGCAGAAAGAACAAATAGTTGTAACAAAAGCAAATCATTTCAGAGAAAAAAAAAATCTATTCTTCATCACTTTTTAGCCTGTGTTTAGCCTGATATTTCTCCCTTTTTCTTTCTGTTTCTTTAGACTTCTGGAATGAAAAAGGAAAAAAAAATCTTTAATCCTGTCCCCGAGTAAAACAATTTACTATCTATATAACTCATGAGGTCCATAATCTGTGTGTGTTGCTCACTGACCATCCTACTTCCCCTAGAAAAACACCACAAACACAATGAACTTCTGTTCATTGCTCAACCAAATGCTCAACCAAACACAGCCTAGGGTAAAAGATCTCGAGATCTTCTTCTGTTAGTAAACATTCTCTGGTACATCCACTTGCTTCTCAATCTTACCAGACTTTAATTTCCGTATATCAAAGCTTTTATTCTGTATTTTGTTCAGGAAAGAGAAGCAAACAATTTCAAAAAATAGCACCAAATAAACATCTGATGATGCATCATATCAGCGAAAGAATAAAAGCTTATCAGATGACTTCAACAAGCTTGCTTCATAGCCTGAGGCATGTGTTTTTGTTTGCTTTTCTCATTGGAAGATTGCTTAGGCCAATTTGTGTAAAAACAAAACAAAAGCAATACAAAAAGGGACACACACAATTAATAATAATTTTGAAATGCCCAAAATTAACAGCCGCTAAAAATATTTTGATCCCTGCAACGTGCTCTGATGAGCCTTATCTCCCTTGTCCATCATTTACTTCCCCTCAGAATAGTAACAAGAGCTGTCAGACCTCACAAGAGCAATACTAATAGGCAACATTTCCAAGTGTTGCCATAAGAAGCCTTCAGTAGATCAATGTTAATTCCTCCTCGAAGCCTACTGAAATCATACTTTTACACAATTGTCACTGTAGAACATAAGTGAGAAGAGATACATGTTTAGGGGAAAAAGTAACCCCGTGGTCTGCATCTTGCAAGACCAGAAGGTAAAAAAACTCCACAAGAATTGTATGGCAGAGCTACATGGTCCCTGCCCCAATTAGATACTTTTGGAAAACCTACTCCACAGGATTAATTCTGTCTTGGGGCTTTTGGTCACTACAGAAAATGTAAACAATCATCACAGACAAAAACAATATTGAGTAACTGGATTTGCAGCAACTTACTAAGGGACAATCTGTACTCACTGGAATGAACCTCACATGCTAATTCATCCTTCTAATTAGATGGAAAAACCATTATCAGAATCTACTTTTTGAGCTCTAAACTCTCAAGGACTCCTGATTTGCACAAGGTCTTATATTTTCAGCAATATCATATTAACCCTCAAAATTAGGAACAGTGTTTTATATATTATTATTAGCAGTTTCCTTCCCCCAAATATTTACCACTGTACTGGTGAATTTTTGAAGACTTGCCTGTAGAATTTTAAATTTCATAGCTAAATTCTGATCTCATGCAATTGGGACAAATCAAGGAATTACTTGTGATTTATTGTGATTACTTGTGATCAGTATTACGGAAACCATAATGTTCATTTCAATAATCTTCATTTCAGTGTACTCAAAATAAAAAATAATCTTCAGCATGCCTAACTGATTGCTTAATTTGTAATTGTGTGCACAAAAACACACTGTTCTTCAGAATATAAAAAAAAATCAAAACATTAAAAGTAGACTAAATTACAAGCCAGGTGTCATGGGTACAAGGACAGAATTTACACCTGTTTAGTTGCTTGTAAAATATTAGTGTTTTAGACTACTTTTACAATATTGCCAAGTAATTAAATCTTCCAAAATAGGTAACTGGTCTTTGGTTCGTGGCTTCCTTTCTTTACCTAGAGCTATGCATGAATTCTCACTGAAGCTTTTGGGAGGAAAGGGGAGGGTTTGTTTGGTTTACTTTTGAAGTATTGGAGCAGGCAGAAGGAAAGAGACTCAAGACATTCTTTTTCTCTAAGACTATACTGCTTGTTTAGTCTGAGCTTAGGTTACACCAAAAGTAGTTAAAAAAGTAGTAAAGACAGACACTTTTACACACAGATACTAATGAAATATCTCTCACTGTAATCCCAATGCCCTTAAAATGATTTTTGAACAGGAGACCAAAAAAGAAGTTAAGAAACACATCTGGAATGTTTTCATTCAGCAGAAACAACCAGTAAAGTCAACATTAGAGAAGAAAACCTAGTACAGTTTAATCCAGGAAAAAAAAAACCACATAGCTGATAAACAATGTTTTCTTGGGTCATACATGCTGCAGCAGGACCAAACAAGGCATTATCCAAAACTTGTCACTCTCCAATAAAAAAAAAAGCATTGGGTATTGATCCAATTAAAGACATATTTAAATAGATTATTTTGAGTTTTGTGTATGCATTTCAAATTTGTCAAAGAGCAAATACTCGCTTTTAAGTAAAGACCAGAATTCACCTCCTTACTTAACCATGGAAGGGGCAGCAAAAGGAAAAAGAGATTAGTAAATTATACGCATCTTTCAAAGATTCTCATGTTACATCAGCAGACACCAATTAGCTACCCGTAAAAGGTAATATATTTCTACCACTTCTTAGGATTTACAGAGAATAAAATCTTTCACTCCTTGAATTCTTTTCAAAGTACCATGGTCAGAAAGGCAATACTGGGAAGCAAGTGTGCAGAATCAGTTACTAAATGTGAAATATAAAGTAGTACTTTAGATAAGACTAATTCTCTGTAACTTAAACCAGAGGGGGAAAAAAAGGTTCAAAAGTACCTCTGGGGATTATTTAGTTCAATCTCCTGCTCAAAAAAACAGTCTGTCTTCAAAGTTACCATAGCTTGTTTCAGGTTTTTGTTGTACCTTTTCTATAAATAGAGGATGGATAAGCCCTTTGGACAACCTGTTTCAGGACTTAAGTACCTTCACTATGATAATTGAATTTCCTGAATTTCCTTAGAGCAGCTTGTTGATGTTGTCTGTTATGCTCCCCCTATGTACCTCTGAGAAGACTCTGGATTCATCTTCTCTGTAATTACTCCCTTAGGAAATGGAAGATTCCACTTGAAAGGGGCATAAGCCTTCCTTAGTCTTGTCTTCCCAGGCTAACCAAACCCAGCTGCACCAGCCTCTTCTCATAGAAGATACGTACCACCTGCTAATAATCTTGACATAGTCTGTTTCACAAGAGTAAAGTAGAAGGGAACATTGTCCTGGGGCTGAGCATGAGTGGAAGAGGGAAAACAAGCCAAAACTGCCTACCCAACTGCCTATGACTACCAAGTCTGACTAGACTGAAAGCTTCTGACTAGAAGCAAAAGGTGGAGGGTTGGTGGAGGGGATGGATTCAGGGTTGATCACTTTATTCATAATGACTGGATTTAACAGACTATCTGCTTGGTTATGTCAAAGATTTGTGGGAAGATAAAAATCTTTTAGTTTTATCTGAGGTGGTCTTCCAGAAGTACTTAAAATCCTGTTCACATAAGAAGAAAGAATTGGAGCTCCGTAAATCGGTTCTCTTATGCAAAGCTTCTTTGCAGAGGAACATGGCATACTATACTGAGACTACCCACTTTTATCCTCTTCATTCTCATCTAGTCTACAACTTTTCTGAGGCACTCCTCTTGAATGTTTTTGCTTTCAAGTGAAGTTTACGAGTTTACAACTATTAGCTACAATACAGTCTTCCTTAGCACTTACAGCACACAATGCAAAAAATCTCTGCCTTGATAAAGCACTCTTCTACTTTTGTGACTCAGAGGGAAAAATGAAACATTTTAAAACTATTGACTGTGAATGTTAAATGGAAGACTGAACTATTTTGCTGATCTGCAACAAAGTACTTTTTTCATCCTCTCATGCAGCTCAGCTACAGAAAATTTTAGTGATAAAAATAAAGGATACAGACAAAACACATTCTGAAAGCTAGTTTCAAAAATATCACCATTAGCGTTCAATATTGACTATTAGTTACTATTTTATCTCTCTGTCTCCACATATACAGATAACTATTTAGAGAGGGAAAAAACCCCACCTATCTTTACTTTCTTCATTCTGTGCAATTTTTATGACCCAAAGAAACAAACAATAACAACAACAACAAAAACAACTATTGCATTACATGCATACATATACAGCTATGAAGGGGAGCTATGCATATATATATGACTATGCATATGTATGAATGCTTTTTTGAAGTTAAAATATTTTATGCCAGCTTTAAATTAAACAATTCTTTTCACAGCCAAGTTATAAACCGCTGAAATACAAGTTTATATTGGAAATGCTTAGGCATCCTTAACTATAATGGTGCTAGTGGACACTGCAATAGCTTCAGACCTAGAATTTAATAAAATGCAGCCACATTTCTACAGCAGCATCACAAAGATCCCATTAATTCTCCTACTGCTACATGAAGGAATAACATTTTCAGCAACTAAACTCAAAGAGGAGGATTGAAAGGAAGCGAAAATGCATCTTGTTCCAACCAGAGACTTCTTATAAAGCATATTAGCAGGTTCATTCCATACAATGTAATTTTTATTTTACTCATTTGAAGTGAATTTCTGTACTCTTGTACATTTAGAAATGTTTGTTTAGTGAATAAAGACATATATTTTTTGAGTGTCTTTCTTGAGGTGCATGTCCTATCTCTTCAGCACACATAAATATAAGTTCTACCAAGCCAAGAACCCATTCAACAGTCATGTCTTACAATGATAGTAGTGGGTTTTTTCAAGCTAATAAAAAATATTCCTTACTCATCTCACAAAATAAATATGCAACTTTAAATAGTTACCATTTTTTGAGTTCATAGGAGCATGTATTAAGATGTTTCAAAACACTTCCTTTAAAAACTGGTTGCTTTATTTATGGTCAGTGATCCATATCTGTGGCTAAGACCTTGTGGTACTATCCAGGAAATGAATTCTCTTCAGACATGTAAACCATATACCTTGTCTTCCAAAAGCACCAGGAAAATTCAATGGGAAGCTATCAAAAATGAACATAAAAAAGCTCTACCACCTACCTACCACTTGCAGAATACAGATCTGGCTTATTTATTAACATAACTATATTTCAAAAGCTCTGTGCAACATTTAGATGTTTATAACTAGGCTCACATTTTTGAGTGGCAGTGAAACTGGGGATGGAGGAGGAATGGAGGGCGAGTTGTTTTTGTTTTGAGGTACAAATGCGATTTCCACATACTAAACTGGGTGGTTAGGTTTGTGTCCATAAAGGTGGCCCAAATGCATGACCTTGGCTTTCAGAGACTTCCCACCATCACCAGTGATACTTACACAAGACAGTTTTACTGCTGTAAGAACAATGTGAGATGACTGAAAGTGGATAACAGAATTATCCAGTTTGGCTTATCCCAAAACTTATACACATCAGCATACATACTTTTCATAAACAAGAAGCCATTAGTACTTTTCCTGGCTTACCCGGACCCAGTCAGGTTTGCTCCTTGGCACTTTCTAGATTATCAAGGTATTCACATTAGTCCATCTCCTAAACAAGTAATAAAAAGGTCACTGATAAAACAGAAAAAAAAATCTTAAGAGATGAAAGTTGTCTTAAGAGGTAAAAGTGATCCAACACTAGAAACTTAGTTTCAGTCCACTCTTTTGTGTCCATAGAGACAACACTTAAAACTGAAAAGCAGTGAAGTTCCAACTGATAGGTCAATATAACACACTGACAACAAGATCACAAACAATTTGGATGGGTCACGATGCATGTGCATTAAGGACCTACACGAGATTAACCACAGACTGCTGATTCTTCCTGGCAGTGTGGCTGAAATTTGGGGTCCAATCCAGTATTTAGTTTCAGAGCATGGGAGCTGTTTTCTCATCTCATTATTTGGAGGGAGAAAGAAGATAATGACTTGTGAACTGCAAAGCCTTTTCAATCCACCCTAAGTAGCAGCAGTTGATTCCACAGTTTTTGTAGACTTTTAAGCTTTGTCCTTGCCACTGAAAGGAGAGCAATATACACTCTTGCACTGGTACTATAAAGGAGACACCACATCGAAGCAAAAGGGACTCTTCACCTGCTGTATGTTGTTTCTGCAAGACACACAAATAATCTGTTTTAAGGGATTACATTCAAAATAATCTATTGCTGAAGAATGATGAAATCAATCAAAGACCATTTTTATCCCTCATAGCCTTAAACACTGCTGACATTTCATCGATCTATCAGACGGTGAAATGCAAGCAACTACGGAAATATTTAAAGCAACAAGTATATGTTATGTGTAGGTGTATATTAGTGTATAACATTTGTCATATGCTGCATTGTAAGAATGCATTTTTGAATGGATGGGTATGGTCAGTTGTTCAAAAATGAAAAAAAATATATATATAGAGAGAGAAACAGGAAACAAACAATCAACAGACCATGTTTGCCACACTTTATCAAGACAGCTAACAAACTGAAGAAACAAGTCTGTCAAAGTTTCATGTCTTATACTTAAATCTATGGTTTCCAGAACATCAATTGACTTTTGCCTTATGGTGTCATAGGACAGAAATAACAACTAAAAAAGCACTGGCAAGAGCTAACTTCTACACCCTACTTCATAAAAGTCACAGAGGTTAACATTTGGTGCTTTTTCAGGTAAACTGAAGCAGTCAAACATAATTGCTGTCAAAGAAGTTGCTGGCGCAAAACCAGACAGCTTCCAAAACTTCTTTAAAAAAAAAAAAAAAGCTTGAAATGTTTGTTAGATAGAAACAGCCATTTTATTTCCCAGTGTCATCCAAAAAAACAGGAAAGTTTATTTGCCAAATTAAAAATAAAGAAGACCCTGTTTTGTAAATGTTTGCTTTCAAGAACCTGAGGAGTAATAAGTTACTCCAGATAAGAAGTCTCTCTTCTTTATTAATCTTTTAAATATAATTCTGAAACAATTCCTAAAAATAAAAAATCTTATTTCTGACATTTGCTTAAAATAGCAATATTTCTGTAACAAATACAGAAATACAATCTTTCTGACTGCAGTAAACTTAAAATATCACCAAAAAAAAAAAAAAAAACAACTTCGGAGTTCCATCAAGAAGTAAGCTTGCTTTATGCTCTTTATTGGGTCACATTCAAAAGGACATCTGTTAACAGTTAGACTAACAAAGCAGCTCAACACATTAGTAAGGAAATACCTTGTGCCTCATGTGCTCCAAATACAGTTTTGATCCCAAAATGACAACTGGATGAAGGACTGCAATTGCAGTGGTAGCAAATTTCACTTCAAGCTCCAGCTAAGAGTCAGAAAACATGCTGTCTAAACAGCACTAAGTTCATGTGCACATGTTGTACAGTCACATATTATTGAATTACTGTTACCGCAGATAAGGCCTCACAGGGACGAATTCTTGGTAACTTTATGGGCATGTCGTAGTTGAAAACAGAACACTAAGGCTGCATGAGAGAAAAACTGAAAATTACTAAGTTGCTACATGGCAAGTAGTTTAATACTAGTTTCCTAAAAAGTATACTTAAATTCTGCAACACTAACAACTGAATCCAAATTTGTAGGATAGTGACAAATTTGGGGAAAGGAAGACTACAGGGAAAGATAATGAGCTAAATATATAGGTAACTGGAAGACAGATCTCAAGAGCTCTCTGCACAGCCAAAAGTCAGCTTTTAATACCAAACTGCTCAGAACTGACTAGCTCACTGGTACTAAAAATAATAACAACAATAAAAATTTTTTAAATAGATATCAGACTTCTCTTCTATCCAAAAAATCTCACCAACCGGTAACTACTTTCCCTTCGATTCCACAAAATCAGTCTATAGAAGGCCTTAGAAAAACATTAGTATGATGAAATTATTATCTACAACTGTTTTTCTTTCTTGCCATAGAACATATGAGATAAACAAACAACCTAAATATCTAACAGAAAAGCTACAATTCAGACAGAATTCTTAAATCACAGCTAATCTTTGCACTTATAACCCTCTGTGGTGCTTTTTTCTGCCATAGGCAACACAGATTTCACAAATAATTTCCACAATACTAAAATAAGCATTAAAAAATAATAATTTTCACATTACCTACAAAATCCTTTTCCAAAGGAAAAACTGCCAATTTTTTCATGAGGAAAAAAAATTAGTAAGGTGACGATATAAAGAAGGAAGACAAAAAAAAAAAAAAAAAAAAGTTTGTGCTCAATTCTGTTTTGGCACTTTTTGATAATTTCAGCCACACTTGAGCCTTCACCTTAGCAATACAAGAACGACAGCTATGATTCCTCTCTAGGTGAGCTCCACAATGAATTTCAAGCTCCAAATTCAAATTAAAAAACAAATTAAAAAATAAATCAGAGTACTGAATGTATAAAAAAGCACCAGTACTTGCAAATTTTTCTAGGAGCTCAGTAGCTTTTACTTTTTTTTCTTACTTGAATCATTAAGTAAAATTTCACTTAAAAACTTCAACTGACTTTCTGTTCTTACTCTCCCAGTAAGTATACCAAGAAAAGATACAAACAGATCTTCTAGATTAAATGGAAAGAACCTTTTCACAAAAACTTGTGGACATGCAAAACCATTTTCACGAGCAGGATTACATTCTCAGGCAAATAGCAATCTTCTACATAAATTATATATATGTGTATATTTGCATGTGTATATAAATATAATAAAATATATAAGACAACAGTCTCACTTTCCTTCATGCTTCAATTTTCGTACATTGTTATTTTCATCTAGAAGGTGAACTAGCTACTAGCTATAGGCAAAAAGAGAATTAAGAAAAATTCACACTTAACAATGACTCTGGGAAGTATGTTATTTTATTTTTTAAAATTAACCTAACTGAAAATTTGTGCAAAAAAGTATGCATACATTTATACAACCATTAAAGGCTCCTTCAGTTGAGGTAAAGGGCCAAGTGTATTTCTGCAAGACTGAAGAAGAAAAAGTGATATTTAGGCTTGAGAGCTGGATAATTTCCAATAGTCCTGATTCATTTTATTATAGACTTATCAGTTGTAGTCAGAACACTGCAGACATACAAACTGGATAAATGGTGGCTACAGACACACAGATCAAAGTGGCTGCTTTTTTATTTTCCTTTTTTTTTTTTCTTTTCAATTTAGAAAGGTAACAATCTTAATGACATGGCCTGGAAAACCTCAAGAGTTCTGCTGATACACTATGTTTTGAAGAACAGGATAGTCTTTCCTCTTAAAATACCATCAACGACCATTCACATGAGAACAGAAGAACAGTGACTAAGATCTTTATAAATAGAGGCTGAAAGCTGGGTTGCTAAATCCATATTTAGCCAGCTATATAAGTTGACCTGAATTTCAAATATGGTAAGCACCCTCTATGTTTCTGTCACCAAACATCATTAGGGTTTTAAGATTGTCCAGCATACTTGGAAAGGAGGCCACTAATTTTAGAGCACAAATAGGAATCAAATAACCTAACATTAGTCTCCTGGTTTGAAAATGTCAGTATCTTTCTTAGAAGTTTTTTAGTTACATGTATTTCGTAGTTCTACTGAATGAAATTGCTATAAGAATAACTAAACTAGGCCCAAAGGTCCATTTATCCCCTGATTCTGTTTTCAGCAGTTACTATGGCTAGATGTTTAAGGAAAAATGTAAGAACAGGTTAAATATCAAGAGGCACTTTTCTCATCACATCCTTCTAGCACCCAGCAACATATGATGCTGCTGGTCAGGTTACTGATAGACAGTTCTCTGCTTAAGAACGTTTTCGTGTGCTAGCAGTCATTACAGAACTGTGACACCTAAAGTACATTAATTCAAATAGGAAAAAAAAAAAAAACAGTAATCTCATGTTATTCATAACATTCCTCCTTAAAAAAAAAAAAGAAAAAGACAATGACTGTAGTTTCTAAAATAGTACTTCAGTTTAAAACAAGCAAAGGCTTACAAACCTTAGGGGAGTAAAGTGAATAAACACTTGCTTGTCAAAAAGTAGGAAAATGGCTGGCATTTTCTAGGACCCTGGAAATGCAACAGGTTAGTCTAACTGTGAAAAATCCTGCATAGTTAGCAAAGAAGCAATTAGGACTTTTGCGTAAATAGAGCTGTTATGTAATTATGCAAGAGAGTCCAGGAACGCAAACAACTCAGGTGGCACAAAAAGTTATAAGGAAACTCTAAAACTCTATGGATAAAAGAGTTTTTTTTTTTTTTCCCCCTGAGGGAATGAAAAAAAAAAAAAAAAAAAAAAAAAGGAATTCAGGTCTTCAGATCTTGCCAAAAGGAAATTAAGGCCTTGTAGCCAGTAGAAGATTTCAAGGATTTCAAATAGGATCAACAAAACTGAGTTGATTTTGATAGAGTGATTTTAAAATGCGAACAACGAGTGAAAGCAGAGATTCCTCTTTCTTATTTGCAGTCTTTCAGCCAGCATAGTTCACATGAGTAATCCCATTGGCTCACATGAAGGTCTTTCCAACAGTGAAATAACTCCAGTATTTAAATGCAAATGCAGTCCACATTCAATTCCTGAGCGCATAATGCAACATCATTACAACAGATTAAGCCAGGAAGCTACATCTAGGGCCCTGCTTCTAACCCTCTAGCTCTTAAGAGCACATTAATGATGCCCACCTCTCCCTGTGTTGTGAGGCTAGAAACCTCTTACCTGAAAAAAAAAAAAAAAAAAAAAAAAAAAAATTAATTCAGAGCTCTGGGTCTGATGCAAAACCCTTTTTTTCCATTCACTTCTATCTGTTGGTTTTGGAACTTAAACTTAGATAAAAAGTAGTTGGTTTGGCACTTAGGGAATCCTCCAAATGCTACAGAAAGCACAGAGCCTTTAGTCTTTAAACTATCTAAAATCTGCTTCACAATGCTTTTTCATTTTTTTTATGTACAGTTTAACATAATGTTGCCAACAGACATGTGGATTCTCTTACTAGACAAATTTGGGATAAATTGCATTGAAGTTCACTTGAGCTAAAAACAATGTAAAACCAAGAAAGTATGCAAAATCAAATCCTCCAACTTCAAAGGCCAGCAGGAAGGAAGAGGGGATGATTGCAATTATTACTATAGGTAATCAAGATCTTGTTTCCACACAGAAGTCCATAGCAAATTAAAAACACAGGAGGAGATGCACAGAAAACCTAAGTAACACGCATATCCTTTCAATTGGAGTTTTTCCCACATAGCGTCTGTTAGAGTTGAAGGAAAATGCAGCTGACCCACAGTAGCGGCTGCTGGAATAGACAACTTAAAGCTTCTAATCAGGTTGTTCCATGCCAGAACTATCATCATTTCATACCCTTCTAAAATGTTGGAGAAACAGTCCCCTTAACTCAAGGGAAGTATTTGGAGATATAAAAAGCACAGTAAGTATCAGCTAATGAGGAACAGACAAAGAAAAGTGCCAAACACTGTAAGGCCCTGATACTTAAGATAATGACTGAAATTTATGGCTGCTTCCTTCCCTGGCAGACAGGAGTACAATTAGAACTCTCAAAACAACAGCCCCTTTTGTGCTGGCATGCTGTGTTGTGTTTATATGGCTACAGATAGACTAGGAGATAAAAAAAATAGCACGGCACTCTTTTTAACCCAAGATAATAGCAAACTTTTTAATGTGGGTTTGGCCATGGTTTTGTGCATAGCTTTTTCCCAACTGAAGTTTAGGCAATTATCATTACTTGGGCAGGAATTAACCATTTAAGTAACTCACTACATGCAGAGCCCTCTGAAAATCATACAGAACAAGTATGCTATTATGAGTCACTCCAATTTCCTTTGCTGTCCAAATACAGTTTGACATTTGAACAGCTTAAATTATTCCTTTATTTCAATTTTTAAAAATGTGAATGGGCTTGGCTTGAGAAACTGCCAAACGAAAAGCATCAGGAAGCATGTATGCCCTTTCTTTCATCCTTTGCGTGTATTCAGTGATACAGATCACTTGGAACTGAGTTGTTAGAATAAGGAAATACCAGCACAGGTTTTCTCATCTTCACAAAGGAAGCACTATTACAACAATACTTAGAATAGGTAATCTGGACTCAAATAATCACAGATAGTTTCACATCAGAATATCCTACAGGCATTTCTCCATACAAATTCTGGGAAACCTATGTGCAAAGGAAGATCCAAGAGCAGAGCATCCACAACTGAATCTGGAAGATTTTCCCTGTGCTGTCATTTTGGACTCATAATTCTGCCCCTTTTCTCTTTCATTTCATGCTCAAGGCACATCTTGACCCTTAGAATTTCACTGATTTCTTGCGATACAGCTAAGCAAGAAGGCTAGTTCCTTCCTCATTTACAGTGATGATCACACTAGTCTTCTAGTATTATGTCTTTTGAATCAGAAGAATTCACTGAGTAGTTCTGCTGATTTCATACAGCTTAAAGAACACAACACACAACATCACATTTTATGGGACAATTCCAAAGCAACAAAGTTTATGTGACAAAGGAAAGAGTAGTTGAATTTTTAAGTCTTTAATTGTATAGATCTTTATAAAAAAACACACCAAAAACAATACTATATTACACACTACAGGGATTTATCACTTTCATCCGTGATAAAAGTGCAAGAGAGGAAGAGGGTCTTGCAAGTCTCCTGTGGGCTTGCAAGAGAAAAGCCGGAAAAAGAAATCTGGATGCAGAAAAAAAAAAATCCATGTACCCTGAAATGGGAAGTTTCATAATTAAAAAAAAAAAAAAGGAAAGAGGAAAAAATAACTTCTAGTTCATCTAAGCACTTGGGCTTTACCCAGGAGCAATTTGAAGATCACAGATCAAACCTAGCCGACAGCATTCTCAAAGAGCTTCATAATATCAAACTAACAGTCTGGAAATTCCTTTCAATTCACATCTTTCTAACAAAATTTTGTCTTGAATTCTTCCGACTGTTTTTTCAATAAAAAAACCTCTACTTAAAAGCCACTTTGCTGTTAGCAGTACTCAAACAGTGGAAAACAAACACAATATTTCATTCTCTGCTTTTTATGCAATTACCATTCTAACCATAGTAAACTTTTTAAAAAAAATACAGACACTAAACTGCAGTGTTATTTGCTAGATGTTTCTTTGCTACTAATGCAGCTAAAATTCTCTTGTAGTTCTGGACAATTGGAACTTAAATTAAAAAAACTAAAGGCATTTCATTTTTCTTTTTACTCTCCACAGCTCCATGAATATTTGATAATAGAATTTTTACAGTTTGCCTCACTCAGTTTTCAAAGCCCAGTTTTCAACTAGAAAATCATAAATTACAACAACCTCATGAATAAACACTATAGCTGAATTCTAGTATGTTCTTACTACTCTGAGACATAATGGGAAAATCATTACCAAAGAAAACAGCACAAAATGATAGAGGTATTAAGCATAGAATTAAACTGAACAAAGAAAAATAATTTTAATTTAGCTAATGGAGAAAATTCAGAGCCACAGGTCTAACAAGCCTGTATTTTCCTTCCTTGAGTCCTGTTCAACCTAAAACTCATAGCACAACGGATGCAAATAGCCCTGCCTACATGAAATAAGAATTAAGAGTTTTAAAACTGGTTTAGCAAAAATGTCATAGCATTGAGAGAAATCTGACACTGATAAAAATCTGACTCTGATAAAAATAAAATACAAAAGCAGATACTAAGATGTTCTTTACCTAGCCATTCCCAGACTGGAAAAGTTGGAAGGGACTATCAAAACATCAAGCCTGGAGAAGGGATGAGTGCCCAGGGTGGTGTAAGCAGCAGAGAGGCACTGGGGGATTAGCTGGAGTACCAGATCCTTGCAGCTTTCCACTAGGCACCAGGGAGCAAAGACTCTGTATGGAATGACTGACTGCAACCTGGCATCAGGACTTTGGAAACGGCAGGGATATTCCACATGACCACAGCTTTCTTCATGCCACCTGACAATAAGAAAAATGCACAATAAGTATATGCACAATTACGTATATCAAGATAAGAATATTTTCTATACAATTGACAGAACTACAGAGTTGGATCACAAAGCCAGCTCATTTGAATTCTCATCCTATTCACATATAAACAGCAGAATAAAAACACAGGCTAAGAGTATTATTACATGTCTAACTAGAATTGATGTAGTTAGGTCATAATTAGAAGTAAATGAGACTGATCAAGACTTGCTCTTATAATGGTTATGTATCAAAAGAACATGTGTTTAAAACAGAAAACTAAGTAACAATAAAAAAAAAATACTCAGATAATTTTAAATGAACACTGTAAAACATTATGAATACTTAACACAGCTACCGAAATAAGATCTATTTTCTCCATAAGTATATTATATGCAATTAGAATGAAATTCAAAGTTTTTTTTTTTTGACTAAATAATTCTCCATGAAAACTGGTCAATTGTTTTTTTCCCCTATGCAAAGAAAAGCCGTAGATATCAATTTATATTTATCAACAAGGACATTTTAAGACATCACGTTAAGACCAAGCTTGTTTTACGTTACTTTTACAGGATGTTCAAAGCTGTAGCTTAAACAAAGGGGAAATCCAGTCTTTCCTAAACACTGAGTCAGACACTTTAAAGATAATTTATCTACCCAAATAAACTCCTATCTAAGGAGAAATTTGCTTCATGTTTTCACCTGCTAACTTGCCTTCTGTATGATGTTCTTCTTTGATTTCATATTTCAATATAAGGAGTTGATTCTACTATGCCTTGACAGGTAAGGCACTTACTATTATTGAACAAGGCATCACCCAAAGCAGTTAATTTGTAAGATCACGCTCCAAGTGACTGCTGACACACAAAAAAAAATGATAACACATAGAAAAGCATTTTTTTCTGAAGTGCCAACATTTTAACATCTTCCCAGAAAGAACTTCATTCCTTCTAAAAGAAGTGGACTCTAAGATATTTTATGGATTATATATCCAAGAGAACTATACCCATCATTATACACTTTTTTCCAAGGGTGGTCTAAGCCAGTATCTTTCTGATCTAAAAGAATGTCACATCATACTTAACCAGAAGAGTTAAGATTAGGTAAACACATGAAGTTGACAACCTATTTCTATTAAAAATTGCCAAAGATTCTTTAATGATCATAGGGAGATGGAAATCTTATTTCACATCTTAGTTCAATTTTATACTTTCTGTGGTACTACTTAGAACAGTATGTTCTTTCAAACTATTCATTTCAAATTTCCTGGCACCTGCACATAAATTATGCTACACATTAAGATAGCTTCTTTTAGAATTCCTTTTAATCCTGCTGTGCATTAGAGACAATATACAGTGATAAACAACTACTGATAGAGTAGTGCCTCTATAGAGGCACTCATACCATAAATATATAAATAGTAGAGAAATAAATACAAAATAATCTCTATAAGTTTTATCAGACATACAAACCACTTTAAATTCTCAGTGTATATGTCTTACCAATCTTAGATGAAACATAGAAGTTCTTACACTCAGGATTTACATGGATTTTTTCTTAACTAATATTAGCCAAGTTGCAACCTATTAGAACACTTCAATTTCAAAATTGTATTGAGATATCTTTATTACACACTCAATTTCCAGAGCTTCTCAAGCCCTATCAAAATGGTAAGGACTGCTACAGCCTCAATGTTAGTATGTGTTAGCCCTAAAATGGCTGCCTATTAGGCAAGTATTTTTAGGTCAAGTTTCTAAATGCATAATAAAAAAAGCTTTAAAGAACTTAAAGGAACAGGACAAGGGGTAATGGGCACAAGTTGAAACATGGAAGTTCCATCTCAGAAGTTCCATCCCCATATGAGGAAGAACTTCTTTCCTGTGAGGGTGACAGAGCCCTGGAAAAGGCTGCCCAGAGTCTCCTTCTCTGGAGATCTTACAAACCTGCCACGTGCTCTAGGTGTCCCTGCAGGAGCAGGGGGTTGGACTAGATGATCTCTAGAGGTCCCTTCCAACCTCAACCAGTCTGTGGTTCTGTAACTTGAAAAGCTAAAGGTAACATGTGATAAAAATAAAGTGCAGTGTCTGAAATTGTGTTAACTAGCAAGAATACATATGGAAACAAACTATTGTTCCAGGAAATTTATTTTTATTCTGAATTCTCATTTGCAGGCTGATATATAGTTTCAATAAAATAAGAATTTAAACCTGATGATCACTTTCAGCTATGTGGACAGAGAGATAGAAGTGTCCATAATAACTACATTTCTACAGTTTTGGTGAAAGACTGCTAAGTAACCATTTTGTGTGCTGGAAAACACACTATTTTCTATTAAGTACAACAAATACTTTGCCTTTCTTTTAAGGGACCACTGCCACAGGTCATCCCAGGGAAACCACTACACAGGCCTGCTCTAAGTCTGGGATGGGACTGTACAGCACAGGAAAGGAAAAGCAGGTGACTAGGACTACCCCTCTGTACTACTGTAGTAGAATCATAGAATGCTTACGGTTGGACCTGTAGAGGTCTTCTAGTCCAACCCCCCAGAACACACAGGGTCACCTACAACAGGTAGAGGGCACTAATGATGCAGAAGAGACTGAGATTTTAGAAAAAGAAATATTTTCCAGTGAGTATTTTAAGAAACACTGGAGGAGCTGGTGTTATTGCAGCATGAGATGCAGGATGCAAATCAGAGGATACTAGGCTTCATTAATCCTGTTATTCACTAAAAGCCTGTTCTTACATAAAAAGATCCACACCCTTACCCATGAAATAATACCTCTGGAATTATTTCTCTGTCAAGATTTGGCTGTTCAGATTAAACAAGTTTTGTTTTGATTCCTGTACTGAAATGACTCATTTTCACATTCCATGGAATAAGTAAAAATGCTACACAAATATCTTATTTTTCAGAAACAGTTCAAACACGTACCTGAAATCAGACTGGGAAAATGGCAAAGAAAAGTTACTGTTTGTCCAAACATCAGCAGTGAAGGGCTGCTCTTTAACTTCCTGCCAGCACCCAATGGCGATAGTGAAGGTAGATGCAGGCATTGGCATAGTCACGTAGTAATACCAGCTCAGGACACCTGCAAGGAAAAAGCACATTTGTACAGAATCATTAGTCACAGTACTGCCAGTATTGGGAATTGTAATGTATTGGAACTTGGGGCCAAACCTCCCACCAAAGAGCGTCACAGCTTTGTAGAAGAAGGTAAAATTTCACTGAAATGCATAAAAGTGATCATATAAACTCACCACGGATTCTCTATCGCTCCGTTTTGACTGAAACATCCTATATTTATAATATCTCTACCTTTAGAATAAAATACTATTATTTGCTGGTTTCTTCTCTATTAAAAAAATCCATAAATGGGATGTTATTAATGCAGTTTAATATGATTGTACTGCTACTACCCAAAAATCACATCAGATGTGAAATCCAAAAGCATCTTTAAATCGACACACATTAAATAAATAAATAAATAAATAAATAAATAAATAAATAAATAAATAAATAGAATCACATCACAGATCCCTCCCCACCGACGCTGCCCCACAAAAAAAAAGAAAACAAATCTCAAAACTTTTACAACCTTTAAGCACCCTTTTTGGTCTAAACTGTATTGTCTACTACAGAACCCTTTTCTTTGCATTCATCTAGGCCTGTAACTAGCAGTGTCCCCCAGGGGTCAGCCCTTGGTCCAGTCCTGTTCAATTTATTCGTCAATGACCTGGATGAAGGCACAGAGTGCTCCCTCAGCAAGTCTGCAGATGATACAAAGCTGGGAAAAGTAGCAGATACCCCAGAGGGCTGCGCTGCCATCCAGAGGGACCTGGACAGACTGGACAACTGGGCAGTGAGAAACCTCATGAAATTCAACAAGGCCAAGTGCACGGTCCTGAAATAACCCCAGACACCAGTACAGGCTGGGGACCGACCTGCTGGAGAGCAGTTCTGCTGAGAAGGACCTGGGCGTCA